>AP025044.1:35271333-35386816 GCA_036186865.1 Eustoma russellianum
GAAAACAACCTCTGTGTGTTTCTAACACATGGGTATGGTTGCGTACATCCGACCCCCCAATATCCCACCATAGACGGGAGCCTCTAAGGCAATGGGGGTAATGGTAGTGGTGGTTGTTGTTGTTGGAGGACAAGTGATATTAACTTTGACACCACACACTCAATCAATACAAGAGGAAACATTTCAATGAAATTAAAGAGATTTAGGCACTTAATGTATGAAAACTTGTATATGATGATTAATTTTTTTTTCACAGCAAACTTTGGCAAAAAGATGAACAGCTGCAGCTATGCCAAATCTAGACATGTTCTATATTGCTTCAGAAAACATAAATGTATGATCCTTAGTGAGTTAAACAAGCCAGCAAAATGTACAGCATGTATAATTAGACAAGTCTTTCCGATTAGGTTGATCGGCATTAGTTTATGAAAGTGATGATATTTCCTTTACTGAGGAAACTGCGTGCATCTAAAGTATAAACCAGTTTCCCCAAGATGTGCTGACCAATTCTGGAAACTTAAGTCCAGAACCCTGATCTTAATTTAAGCTTCCAGAGCATAAGAACCCTTTTTTTTTTCTTTTTTCAATATGCTTTGTTGGGGGGGCCTCAGAAAATATGCTGAGCAATAAAGATGACAACAAAGAGGAGGTTTAACAATTTATGTTCAAACGAACATCGTGCAAGTGGCAGAAAGGAAAGACCTTGGTGAGTTGCAATGAAGAAACAGAATCACTCACAACAGATGACTGCAAAAATCCAAAACTTAAAGGACAGCTATAGAGCATTAGAATTATAGCTTTTATCTAGCTCCTTATAGAGTGCACCTAACCAGAAAAGCTTGAATGAAATACTATTATTTGGAAACAGATAATCCCTCCACGATTTAAACCTTTTCTTTTGAAATTAACCATATTTTAAGAATTGCTCTTCAAGAAAATACCTACAAGAAGAAGTGCTTCCCCATACAGCCAAATTCGATGCATTAATTAATTGTAAAATGCCAATAAGCAAGCAACACTCTCAACAACAACAACAAACAAGTAAAAATCGAACTTTTTTTTAGTATGAACCTCCTTATCATGATCGTAGTAGACTGGTAGCAGCCCCAAGATTCCCTTCCCCCGAAGCTTTCTCACTCATTCAATGTTAAATGATATCTGTCATCTTTAACTGTATCAACATAAATGAAACTATTCCAATACAAAACCGGCCATGTCTAGCGAATAAAATAGAGGCTGACCATAGGGTACAAGTTTCAAATCTCAAATGGTCATGGATTTCCGGTTAGGTCCAACCACATAGATTACTATCTTTTCAGAATATTAATCCCTTGACAGTTGAAAGAACATGTTCTTTAAAATAATAATCGTGGACCACAACTCATTAGTAGGATAAGAGTGCAGGGAACACCTTCCAAGTCGATTTCTCCTGTTCCGACCATCAAGGGCTGTGTAACCCCTTGGTTTGTATCTTCATCAACATGCACGATGTGAGGGTATCTCTCATACTTCATAAGTAGGTTAGTCTGCGACAAAGAAAGAGGAGATCAGCCTCATAAAGATGTTTTATTTCCGGTATTAATACACCAAGCTTATGGACAATGGTTGACAAAACCTTTGGAAGTTCCTGCTGCCGACGGATTGAAGATGTTCTCCAGCCAACAATGACTCAAAAGCTGTTAAGGTAGAAAAATAACTAGAACCACAAGCAAAGTTATACCATGGACAAACAACATGAAGCTCACATGGTGTAGGATACGATCACAATTCGCATTTGCATATGCTACACGACGCTTGAAGGAACGTAATGCTGACCTGTATATGCATTAATAAGAGTCATACACAACATAACAGCTTCTTCCTTCTAAAAAATTTAAAATAGCGGCGTCTATGCAAACATGAATTTTATGTTATCTGAATCGTTGGCCATCTGAAGGAGGAGAGGCTTTCTCTCATCCTCGTCAGTGAGGAACAAATGTTTCCCAGATCTCCCAGCAAAGAAGTGAGCAGTTTGAGAAGCAGTTTTCTCCAGGAAAGGTAGCCCGCAAAGGAATGGTACCTGTAGAAACAAGGACAACAATGATAATATGTGAAGAAACTGGAAATTCTCCTAAGTAAATAATCTTACTGCTAGACAGTTGTGCACTAGTGCAGATTTGGAGTTACAAATAGTCTAAGATGTAGTAATTCATTGAATAGAATTGAGATAAACATCTGAAATCAACCACCACAGGGCTGGAGATGTGTTCCCAAATTACTTCCAGTTCCTTGATTTCGTGATCTTTCATTAAGAGAGAAACCCATCAACTTTGTCATCCAGGATACAGGGAAACAAAATTCAATCCCAATATACCATTTTCCAAAAAAAGTAAATTTCACTGAAAAATTGAAAAAGCATACAAACAGACTGGCACACATAAACTATGTAAGTAATTATCCACAAAAACAAAAACACATGGGAAAAGAACCTGTTGATTTCCTATTGATCCCAGATGTGGGGTAGCAAAAGTTATAAAATTGAAGGGTTCCAGACCAGCAATCCTTGCTCCATCATACTGCTCAAGCTGTTGCTTTGAGTTGTTTGTTTCCCCAACTGAAAATGATTTCAATTGGGTAACAGGTTCTATTCTGGCAGTATACAATATTCCAACAGCATACCGTGCCACAAGGCCACCCAGTGAGTGGGCAACAAATGATATCTTGCGCAATCCAGGCCACCGCTGCACAACTTCGATCACCTGCACCAAAAATGGGAGACTAAAAATAAAAAAATGGAAATGGCTTCAGATTAGATAAAGTGAGCAAATAAAACTGGAGAGCCCACAAACATCATCTCAAAGAGTACCTCATTTGCTAGCCTCTCGCCCATGCGGTCAACACCCTCAAAAGTTAATCTTGATGTGTTGACCTCACTACCTGACAGACATCAAGCTACAAAAGGATCACGCTTTCTGGGTAAGCAGATATTGCAACAAAACCACAACACTTTTCTATATGTGCTAGAGAGGATTTAGATCATCAAGGACAAAGTTCTATCGATAACAATCAGAAGAGGAACCAAAAGACACTGCCATATATCTGAAGGAAAATTGAGGAAAGATCACAGCATGCTGCAGCGAGAAAGATTTTCCAGAGGACAACTAATGAAAAGAATAAAGTTACATAGTACCTACTATTATATAATCTTTTGGACTTTTAGTAAAGAGGAATTTCTATATTGAAAGATTATTAAATTCATATACTGCGAACGACGGAGAAATTACACGAGTCTTATAGAAGATGGGCTTTCCAGGCATTTAGTCAGACAAATGACCAATAACGGAATGCAAGAGTTGGCTAATAACTTGTTGAAAGGAAACAAGAATGCATTTCAACACCTTCTTTAAGGTACTAAAACCTAAAGCAAGCATACATCAAGCTAAACTAATCATTACTTTCCCAAATGACAGGCAAAACAGGATGAATAGGTATCAGGTTGTGCCATCAAATTCTCAGAAACTGTCACTACTTCAGAAAATTCAACGTACAGTGAACAATTACTTTATTGGGAAACCTCCTGGCAAACTGCTTTGCAGCAAATCTCCAATCTGCAGAACTGAGATCAAAGAAGAGGTCTTACTGGAGTTTTGGTGGAACGGTAAGTTCCAAAGTAATGAACGTAACTAGTCTGCCTCCTAGATATACACTGAGAAACACACAAACACATACATCTAAACTTGTTTCAGGTCGTATCACACAAGTGGAATCAAGTTTTGTGGTAGCGTACCATTAAAGTATCATGATGCTATTACTTCACTGTAAAATTGCAAGCAAAAAGCAGAATGGTTCTCAAGTGCATTAATAAAAAATGAAATGGCAATCTACGTGATGAATCATATGGACTACAAACAAATGCTCATACAAGATAATTTGAGACATATGCAAAATGTAATCTCTCTCCAGCAACCTAAAGCATTAGTCCTCCAAATTATCTCAACAGAGCAGGTGATTTCCTTCTTCAATTAGCTCTATTTTGTTTGGACATGTCATTAAACTACAGAAAATATCCAACATTATTGGAGAGCCCATTCATTAAAAAGCCATTTGTCCAGAGCTTAACTCGATGGTGTGGAGCAAAGTTTAACAAGCAATCCCATCGTTCCCTCACTTTCTCTCTGTCCATCACATGATTGCATAATATGTCCTAGATTCTTTAAAAGAAAAGCGTTAACCCGACCACCAGGACAATGAGTGAGAGAAGAACTGAAAAATCGTAATCTATTAGTCTCGCCCCTATCTTAGCTCAACCTATAGTTTCCTTTTGCTTACGGTTATAGCCATAACTTTAGCCACTTCTTCTTTGAAACTCTTTTGGTAGAAATACCACCTCGACTTGAATTTATTTCTCTAATTTCTCTCCAAAATTTTCAAAACTGTTTTTCATCTCTCATGCTTCTATATTATATGGCAAAAGTCCATTGGTGCAAATGACGGTTCCATCACCGAGAAGATCAATCCATGTTGCACACAATAACTCACGACAGTCTGGTCAAGTTTATCTCTGTTAAATGTGGCTCAAATAATGTAGTGCCGCAGTAGCATTATGTTTAGTCCCTCGAATTGTGATAATCATGCAATAGCATGTATAAATCTAAGAGTTATGATAGGTAGCATGATGCCACTATAGCAGCATACAACTTGAAATAACCCAGAAAACATGCTCTACATGCTATATAGAACATCATAAAGACAACAAACACAATAATGATAAGTAAACACATGGAAGTAAAATGAAAATTTTGATAAAGGGCAGTAAGACTAAAAGAAAAGCAAGAATCTTTACCTTCCATTGAGGCCGTTAACCATGATTACAAGATGCTGAGGCTGCTCTTGGGCAGACGTAGCATCAAAGGTATCCTCACAACCAGTAAAAGAGCCAACTTCAGACTTCTGAAGCTTCTTCGACCAATCAACGAGCCCTTTACTCAATTTTTGCAGCAATTCCAATTCCCTACTCTCATGGCTACCCCAAAACCGTCCAACAAAACCTGCTGTTATCGGTTTTGAACAAAATCCCAGATTAAAACGCACGGCTGTATACGGAAATCCTGGAAGTCCACTAGATTTTGGGACATGATTTGAGGATTGATGGGATAATTTGATGATGTTCATTATGCGTGAAGTGTAGTGAAAACAAAGTGCCAAAGAATCAGAGGAAGTTTACTTATTTTTCATACAAGAATCAGATAAACTTTACTGGTGAAATAAACAAAAAAGGGGATTTTGATAAAGAGAAGTCAAACGTTAAATAGGAAAATATAAGAAGCTGAAAATTCAAGCGCGCAAGTTGCAGCTTACTGTCGTGTTAGGAGCAAAGGCGAAATCGGGGTCTACCGTTATGGGTGTTATCGAATAATAGGTTTTTGAATTAGATTCGTTTAGCTAAATGAACTGTTTATTCCGGTTCGTTTAGCTAAACGAACTTTAGAATTGGTTCGAGTTGCGTCTCTAATACCAAATGTTAGGCCAAAACAAATAGCGGAAGCATAAAAGTTACCTCCGACCATTATCGCTTAGTCGTTCACTTCAAATCAGAAGCCTGCTGCAGAGAAAAATTCTTTTGGAAATGGAGTCTTCCAGAAGCCTGTTGCAGAGAAAAATTCTTTTGGAAATGAAGTCTTCCTGCCTTTGCATATCTGAATTGTGTATTGTTGAATCGATGGAATATCACAGAGCTTTTATTTATAGGCTAGGCCAGGGACTCATTTCCTTATTTAACCGACAATTAATTCCTTCCATCAAAGAATTGTATTAAATATCAATCAATCAGAATCAAATTTAATCATTAATGATGTCAATAATTACAACGTATTTAGCCAATAAAGCGTACGTATACGTTTATACATGTGATCCACTTTAGTATTCATAAATATATCACGAAATTCTCGCAATCAATTTAATAATTATAATTGATTCTAACAGGTGCCTCTGCGAACTAGTTTTTCGGACTATCAACAGAACACCTACATAGTGTGTATCTCTAAAATCGAACTTACTGTCGTCATTGTAGATACCAATGATAACGTTTTTTTCGTTATTTGTGTGTAACGCATTTTTTTCTATTTTCTTTTTAAAGAAAACCTTCATTTCTTTTCAAATTCTAGTTATACTCTTAAAACACATTTATTTTTTTTTTAAACAATCGGATCTCAGTGATAGACTTCAAAGTCGTCCTTCTTTTCTTATGAACGATATCTTAGAATCGTGATATGATCATAAGTTTTAGTATAATCTTAAAAATAAATGCTCGACGGTAAAGTCTCGGATATGATGATATTTTGTGTTTGGTAATTGAGTGTAGAGTAATTCCACTTTTGTTTTTTTAGATATGATGATAATTAATATGTAGTCTCTATTATTGTGTCATTTATACAGATACATATAGAGGCGGGGTCTCACTAATTTCAAAATCTCTATCTTTTGGGATAGAAGTATTGTTTGTATGCTGCTCAACCTCTCCAGATCCTAACGAAAGTTTTTGCTGTCATTGGAATATATTGGGTATGATTTATAATCGATATGTAGCGCGGACAATCCACCTTTTCCTTAGTACAAATAAAAGTTGACTTAATGCATTTGAAACATATTGTGTTCTGTTTGTTGATTAAAATTAAAATTCAATCCTGGATAAGGGTTTAGGTAATGTTTTTACATTATACTTTTTCTGTCTCATGAAATAAATAACATTTGTAAAGTCAATAATCTATGTTTAAAATCATATTTCTGTTAGTAGAATGAATACTATCTTAAATATTTTATATTATCTAAATTAATAGTTTCAAGTATCAAATTTATTAAATCTGAGGATTCAACGGATAAAATTTAAAAAGTATTTAGTTTAAATTATCCAGATTAATGTTATAACAGTCTTGATAGGGGGTTAGGATCTCCTACTGAAAACCCTTCACCCCACATGTCATCGTGCGACACGTGGCAACAGGGGTGGGTGGTGAGGCTAGATACGGGTGACCCTCATCTAGGCTCACCACCCATCCCTACTGTCATGTGTTATACGGTGACGCGTGAGGTGAAGAAAAAATAGGTGAGATAATCTCATTCCCTTGATAGGAACCCGCGATGAACTGGTCAACCCTGCCGTAGAAGTGATTAGTATTGCACTACGGCCGAATCTACAGTTACTAGCTTCCATACAAATGTTCTCCTTTATGAGTTTGGTTGAATTTCATTTGTGTTTTCCCACTGCCTAATATTGTAATACTTCCGTTTGTTGTAAATAAGTACATTTTAAGTATCAATGAAAATCGATCCCTTTAGACCAAATATTGCAACACTTTCATTATTAATACAAAGCTCTTTTCTTCCGAAATACTTTGTCAAATTAAGAGTAGTGGAATTTGATCGCGTTGTGATGGTGCTAGAATGACATTTTTGTGACGAATAATTTTCAAATATCATCATGCTGATATGCGAACAAATAATGAACCATCAGTTCCAATAAATACATTCGAGTCAACCTTAATTTAAATATGAACGATAAGTTGTTTGAAGGTATAAATATCCGCAAAAACATGTTCAAATTACAATTTTAAGTGTTTAGTTGAAACGTATATGTGTCTATATATATGTACGTCAGTATATGGAGATATATATATATATATATATACAATATATACATATATACATATACATTCACACACACATATATATATAGACACTTATATATATATATATATATATATATATATATATATATATATATATATATTCACACACATATATATATATAGACACTTATATATATATGTATGTATGTATATATATATATATATATATATATATATATATATATATATATATATATATATACATAAAGTTTACTATTATTGCTAAAACGAGAAAACTTGGAGGGATACTTTTTATATACTCTTTACTCATATTTTTCACAAATTCTCAAATGCTCCATAACTTTAAAAGCTTTTTCAATGTTCTCTCGTAGTGCAAAAGAAATAAAATTGCTGTTTTATCATAAAAGCATTTGCTAGTAGACCTTTTGTAAAAGTTTCATGCGTCATCGGCATTTATTTCGCAACATCTGTCTAAAATATACTATATTAAAAAGTTAATGTAAAGTTATATTTTAACACGAAGTAATACTTATTTCCTGTTGTTTATCGTGCCCTTCCTCTACTCCAAAGAGTCCTATGGTAATAACGTGTACAAACTTTGTGCCTGTTAGCCTCAGACTCTTCATCCTCCTCATCATCATCTTTCTTGCGCCTGCCCATCAGTTTTTTACTAGAGACGGTTGGCAAAAATCCAACCGATTCTGCAATCGTGACCTCAGGTTATAGAACTGATGCAAGTCACCCTGTTCAATCAGGCACTCGATTACACACGCCAGCTACCCACAATCCTCTGTATCATGACCAATGTCTTTATGATATTTGCAGTAGAGCTTGAGATCCCTCTTTGACATAGACCCATGCAATTGAGATTTGTCTTTTTTATTGACATCAAGGATCCTTTCTTTTGAGCCCAAGTAAAGGCAAACCTTCCATATCTTGGCCTCCCAAGCAATCAAGCACATTGCGCTTGTCTCTGGGTTCTTTACAGGCCTCCTTTTTAGACTCGTCTTGGCTTGGCTTCTAGTAGGCTGACTCATATCTCTCTTTGATCTATTCGCTTCTTTGCTTCTGGTGAATTTGTGGTCTTTCTCAAAATAGACCCTCAGACACTTTGAGCTATCTTCAGCAAATTGGTATTAGAGGTGACATGGCCTTAAATCATTGGTGAATGAGGCAATCACTACTCCATCATAACTATCCCCGTCCAGCATGGACTTGTCCGAGAAGTGTTGCATATATTACAAAACCGACTCATCTAGCTTCCGCCTCAGAGTCATCAAATATGAAGAAGTTCTTAACGAAAGAGTTGCAAGACATGAATTGTGTCTTAAACCTTCAGCCAGTCGTCAAAAAATATGGTGACAGAGATGACAACTCTTGAAACCATCTCTTGGCCTTTCTCTTCAGATACATATGGAAAGTGTTACACCTCAGCAGGTCGAGAATATTCTTCAAACTCATTGCAGGTAGAATTGGAAGAGATGATCCGTAGGGATTAGAGGTGGCATTTTATGTGTCCATTTTACGAAGCTTAACATTATCTACGGCTACATACTCCACGATCTCTTTAGAAAAAAGGCTTTCTTGTTGTGCCCATGTATGCTCTGGGCGTATTGACAATGACTCATCCTCAAAATCATTTCAGTCGTAATAAAGTAGCGGAGCCCACTGCATATGCTTAATGTGACATGACTTCACTCCTAATGGATTCTTCATTGGTGGGGTAAAGGTTTAGTATGCGGCTTTTTTACTTTTATCCTTTGCATCAGCCATAAATTCATCCCTTGATCGAGAGGAGCGTTATTGAGATTCTTGCGTCTTGGGCAGCATATGGGGCCTCCAGGGCCTTGCCCTTGATTTGTTCAACCAAGGCAATAAAAACACCAATATTTTGAGCCAAGTACAACATGGCTCAATCATATTCATCATGAGTGACTCCTTGAGTAACATATAGACGCCAGCCTGCCCATCGAAGGCCTGCTCCGAGGATGGTTGGATTTGCCGCTCTGTCTTCGACGGTGACAATATTTCTCTCCTTCATATTTGGCATTTTTACTCATTTCAAAGGGATGTCATGTTGATTTTAACAAGAAAAGATATGAATTAAGGCCTGGTTTCCCTTCCTCTAGCGTCAGATGACGAATTCAGATCTTCACCTAGGATCACTAGATGATTCAAATAATAAAATTAACAGTAATTTCCAGAGAAAAACATGACAAACGACAATGTTAGAGGCTCCAGAGTTTTACTCCAGAGGAGAACCTCTAACAATCAAGTTGTGAGTGTTTTCATATTTGAAAGTGTTTTAGCTGGAATGTGTAAAAGGAACATGTATATGTGGCCTTTGACTGTGTCTTTTTTGTTGGAATTCAGCATGCATCTGTTGGACATTGTTTTTTCCCTTTCGCATGGCTTAGGCAGCCAATGCATGTCGAAGAACTATGAAAGAGTACCAAGTGGACTGTTTTGCTTATATATGGCCACCGTTTGTCGCCATGTGTTGAATTACATGGTTAAGCTGCTTGCATGATAGGCTTATGCTCTGAATTCCAACCATCCTCGAAGCGAACTCTAACATTGATTGTTTGGTGTTTATACCAATTTCTCGATCAGAGGATGGTTTTAAAGTTTGACGTCTTAACCGAGTGTTCTATTCTTCCAGGCATATTGATACAGATTAGTAGATGTCTTGATTTTAGAATTCGATCACGTCGAACTCTCCTCAGAGGATACCCTCATGGTTTGGTCACTTACCATTTGCTTTTAGTCTTTTCAGGTATATCTACATCGATCATTCAGTGTCCTGGCTTTAGATTTCGGTCACTCTAAAATGTCTCTAGAGATCGATGTCACATATTAGTATCATCACATAAGCTTACGACCATTTTAGAAGTTGCACTAGTGATTGATATGTCTGCAATTTTATAGTTTGGTCTTGCACAAGCATAAAGCACTTAATCTTTTGCAAATCCTTTTAAATCTATACTTAATATTATACCATTTTAAACCATAAAAGTATGTTAAAACTCTAACAATTGCCGGTTCGAACCAAGACTAGGTCACACATGAAGGCCGCGTTGGTCTGAATTTTTAATTATATACATATATTATATGACGCATGTTGAATGTACATATACACATACACCTACATGCATGCATGTATGCATACACACATACATATATGAGTACATACATATATATAGACAAACACACAATGAACTAGTTCGACCACGGTTGAAGCTAGTTGAATTCATTGACTATTGACTTCTGGTTTTGACCGAGTTGTTAACTGGTCCTAGTTTAAAAGCATTGCATAAAATTCTATCTGTTGAGCCACCAAGAAGACATGGAATTTACATTCGTGGACAACAAAGTTGTGACATGTACAGTATGATTTTATTAGTTGAAGCAGTGAATGTGATAAAAAAAATTCTTTCTAACAAGAAGATCTTTAAAACACGTGACATAATCTAATTAAATGAAATAAATAATGTAATAAACGATCATTTGGCCAAGGTTCTAAATCTTGTCTTTGTTTCCTTCATAAAAAATGAAAATGTATGTATATATTTCATGTCGAAGCTTAATGGGAAGAAATAAGTTTATGTTTCCCACATACTAAAAAAAAGGAACACGACAGACTTTTACGAGAGCGCATAAAATTTTGGACGCAAAACATGCTTAATGTAAACAGTGACCTTTTGAAGGTGAAGTGGATCAATTAATCAATCATACCCATTATATGACAACGGTAGCAAAACTGTCATTAGATTCTGAGGAGAATGAGTGACATGCAAACAATATCTTTATCCCAAAGATACGCTATTTAAACTAAACATGCTTCATGTAAAGAGACCTTTTGAAGATGGAGTGCTGAAAGATAAGCTATTTACACTAAACTTCTTATGACACCTGAACATAAAATAATAAACATATAAAATACATAGGTTATGTAAATTACACATTCAATGTGCAATCTCAGAAATGGCAATAAAATACATAAATTAGGTTCTCTTCCAAGAAAATTATCAACGAACTTCAATAAGGCCTCTCTCCAATATAATTTCCAGGAGGATCATAATTACAAATCATAAAAACACCTCTTCTTTGAGCACACCTCACTCTCGCACATCCAACTCTTCTTGTATTTCTCCACACAATTTGTGTATAATGTCCACATTCTTGACCATTAACACAAGAATTACCCCAATAATCGTACCACTTTCTCTCCGACGCCCACGCCACCGCCGCCTGATCTGGCCTCCATCCGGTGCCGCCGCCCCAAAAGATGTTCTCTCCATAAGGGCCATTGGAATGCCTTAAGGCACAGTCCCGTTTCCTTTGGTTTGCGTACCATTGTGCATAACTTGCCAACTTTGCATTCCAAACTAATGGTCTCATGCCTAGGGCAGAACGGGCAGCATTTTGGGCAGCCAAAAATTGGTTTATAAATCTTGAATTTCTGATTTGTTTAGGAGTTGGATTTGCTATTGCATGGATACAAGAAATAGTACTAGTAATATAGAGAAGGAGAATAATGAAGAGGGAGCCATGGAAAATTCTCATTTCATGAAGTGTGTGTTGTGTGTGTGTGTGTTTTTTTTCCAAAGAATCTAGGTGCATATTAGCTTAAGGACAAAATGATTGTTAAAAAGATTTATAGGAGAAAACATGGGAGTAGTTGAGTTGGTAAGGTTTTGATTGTCAACTATGTGGTGGCAAGCATGTTACGAAATGATTAGAGCATTTTTGTAGAGGGGGTTTAACAAATATTATAAGAGATAACTTTATTTAATCAAGTAATATAATTAGTCTATTATTTTGTTGGTGTAGAATAGATACTACCACAACAACAACATTACCTCATTATCTTAGAGGCTTCTGCCTATAGCGGGTATGAGGTCGAATGTATGCAACCATATTCATGTGTTAGAAACACATAGAGGTTGTTCTCCGATGACCCATAATGAAAAATTGATTCAAGTTGTGTCGATCAACTGCTACTTCACAATATAAGAAGCGCATCCAATATAGTGAGTCATTTTACTTTATTATATCATATTCTTTGATTTCAATAGAAATAAGAAGAGTGGAATAGATACTGATTTCCTTAATCAATGTCAATCTGTACAGGAACATTCTGGGCATTAGTTGGGAGAATTTTTCCATCAAGCCGGCGGAGAAAAAAGAATGTCAAAAAAGTATATATAAAATAGGAATTATCTTTTCTCGTGGCGATCTTATAAAATATAAATCCGTACGCTAATGTGATCTATTACACTGTTAGTCTTTGTTCACTAGCACGACATAAAAATAAATTTAGGGAAAATTATTCAGTCACATTGTTCAAGTAAACAACAATTTCGTAAAGGGACCTTGAGTTTCTTCCATTGGATTTTTTTGCATACCATGTATTCTTAAAGGTCTAAATGTTTCATATTATAGCTTTTTTTTTCTCTTATATCCTTCAAGTTTTTTATTATATATAAGCAAAAATATATATATATAGGTTAACATAGTTCAGTAAAAAAACAACCTATGTCCGTAGGGAAAAAGAACTCTTATTTTTTCTTTAAAGAAAAAAAATTGATGCAAAAGATATTTTCTCTAAGCAAGTTTATTCATACCAAATTTAAAAATAAAAAATAATAAAATCGGGTCGAACCTTACCTCCATGAGCAAAAGGAAAAAAAAAATAAATACTCTTTCGTATCTCAAGATATCCAAGTGGCTCTTCTATTTGGGTCTCTTATATGATACAAGTCATTCTAACACATAGATGTAGTTGCGTACATCCGATATCATACTTCGCCATATATAGAAGTCCCCAAGGCAATATGTAATGTTGTTCTTAAGTCACCTAACAGTTACGAATAATAGCTTAAGATTTAAGAGCATTTTAAAAAGCTATACAGTGTAGCTGAAACGATAATCTTCTCCCGTTAAATGCAAAGAAGACACACTTTATTAGTTTTTATTAAAGTCAAAATATTCTATATTGTTAATGCTGTCTATAATGCATTTGGCAAGAGTTGACAAATAATAATAATAATAATAATAATAATAATAATAATAATAATAATAATAATAATAATAATAATAAAAAAAATAATAATAATAATAACAACAACAACAGCAGCAGCAGCAACTTCTTGTTGGTTTTCCTTTAACCTTCACAATGATATTTTTGTTACCTGGAGCGGAAGGCAAATGAAAATCGACTCATCAAGCCCGGAGACAGTGAGTGGCATACAACCTGGAGAAGCTTTTCTAGGATTCCTTCTCACGACACGCTTTTTTTTTTTTTTGTAATAAACGATTCTTCAGAAAGAGTAGTAAGAGGATGAAAAAAATTTAACTTGTAATAAACGAGCCTATAGAATGAATAAATGCTTAAAAATTTTAACCGAATCTAATTTATCAACATCTATTGTTATTAACTTGATACCTGAGTTCATGTAATTTTTCTTATGAGCCCTTTTAAATTAAAGATAAGCAATTAGCAATAAATATACTCAATAGAGATATTATAAAATTATTAGTTTACTTGCAATACAAGTCACTTTCACAGAAATGATGATCGTTGAATATTCCATCCTGTAACTGGTCTGTAGTCATCACCGCCGATTACGGCGTAGTCAAGGCCGTGAAATATTCAGTGTACTTCTTTTCTTTTTCTCGATGAAAAAAATATATTTAGAGTGCTGAAATGATTTGCTAGTATTCAATTTATCACATTTTTTTTACCATTCATTTATTTGTTTGGGTTTTATTCTGAGAATATATCCACTCTTTTAACCAACTAGTTAAAGATGCTAAAACAATTTCGAATTAATTTTTTTTTCTATATGCATAAATATGTTGGTTCATGAATAGATCAAACGAACACGCTACTTGATAAACCATAACTGAATCATCTGTTAGTCAACAACAGTCACCGGTTCAATTTCAGTAGCTCAGCATTCAAAGTGCAGCAGTTCAGCAGTTAAGCATGGCTGTCCGGCCTCAGCTGCACCTCAGTCTCGGCCTCGGCACCAACTTCAGTTCATGCTCAAATGCCGCACTTCAGACCGTTTCCACGGGATAAGGCCAAGTCGCGCACTTCGGCAAGGCCTAATCACACACTTCGGCAGAATTCAGCTGTGTACCACAGCGAACCATGCACTTCAACAAGGTTCAGCTGTGTACCACAGCAAATGAACCTTGCTAAGATATTATTTCGTGGGATCCTTAAACATAGATACTCTTCAGATATAGTGACCACAGCTGGCTATTCTTCCTGAACACGCCAAAGTCACAACAGCCGGTCTATTAGTTACATCAACCAGGCCGACCTATTGATCACATCTGTCAGACTATTGATCACATCAGCAGACCTATTGCATCTTAGGCTCTCTGCCCTAAACAAAGCGTCTTCTCCAAGCTACTATCAGGGTCATAAAGCTGGAAAAAGATCTATAAAGGCGAGGGAATCAAGAAAAGGAAGGGGGACTCGAACTTTGATACCCCAAAGCCAATTCATACACTCTGCTCCTCGACAAATACTGTGAGAACTTCCTAACTCACCCTTTAAAATATAATCTCAGTGAGATATGCCCAAACTGACTTGAGCGTCGGAGGGTTTTTCCCGGGGCCAACCCCCCGGGACCTCTGACCTGTGCTTCCTTGTGCATGATATTTGACGCTATTCCAGCTACAACACATTTTCATATCCAGTTAACTATCTTCGAGTTAACTGACGAAGCTAATTTGAGGTCATCTAGACCCTTGGTGGAAATCCAGTTTCATCATTTGGCGCTAGAAGGAGGGCCCCTTAGTCCCTTAACCCAGGAAACAGCTACTCAAAGCTTTTCTAACGATTACTCATAGCCTTTCTAATTGCCCTTGGAGGCTATTGAGAGAAAGATGAGTAAAAAAGATAATCAAGGGTCCAAGCAACCTATGACATCCAGGAGGAGCCAAAGGTCTTCTCAGCTACAAACTGATCAATGCTCTACGGAGCCAGGAGAATCTTCAACTCCCATCGCCTTCACATATGAAGAACACAGGCGAGCCATTCGCTATGTGTCTCAAAACCCAGATGTCTTTCAAGCAGTAGTGAGGGAGATGAAGAGAAAGGCCTCTGCAGCAAAGTCCAGCGGGTCCCATTGTGGTAACTCTTACCCACTGGAACATCTGGAGTATTCTCCCACTCGGCCTGGTTATTCCCCCAGACGACAAGCCAAATTTATGGCCGAGTTGAGACGGCCAGAACAAAGGTTTAGCTATCAGAGCCTAAGGTGTACCCAAAAGGCTTCCTTGCCATTTAAACATGGCAGAAAGGTTGACAATAAAGGCAAAGCACCGTTGCAGGAAAGATACTTTGTCAAGATTCGATTAGGAGGCCGAGGAAAGGAAAGGAACTCTCTGCTGGCTTCAAAAGCCCATATTCTTTCCTACATAAGGAAAAAATCTCTAGTGAACGAACCCCAGCCCCTAGCTGGACCAGTTCGCAAAAGAAACCCTCAACTGTACTGTCTTTATCATCATGATATTGGTCATGATACAGAGGATTGCAGGCAGCTCGGGTCACCTGCAACGTTTTTATAATCCGAGGTCTAGGCTCCACAACAGGCTAGACTTTGGTGGACCTCCTGCAGATGAAAGTTGTAAACCTGGGCCTCATCAAGGTTTTCTAAGTGATGAGGATTCAGATCCTGATGAAAGGAGGATACGGGTTCCTGAGCATATAAGGCTGATATAACAGCAATAGTCCCTGATTCAATCGAATCATGGCTTATCTCTTCTTGCGCTCATCTGGTATCCTCTGGCTCAGCCTTATGTTATCAAGCGACCAGTTTCTATTATTCAACTGGATATTCTTATTTGGCTTTCAGCCAAGAAAGGTTAAGTCACCCTATGGTGCATGGTTCAATAATATGCCTATATATCATCTACGGCGAAAGTGGGGGCATATATATCTTTACCCCAGCAGGTCTGGGAGGTTGAGCAGGTCTCAACATTATCTTTACTCCAGCAGGTCTCAACATTATCTTTACCCCAGAAGGTCTGGGAGGCTGTGCAGGTCTCAGCAGGATGGGACAGGTTTCCCGATATTCTTTACCCTAGCAGGTCTGGGAGGTTGAGCAGGTCTCAACATTATCTTTACCCCAGCAGGTTTGAGAGGTTGAGCAGGTCTCAACATTATCTTTACCCCAGCAGGTCTGGAAGGTTGAGCAGGTCTCAATATTATCTTTACCCCAGCAGGTCTGGGAGGTTGAGCAGGTCTCAACATTATCTTTACCCCAGCAGGTCTGGGAGATGGAGCAGGTCTCAACAGTGGGATAAGTTCCCTATATCTTGAACTAGCAGGTCTGAGAGGTTGAGCAGGTCTCAGCAGGATGGGACAGGTTTCCCGATATTCTTTACCCCAGCAGGTCTGGGAGGTTGAGCAGGTCTCAACATTATCTTTACCCCAGCAGGTCTGGGAGGTTGAGCATGTCTCAATATTATCTTTACCCCAGAAGGTCTGGGAGGCTGAGCAGGTCTCAGCAGGATGGAACAGGTTTCCCGATATTCTTTACCCCAGCAGGTCTGGGAGGTTGAGCAGGTCTCAACATTATCTTTACCCCAGCAGGTCTGGGAGGTTGAGCAGGTCTCAACATTATCTTTACCCCAGCAGGTCTGGGAGGCTGAGCAGGTCTCAGCAGGATGGGACAGGTTTCCCGATATTCTTTACCCCAGCAGGTGTGGGAGGTTGAGCAGGTCTCAACATTATCTTTACCCCAGCAGGTCTGGGAGGTTGAGCAGGTATCAACATTATCTTTACCCCAGCAGGTCTGGGAGGTTGAGCAGGTCTCAACATTATCTTTACCCCAGCAGGTCTGGGAGGTTGAGCAGGTCTCAACATTATCTTTACCCCAGCAGGTCTAGGAGGTTGAGCAGGTCTTAACATTATCTTTACCCCAGCAGGTCTGGGAGGTTGAGCAGATCTCAACATTATCTTTACCCCAGCAGGTCTGGGAGGTTGAGCAGGTCTCAACAGCGGGATAAGTTCCCTATATCTTCAACTCAGCAGGTCTGAGAGGTTGAGCAGGAATCAACAGCGGGATAAGTTTCCTATATTTCTACCTCAGCAGAACTGAGGGATTCAGCAAGTCTCAACAATGAGACAAGATTTTCCTATATTCTAGCTCAGCAAAGCTAAAAGGATTGATGAGAAGGGGACAAAGTTTTTCCCACATCTTAAAATTCATCAAGACCCAGCAGAGCTGAAGAGCCAAGTGTAAAAGCTGAAGCTTATTACTTCGGCAAAAAGTAGGCATACAAAAGATACTCTTTCGGCTGAGCTGAAGACAAATACTTGCATAAAGCAAGTGAAGCTTTTTGATAAAGCTAAAAGACAAATATTTGCATAAAGCAAATAAAACTTTGCAGTGCTGAAACACTTGCAACTATGGAAAAAAGAGCAAGGCTTTGCAGAACTGAGGACAAGTATTTGTATTCAAGACCAAGCAAGCACAACTTCACATGCTGTGGATAAAAACAGTAAAAGAAGCTAAAGGAAGCCAAAGGGCAGAAGATGGATTTTCATTGAAATACAAAATCTATTACAACTACAGAAAATCCTATTCTACTTTACAACTTCTTCATCAATTCCACTTTGGGACTAAGCACTTCGGTCTTCAACTACAGTTTTAGGACTATGGAGGTCAGCAAGCTCAGAATGCTCCTTATCCAGATCTGGACAAATTCCTTGACAGGCAACAATCACACAAATCTCTCTTCTTCCAGTGAAGCAATAAACAACTGCGATTACATTCTTCGCAGGCCATCTTCAAGAATGGTAGCAGTGAAATAAAGCTCAGGCAATGGCAACAATGCGGAAAATAAAGCAGGACTGATTTATTTGTCCTATCTATCCTTGAAGTGCAGCAAAGTGAAACCTTTGCTGGAAAGGGACGTGTTGAATGAGAATCCCTGTAAAGAAATGACAGGGGCGCTAAAGCGGAGGATATGACAGTAACTAAAAAAGGTTTGTTAGAAAGGTGCAACCTCCATAAAGGAAGATTGTCCCCATCAGGATCAAATTCTTCACGAAAGGACTGAACATCACGGTCACCCTCCATATTCTCTGGGAAAGAGGAGGTATACATGTTTTGGAAATGGTTACATAAAAATGAAGGATTGGATTGTAAGGAGGAACGCTATGAGAAACCAAGACAGGCATCAAAGACGGGGAAAATGCAGAATAAGAGAGAGAAATCGTCTCTATTTATAAGCAGGGGAAGACGAAAAGGCGCTCCTTTTCGTTTGAAATTCGAAAAGGCAGAGGTTCACGCATTTTCCTTCCTCGGGGAATGAAACCGCCGAAAAAGCAATAATAAGGTATCGAAAATAGCGCTTACATTGAAAGTTGGAATTACTAAGCGCGTAAAAGGATAACTATGCAATCAATGAAGGACTGCCACGTCACAAAAACAAGATTTGTCCGCCTTCGCAATTCAGCGCATCCACACAAAATCTGGGGGCAAATGATAAACCATAACTGAACCATCTGTTAGTCAACAACAGTCATCGGTTCAATTTCAGTAGCTCAGCATTCAAAGTGCTGCAGTTCAGCAGTTCAGCAGCTAAGCATGGCTGTCCGGCCTCAGCTGCACCTCAGTCTCGGCCTCGGCACCAACTTCAGTTCATGCTCAAATGCCGCACTTCAGACCGTTTCCATGGGATAAGGCCAAGTCATGCACTTCGGCAAGGCCTAGTCACACACTTCGGCAGAATTCAGCTGTGTACCACAGCGAACCATGCACTTCAGGAAGGTTCAGCTGTGTACCACAACAAATGAACCTTACTAAGATATTATTTCGTGAGATCCTCAAACATAGATACTCTTCAGATATAGTGACCACAGCTGGCTATTCTTCTTGAACACGCCAAAGTCACAACAGCCGGTCTACTAGTTACATCAACCAGGCCGACCTATTGATCATATCCGTCAGACTATTGATCACATCAGCAGGCCTATTGCATCTTAGGCTCTTTGCCCTAAACAAAGCGTCTTCTCCAAGCTACTATCAGGGTCATAAAGCTGGAAAAAGATCTATAAAGGCGAGGGAATCAAGAAAAGGAAGGGGGACTCAATCTTTGATACCCCAAAGCTAATTCATACACTCTGCTCCTCGGCAAATACTGAAAGAACTTCCTAATTCACCCTTTAAATTATAATCTCAGTGAGATATGGCCCAAACTGACTTGAGCATCGGAGGGTTTTTCCCGGGGCCAACCCCCCGGGACCTCTGACCTGTGCTTCCTTGTGCAGGATATTTGACGTTATTCCAGCTACAACACATTTTCAATTCCAGTTAACTATCTTCGAGTTAACTGACGAAGCTAATTTTAGGTCATCTAGACCCTTGGTGGAAATCCGGTTTCATCACTACTCATGAGTTGCTTGCATTTTGCTTGTGAAATAATTTGCTGGAATTAAGTGTAGAAAGCCTGCGGAAGCTCATTAAAATAGGCAAACCAAACTTGGGTCGTATGTGGCTTGATTTAGATGTTTATTGAATGTTATCTGTTAAAATTGACTACAAATTTAAACAACTCAAAGCACAAATGATACACTGCAATATTATTGAGAGAGAATTTGCAGCGAAAACTGGGAATTCAATTTTTCAATCTTACGGGCGTAGAAGACGAGCCCAGACCCGTTTATACAATTGACTGGAGGGGAAAAAATCAAACACGTGAAATGACTATTTTACCCTTATTTCTATTACTGTTGTTACATATTTACAAGGACATCGGACATTTCATTGCGTTTAGAAAGCTCCCACGGGGAGTCCTCCTTCTTCTCCAACCTTCCTCGACACCTGAGGCTGCCTTGCAAGTTGCACCTCACCTCCTCCGCAAGCTACGTGATCCAAGCAGTTACCAAGCTCCAAGAACTGCCAGCTCATCATCCTTAGCATCCTATCCTTTGATTCTCCACTTAATCCAATGGTACTTGCCATTCTAATGCTACTCAACCTTGGATTGTGCTTCTTCATCCTTCTTTGTTCCAACTGGTTCTTCAACAACCCCCCCAAACCCGACGCCTTAAACAAATTGCACACACCCTGTTACACCCGGAATTTTTCGAATTAGTCGTTATGTGCTAATTTAGGAATTAAGTAGCCGTTGGGTGTAACAATCCTCCGAAAGTAAATTAACTGTTGCGTTTCGATTGCGTTCAAGTTATTGTATAATTATATAAAAAGTGTTATATACTTATAGAGTAAAAGAAAATATAAAAATAAAAAATATAAGATAAATGGAAAAAAAAAGAGAGAGAAGTCCCGTAGGACAAGAATAAAGGAGGAAGAAATAAAAATAAACTAAAATAATAATAAATGAATAAATGAGGAGTAATTGAAATTTGAGATAATGATGATTAAATAAAAAAAATAAATAAATAACTAAATAAATAAGGTAAGTAATAACCTTATTATTTAAATTAAAAGGATAATGTTAAATAAAATAAAACAAAAAAATAAATTAAAACAAAAGAAAAGAGGGGACGTGCGTTCAGGGGATACTCTCCTCCCCCAATCTCGCCGAAATCAGTAGTTAAGAGGGGGCAAAGGGGCACAAGAATCAGCAAAGAGAAAAAGAAAAGAATAGCAAAGGAAAAAGGGGGAAACTGAGAGGCAACGGCAGTGGAAAAGAGAGGGAAGGAAAAAAAGAGAAAGAGAGGAAGAGAAGAGGAAGGGGAGGAAAAGGGAGTATCACGGCGTTTAAACCCATTTGATAATCGTATAATTGTGAAGTTGACTGCAACCAGGTAGGTTCCCTTTTCTCCCTTTAAATTGGTACGATTCAAGCATGCTTTAGTGGTATTCTAAATGTTTTTTGTTGTTGTTTTGATTGTTAAATTTCATAGCATGATGATAGATTGTGAAAAACATGAGTTTTAATGAATGTGGAATACGTTTGATGACTGTGGAATGCGTATACTGTTTTGTGTGCCTTGGATTTGATGTTAGGGAAAATTTTAATAATCGAAATAGTAAAACTGTTGCATTATTAGGATTTTCCATTCTTGTTTTGACCTTAGAATAGGTTCTCATAGACTGGAAATAGGCGAAAATGTAGATCGGGGGTCGAAAAAATGGCCGCCGGAGGCAGCTGATGTGCCGCACGCCGCCAGAAATGGCCGCGCGTGGCCTTCACGCGCCTTTGGCGCCGCTGCGCTGGAATTCTGATTAAAATAAAAAAAAAATTAATTAAAGGAAAAAGGGCCGAAGGCCCGGACCAGCGAACAGACCAGCCCTTAACGGGCCGGTTGCACCAGCACCAGGGCCTGACCCATTAACGTTGGATATAAAAAAAAGATACTGAGCGGAGTCGGCGGCGGACCGGGCCGAATGGCCAATGGATCGGGCCAGCTGCTTGCCGGCCCAATTAACGCAGCTAATAAAAAAGATATTCGGGCGCATGCCGTCTCTAGCGGGTCGGGCCTGTGCGAGTAGCGGACCGGACTGGGGAAGGGTTAGCCCAAACGAAAAAAAAGAGAACTAGTAATTTATATAATTTCTGAATTCTGGAATTTTTATAATTATTACATAATTAATTAAAAATAGTAATAATTATAGGAAAAATATCAGAAAATTATAAATAAACTCCAAAAATAATAAAATGCTGAAATTAAATTATTTCTATTAAATTTTAGTAATTGTGATAATTTATTTAATTTGGAAAATTAAGTAATAAATAGAAATAAATAGGGGAAATTAGGAAAAATATAGAAAATGCACGATAAATGTATACAAGCCATGGAAAAATAGGTTTGACGCCAAACAACATTAAATCATTACTCAGATAATAAATGAACCTACATTTGAGTGCCGGAGGATGGTGAGGATGGGCCAGGGGCCTCAGGCGATCTTTAAATGAACCTAGATTTTGTTGAGAAATATGTTTGGATAATTTTCAAAGTCATGATTTTAAGTGGTGAATACTTACAAATGTTACACATGGTGTTATATATGATTAAAAGTTGAAAAAGTTGCAAAAGTTGACATCGATCTCTCAGGTTGTTGCACATCGATCGATCTATGTACATAGATCTCTCACATCGATCGATCTATATAAGGCAGAAAAGTTTAAGACCTTTCTGATTGACATCGATTTCTAAATCTGAGACACATCGATCGATCGATGTACATCGAACTCTCACTTCGATCGATCGATGTAGGTCAGAGGCAAACTCTGAAACTTTCTGTGAGACATCGATCTCTGAAGCTGAGGACTTCGATCGATCGATGTCTAGGGTTTTTAGAATTAATTTTCGAAAATGTGTTAAAATGATTGTTTTCATTTGTATATGAATTATACATGTTCATTATGTGATTATTTTGTATTTTTGGTGATTATTATTGTATTGTGACTAACGTGCCTTGGAAGTTTCTACAACTTACCAAAAAGGGCAAAATTGGTATTTTGAGTTTTGTAGGAACATCACATGATGAAAATGTTTCAAGGATGTATTCTCATCCTATTTATCATGACAAAGGTGGAATTGTGATTATTTATGACCATCGGGGTCATTTCTAGAGTTTTCTCACACCAAGGGTATTTTGGTCATTTCACACCCCTGAGGGTATTTATGGTATTTTCACTCAAGGAGTCTCTTGAGCATATTATTATCTTCATTCTGGAGCTGTGTTTTTATTATTTTGAAGATAATATGGTGATCTTATATCTTATTCTCTCAACCGATGATATTATTGACTATAGCTGGATATGTGACGATTTGAGATGTCACATTCTATTTTTTTCTTGAAGACCCTCTTATATATGTCATAAGAGAACATTTATCATAATTATTCAGAGATATTAAAGGTGTCAAAGGTGTGGAAATGATCTCAATATATAAGAAGAAATATTGGGGAATTTCGGTGTTACATGTTGACATAATCTTGTCAAATGTTATCTATTTGTTTCTTCTTCAAAAATCTGAGTTGCTACACATATATTTATGATAAAAAAACGTGATTTTGCAGTTGAGAATGATACATTATTCATTTTTTGAGTTGGAGACAAGTGGACCAACCAAAAAAGGAGCTAGTTGGCAAAATTGCCAACTTGGACTTTTTCAAAAATACTCAACGGCTAAATGGTATCTTGGTGTATTTTCAAAAGATTTTTGGAAGTCAAATGGAGCTCTCACATGCCCTATTATTGTGCTTGAATTTGAGAATAATTTGGTGGTATTATCCTTTCTTATTTTATTAAGAAAAATCACAATTTTTGTTTGAAAAACAAAAGATGACCAACGGCTATTAGGCTGAGATTTGAAGCTGAATTTTGTTTGAATTCTTCAATGCTCACATGCCTATTCTTATGCCAAGAATTTGAGGGAATTATCTCTATTTTGCTAAGGATAAATCAAACAAATTCCAAGTCATTTTTGAAGCTTATCATTTCGACCAAAGTGGCATCCAAGGTGGACCATTCATGTTGTCTTATTTTGCCAAGTGTACAAGGCCAACCAATGATGAGAAGACATTTGGAATTGATGATGAAGATGGTGACACATGTGCATCCTTATCTTCAAGACTCAAATCACACTATAAATAGAGGCATTGGTGAAGAAGGTGAAACACACTTGATGCTCACAAGCATTTGTTGAAATTGTCTAGCTTTCATCTTCATCTTCTTGTTGTTGTTGTTTTGTTCATTGTAGCAAAGGTGATCTTGTTGTATTGTGGTGAGCTACAAGCCTCTTGAGCTTCATTTGTAAGATTGATTAGCCATCTTTATAAGGCTACATCAATAGGTGTTAGAGGAGTTGCGACTAAGTGTTGCTTAGAAGGTGATTATCCAAGTCTTGAGTAGGGTTGGTGTATAACCCAAGGATCAAGCTTGTCTCTTGTTGTAAGGTGTTCATTTCATAGTGAAATCCAAGGAAAGGTGTTCCTTGGGACTATAGTAGGTCACATTGATCGAACCAGGATAAATCCTCGGTGTTCTTCTCTTGTTTCTTTATTTCTGTTTTCTGCCCGTTTTTGACTGCAGTTTTCACACAACTTCTCATAATTTAAAAAAATAGCTAAACATTTTCAAAATTAGTGATTTTTGGTGAAGTTATACTTCAGACTGTTAGCTTTAATTTTCAACAAGAATAACTTGATTTGAGCAAGGGAAAGTTAGTCTTTCAGTCTTTGCAAGATAACTGCTCCAATCTGGTTGCAATTTGACCAGTTTTGAGAAAACTTAAATTCTTTATTTTTCAAAAATTGTTTAACGTCAGGGAGTTTTGGAAACTTTATCTACACATCCTAAGGAGTGTTTTGATATAAAGATCAACCTTTTTGTTTGAGTATTCAAAGAGCAACACATTTTGCAAAATCAGCAACATTCTGTCCAATTCTGTCAAGATTGACCATCTGAATCTTTTTATTTGTTTGAAGGGTTAAACGATCTTATTTTTGTCTGGTTTTTGGACAGAGTCTTTTTAACTCATTGAAGTTCAATTCTGGAAAGTTTCATAATTTTTGGAGTTGTGTAAAATTATTTGTGAATTTTTGAAAACGGGTTCTGAATCTGAGGTGGTCTCAGATTCTGTTTTCAAAGGGGATTTTAACAAAGGGTTGTAGTGTAATTTCCGCTAACCACTATTCACCCCCCTCTAGTGGTGTTTATTGCAGGTGCACGGTCCAACAGATTTGAGTGCCGGAGGATGGTGAGAATGGTCCAGGGGCCTCAGGCGATTGTGTTGCTTGCGTTCATGGCACGTGCATTGTATTTATGGTGGGTCTTGACGTACGGGTCACGGATGCTCAAAATGGTGTACGATGGTGGGACCAAGTACACTCAGGATGGTGTCTGTGGGTGGGTATGTTCTACAACCACTCAGTAGGTCCAGGGATCATGCATTGTATGGTGGAGATAGTGGCATTCTATGTGACATGACTTTGTTGCATGTGACATGCATAGTAGGACATGCATCACGATGTTGTGCATTCTCTATCTGGAGTGAATTACCTTTCCGCATTCTTTCATATGCTTATGTGATATCATGTTATGTGCTATGTGTATATCATTTTTGTATGCTCGTCTTGTACTAGTTGAAGACAGGTGCCTACTGGGTGATTTTCCGTCGCTCACCCCTACTCCCCCCCACCAGGTGAGCACGAGGAAACATACGACTATATCTTTGCTAAGGACGGGGCTGACACGGTAGTATGGGCAGACTGACGGTCGCACCTAGGATACGAAGAGACCTTGCGGCTGTCTGTCGTTATTTTATTGGGATTACATCAGACACTACCTTGTATCAAATGATAGATTGTAGATGCCAGTACTCTTTCCAGAAGTTGGTACATTCTTGTTTTAAGGATTTCTTTTATCGTGAAACTTAACGTATTGTATTTCGTTTCCGCGAGAAAAAAATTCCTACGTATTTTTGGACATGTAGAAAGTTGACTCGACGCCTTATATTCTTCTTAGTGAGATACGTCAGGTGCACTGTTTCTGATACTAAGGCTTGGGAGCTGGGCGCTACAGGTGGTATCACAGCCCATGCTTCAGATTTGCCTCGGGAACGCAATATTAACTAGATCACTTAGTTATAAGCTATGATATTTACCTGGAAATGACGATTATACCCTTAATAAAATGAAGTAAACCTAGGTTGTGATCGGGTTATGGGAGGTGAGTGCCGTTGGTGAGCTTTCTCTATTTAATTACCGTTGTACCCCTGAAAATCTACATGAGCCTCATAAATGCTCAAATCCCTCGATTACCTCCGTACAACTTGAATTCTCGTGAAATCCAAGAAAATGCCACCGTGTCATGAACAATCTGGCAAAAGAAGCAACGATGGTTGTGGTAATGACCACCAGGATCAGGGGGTCGTCCTCCAGGCATTGACCGACAACATGGCCACCACCTTGGTGCAACAGCAACAGTAGACTGCGTAGTGCCAGTAGGAGTTGAACCAACGGTTTCTGCCGCTGCCCCCACTGGATCTGAGGTTCTACTACATGGAAATACAAGACGTCCAGAATTTGATGTTTAGAAGGACCCTTCACCCGAGAGGTAGAGATATGCGACATGGCCGCTAAGAATAACAGAACTGCCCGCTACGGAAGTGTAGCTTCAGAGGAGTGCATGGCCATCACAGCCACCATGTGCTCATTGTGGACGTCACAATCGGGTCAGTGTGGGGGAAATTATGCAAGTATGAGTGTGACAACCGGGATGTTCTACAAGAGAAGGCACTGATCAGAGGCCGACGCCACTATCACAATAGAATCATGAGCAGTATAAAGGGAAGCAAAGGTCATCCGGATCCATGTGATGATTGTTGCGGACGTCTGGGAGACTAGCGATGTTGTAGCAAAGTTCAACCGCCGGCGACCATGTATTAATGACTCATCATGAGTACATATGATGTTAGTCAGAGACAAATGATCAGAGTTGCGCAGGGAAGCGTGGCTGTCTTATGTCACGTAAGTTCAGAAGAGTGAACCTCAGTGGATCTGAAGAAGATTAAGTATATCGTTGAGTAGCCCTGACCGACCAAGGTGACTGAAGTAAGGAGTTTCCTTGGTTTGGTCAGCTGCTACATGGAATTTGTTTAAGGATTTTTGTCGATACTGGTGCCCCTGAGCAGACGGAAGCATAAGAAGGCGAAGTTCGAGTAGACTGTTGATATCAGCAAAGTTTTGCTGAGCCCAAAAAAACCTTAAACACAAGACCATAATACACAATTTTGCTAATTAATTATATATACATGCATTGACCAATACAACATAATTTAACGACATATTTCAACATATCAAACACGTACTAGAACATTAACATACAAAATCTAACACAACTACACAAATAAACATAATACAAGACAAAAAAATGAAAATAAGATATCACATAACATAATGAACTATGAATAGGCAGCAACATAAGTTAACAAAATACATGTACACACATACATAAATATATGCACATATACATATACCTACAAAGCGGCCAACATGAAATATACGAAGTAACAGGTAAAGTCCACAATATATATGGAATACGATAACAACGTCGGAGCAGCAAACATATAAAGGATATACGATATGTCACAATTATATGTAAACGTTAAGTTGTTAATACAAAAAAAACCTAAGTCTCTTGTGACAACAAAGAAACATATAGATAAATAAATTTGTCACCACATTAACGATATAGCATAAATAAGTCGATTTAAGAAAACATACAAATAGATGCACGAAACAAAAGTGATTAAATGATGCTAAGTAAATATGCACAGGTATACACACAACTATTTCAGTGGCACCACAACAAGAGTAATAGACCAAAACAGAGATAAGCATCATAATATATTTAACGACAACAAACAACACAATTACAAAGAATACAGTAACACAAATACTTTTCATACAAGACATGGGATACGATATATATATACAATTACAAGTTTTAAAACAAAACAGTAACATACACAATTGAAGTAAAACATGTTAATTACAGGTAAAGAGCGACATAGTATTACATGACAACATAGTAATAGATTAAAGTGTAACTAACTTAATAACATGACACATAAAAAATTTTTATCATACTTGAACACCCAAATAAATTATATATCTACATTGCAATAAAATCTATGCATTTATGCATTTTTCTTCGGAATAAGATATATAACGATATTTATACAACAATAAGACAAACTAGTACTGAAAATATAGAGTACGAGTAATAGAAAAAATAAATAATAAATTGTTAACAACTAACATAAGCACAAAAAGAGAGATCACAATAAACAAAGACTAAAACGAACACACGTAACGTGTGTATCGCTTAAAAAAACTGAACTGACAAACAATATAAACATAATACATGTGACAAACTGCAGATAATGGTTGTGAATTCATGAGCTACGTATGATACATAAGTCATACATACGTCTAAAATAAGAATGCACATCATACTATATGTCTATACCAAACATGTCAAACAACTTAACCATTAAAACGACAACACATATTAAAACTCGGGTATCCTGATATATAATGGACGGAGCTACGTTGGAGCATTGCATTTCACTCCCAGACCGATTAGGCAATTAGAGAAGACGATACAAACATGGAAGGACATGTTGAGAGCTTGCGCGATTGACGTCAAGGGAAACTGGGATGGTATGATCAAGTTGATCAAGGTTGCCTACAACAACAGATACCATAACACCACTGACATGGCACCATTCGAGGCACTCTATGGGAATAAGTGCAAATCCTCTATCCATTAGGACGAAATTGGAAAGCGCGTTATCACTGGTCCAGAGTTGGTTGAGCAGACCAAAGAGAAGATAAAGTTAATTCGGGAAAGGCTTAAGATTACTCAAGACAGAAGTAAGAACTGGGCAGAATCAAAGAGATGTCCTATGGAGTTTACTAGTCGGAGAAAAGGTTTATCTGAAGGTATCGCCTATGAAGGGAGTTGCCCATTATGGTCTGAAGGATAAGCTGAGGCCTCGGTACATTGGCCCTACGAGGAGCTCGAAAGGATCAGGTTGTTAGCTTACCGATTGGCGTTACCTCCGGCGTTGGCCCAAGTGCACAACATATTCTATGTTTCTCAGTTGAGAAGGTACATTCCGGATCCGAGTCATGCACTGGACGCACTATCTTTGAGAATCAGATCGGACGCGTCATATGAAGAAGCCCCTGTCTGGATCATAGACCGCAAGGACCAAGAGCTGAGAAAGAGAATCATCCCGTATGTTAAGGTGCAATGGAGCAACCACAAAGAAAATGAAGCGACTTGGGAGTTGGAGGACCTGATGCACGATTGTTACCCCGATCTTTTCGAATAAGGTACGACAAGTTTCGAGGATGAAACTTCTTGTAAGGTGGGTAGGATATTACACCCGGAATTTTTCGAATTAGTCGCTATACGCTAATTAAGGAATTAAGTAGCCGTTGGGTGTAACAATCCTCCGAAAGTAAATTAACTATTGCGTTTCGATTATGTTCAAGTAATTGTATAATTATATAAAAAGTGTTATATACGTATAGAGTAAAAGAAAATATAAAAATGAAAAAAATAAGATAAATGGAAAAAAAAGAGAGAGAAGTCCCGTAGGACAAGAATAAAGGAGGAAGAAATAAAAATAAAATAAAATAATAATAATAATAATAATAATAATAATAATAAATGAATAAATGAGGAGTAATTGAAATTTGAGATAATGATGATTAAGTAAATAAATAAATAAATAAGGTAAATAATAACTTTAGTATTTAAATTAAAAGGATAATGTTAAATAAAAGAAAACAAAAAAATAAATTAAAACAAAAGAAAAGGGGGGACGTGCGTTCAGGGGGATACTCTCCTCCGCCAATCTCGCTGAAATCAACAGTTAAGAGGGGGCAAAGGGGTGCAAGAATCAGCAAAGAGAAAAAGAAAAGAATAGCAAAGGAAAAAGGGGGGAAACTGAGAGGCAACGGCAGTGGAAAAGAGAGAGGGAAGGAAGAAAAGAGAAAGAGAGGAAGAGATGTAGCGCCCCGACCCGGACAGCGGAATCCGAACCAGTGCACCCATCGTAGCTTACTGAGAAGACTACAAGACGTCTCATCTCTCGAATACACATCATCAATGACGTAAGAGAAATAAGTGCGGAAACATGTATTACATAAATCTAAACCATCAAGCAGTACACCAAATGATAAAGTGACTATCAATACTTGTTTATGGACGCAGCCATCTAAACCTTCAAATGAACTAAGAAAATTGAAATAACAAGAAATAGTCTAGAACAATTCCCAAGGTGACTTCTAGACATCCCATTCAGCCCACTCACTGTCGTCTTCTATGAATATCATGTCGTAACTAGCCTCATCTGCAAAACAAAAGTAGTACCCTTAGCGAAAACGCTAGCAAGTAACCCGCTTATAAGACATACGGGATCTGTAGAAATATGAGGGTTTGAGTGATTTTAAAATAAGAAATTTGAATATGTATATATATATATATAACGTTGAGTATATATACACAAGTGTACATGTATGCATGATAACTTGCCTTATTTACCTCATATATTATGTTGCCGTACTAACGAGCCATGAAGCTTTAAAGCTTACATCATATGGCGAACATTTGTTGAGTTTATACTATTTTCAGGTGCCACAATTAATGAACTAAAGTAGTTCATTAAGTGAAGTACTTAGTTTAATAAACTAAGTAGTTCATTAAAGGAAGATGCATTTGGAAAAGGCTTAAAGGCAACATGGCTATGGAAGGAAAGTCTTCTCCTCCTCCACACATAAATGTCACACGTTTTTAATACATATATATATACTATATTTTCAGATTTTTATAAAAAGGCACATACACATTTATTCCAACGTACTATTGACACGTTATATATCTTACGAACGTACGTTTACGTCACACCACTATACTTAACTCATATTTATGAGTATATTCAGATCTTATATCATATGATATAAGATATGGTGATGACAAACTAAATACGACACGATAAAAGGTTCTAAACCGAAATTTGTCGTATCGGGCGATACCGAAACTTCGCCAACGTGTCACGTACTTGCCATAAATAAATGGCCAGCCCATATACATCAAAATTTATCAAAAATTTCGTGCTATACACTGTACATTGAGACAAAAATACTTTCCATGTTGGCACACACAAATCATCCCACATTTAGGCCAAAATGTGAAGATTCCAATTTTATTTTTGTCACATGTTTATGGTACCACTTTAAATCAGCCAAGTGCTGGAAATTAAAGTATATATTATATATGTTATGTATAACATAATATATATAGCATGTGCAAAAGTTGGAATTTAAATTAGAGAAAAATCGGGAAATCGATAAATATCGAAAATTCGGTTTTCTACGCACTTGACATGGAACGTTTTTCTTGAACATGATGTGGCACGTATCTAGACACTTTGTACACATAATATACATCTTAAAAGTGTTCTAGAAAATTAAATTAAGGGCTGATTGGAATATTACATGTGTGTATTATTAAATGTGCACTATTTTTCAAAGTTAGCAAAAATAAATTTCAGCACATGTATACACACTTTCTCAACGCCACCTACAGCTTATGTGGAGCACATGTGGAGCCTTGTTGGCATGTTGATTGGTCAAGAATCAATCATACAATGTTGATGAATCAAAGAGAGAAGCTACAAAAGGTAAGTTTTCAACATACACCTCTTTTATGTCACATGCTGAAAATTTCAGCATGTCACACACATTGTGGCCGAAATCTTCACTCTTAAGGAAGATAATTTGTCAAATTTTCATTAAGGAATAAATCAAAGGAGAAATGGAAATGATTTGAATTGTATTAAGTGTGATATTCTTTATATCACACATGCTGAAATTTTTCAGCATGTGTGTGAAAATGTTGTGGCCGAATATGACACTTCTTTTGTGTCCAAGTTCATTCATCAAATTGATAGCAAGACTTACCATGTATTATTAATTCATTTTTATGAGAAAAATCAAAGTAATTTGGGGATTATCTTGGATAAAAATGCATGATGCACATGCTGAAATTTCAGCATGGCAAGGAGCTTTATGGCCGATTTTTGTGAGATGGAAAGAGAGGATTTTTGTCTCAAACTTTATGACATATTGTGACTATTTTGGCATGATTTTATAAATGATTATTTGGCACATGTTTAAAGTGTTTTTTCAGAATATCCATGTCATCAAATGATGACATCAATGAGCCAATCAAAAGGTGCCAAGTAAGCAATGACTAAATGATGGTCCAATGGAGTGATGCCAAGTAAGCAAAATGTTGTCACCATGATGTCTCACATCCTCTCAAGCAATTAAAAGGAAAGTTTCAAGAGGGGAGAAGGGTGCTAGGGACGGCTGCAATGTCATAAAATGGGAAGAGAAGAACAAACAAAAACAAGACCAAGAATCATATTCAATAGTGATCAAAGTGAAAAAGCTTTCTTCTCCTACACTTTCTTTCTTTCTTCTTCTTGTAAAAAGCCTATTGTACTTTAATTCTTTCATCCTTGAATAGGCTTCATAGAAACCACCATTCATTCATCATTGTACAAGATTGATCAAGGTGTGATCAATCTTCATTCTAGCGAGGTGGTGGTGTTCATGTGAATTGTACTCACAATACAAGGTTTGTAAAGGGTTGGAGTTAAGGTGTAACTCTATCAACCCTGCGGTAAGGTGTACTGCGTGTGTGAAATTAGTGTGAACCAAGGAAGGTGTTCCTTGAAGACTGGAGTAGGTTGTTTATAACCGAACCAGTATAAAATTCTTGGTGCAATTTACTTTCTGCATTTACGTTTCAGTTTCTGCACAGTTTACTTATATTGTTGACGTTCGTAAAAATAGTAAACGTTTTCTAAAAATTATAAAATTTTCCAGAAACATACATAAACGTTCTAGGGTTAATTTGGCACAAGTTTCAACCCTTTTGGACAAGTATAAGTCATCCAAACATCAAAAGTTCTGAGACTAGTGCAGTCTGATTTTCAGACTTGCAAAGGTTGAGACTTTGGGTGTATTTGACCTACTTCCCAAAAGAATTTTCAAAAACTGTTTCAACCCATTTCAATATAGTGTGTGAAGAGTTATTGGTCAAATTTTCAGATCATTTGGACATTCACACAAATAGGAATTAATTTTTCAAAACCATCTACCGTTTCTGGCAGAATTGCACAATCTGAGTGCCAACGGTTTTTGAAGGGGTTAAAGGTTGAATTTTGATTTGAAATTTTTAGGGGACCCTCACAACATCTGAGGCTAAGTTCTCTCAAAATTTCATAATTTTTGGAGACCTCTAACCTAGTTTTTAAATCGTTTTAAAACTGGTACTGGAAACAGAATCTGTTTTCAGAACTTGAATTGGTTAGGTTTAAAGAAATTTTAAAAACCATATTTTCCGCACCACCTATTCAACCCCCCCCTTCTAGTGGTGCCTTGCAGATCCTACAAGTGGTATCAGAGAGCAGGAATACTCACGACAAGGAATCCAACGATTCAGTGAGATGGCATCCACAAATCTCAAAACCGAACAAGAAGGTATGTCAAGCCAAAGGCCTCCACTCTTTGACGGTGAGTCTTTTATTCAATGGAAACTTAGGATGAAATTATTTCTTATGGCTATAGACATAGACCTTTGGTCAATAATTGAAGATGGTCCATATGTCCCGTCTAAATTGTCCATTGTAGATGGAGTCACACTAGAAGTAATTAAAACGAGACAAGACTATACTAGTGAAGACAAAAAGAAACTGAGTATGAATGCTAAGGCCATGCAATTACTCTTAAATGGCTTAAGTAAGAGTGAGTCTAGTTATGTGTCCAATTGTTCGAGTGCACAAGAAATGTGGAGAATCTTAGAAATGAAACACGAAGGCACGAGTCAAGTCAAAGAGTCAAAAATCAATATGCTTATGTCTACTCTTGAGTCTTTCAAGTTGTTGCCTAATGAGTCAATTGTTGATATGGATCTTCGTTTGACTAATATCTATAACTCTCTTGAGTCTCTTGGTAAGGCCTTTACAACGCAGGAAAAAGTACAGAAAGTCCTACGGAGCCTTCCTTCAGAATGGGATCCTAAAGTGACTGCCATAGAAGAAAGCAAGGAGACTAAGTCGATAAAAATGGAAGAACTCATTGGTTCACTAAAAGTGTATGAAAACAAACTCAATATTCGGAAATCGGAATCAACCAAACAAGGTAAGACAATTGCTTTTAAATCAAATGAATACGTCTCCCCTCCCTCCGATCACCTAGATGATAGTGATTCCGAATCGGATAATGATGACTTAATTCTATTGGCAAAAGGACTAAGAAGATTCATGAGAAAATCATTTAGAAATAAAAACAAGGGCACTACATCTAAGAGAAATAAAAACAAGTCAAATGATAAGGACATTAAATGTTATGAATGCGGCAAACTCGGACACTTATCATATGACTGCCCAAACAAAGAAAAGCAAACTAATAAGTACCCTGACAAGGAGCGGAACAAAAATAGACCCGTCTCAGATCCTAAACAAAGGAAACGTGCACTAAAGGCCTCCACATGGAGTGACTCATCAGACTCTGAAACTGAGACCGAAGAGGAGACCGCTCAAGTTTGCTTCGCTTCAAAGGCGTCTAATGAGGTATCATCTGACTCTGACTCTGACTCTGAACCTTCTTACGATGATTTATTTAGTCAATATCTTGAGTTACATAAATTTACTAAGACTCTCGCAAAAGAAAAGAAACGTTTAATTGAAGACAAGAAACTGTTAGAATCTTCTAACGAGAATCTTGTCGCTCAATTAAGCGATTCAAAGAAAGAGTCTTCATGTGCCATCACTGCATTAAAAACCGAGATCTCATCATTAACTTCTCAAAATAATGAAATGAAATCCGAGATTTCAAATTTGAAATCAAGGAATACAGATTTAGAGAACATGATGAAACAATTCGATACAGGGTCAAACATGCTGCATCGCATCATATTATCGCAAAAGCATGACAGTGACAAAACTGGATTGGGGTACGTTGATACTAACGAAGTATCAACCAAACCAACCAAGTTTGTTGTGTCTAAAAAGGTAGACACCCCTAAGCATCAAGTGGCGTCTAAGATGACGCAGAAAGCACCCCCTTCCACACGCCCCACTCCCTCATATCATGTGAAATATAATGTTGTACCATATAGATATGAGAAGAAGAGATCAATGCATACACGGAATACATATCATCCACGCACCACGCACACACACACAAGGACATATCACAAACGTTCTCCATACATTGAGTATAGGGGAGTCCTTGGGCAAAGACCCAAAGTACATGCACCACATGTATACTATGTCGCACCTTCATCTACTTTCTTGCCATTTGATAGACCGAGAAGGATCACCCAAGTATGGGTACCGAAAGGTACCTTTACTAAAAGGTGATTAACTAACTCGAAAGGACCCAAAATTAAAAGGGTACCTAAATCACCTTTTTACATTGCAGGGAGACCACTCATCAAAAGACATATCAATAAAGTGGTTCCTTGACAGTGGTTGCTCGAGGCACATGACAGGTGACCCGAGCCTCTTCTCCAAATTAAAGAAGGTCACAAAAGGCGGATCCGTGACCTTTGGAGACAACAATGAAGGCAAGATCATTGGTAAAGGTACGATTGGAAACCCGGATACACTTCAAATCTCCAACGTGTTTTTGGTAAGCAACTTATCTTACAATCTTCTTAGTATTTCACAATTTGTTGACAATGGTTTCAATGTGTGTTTTACTCATCCTTACTGTAATATAATAAATAAAAATGGAGAAACTGTTTTAAAAGGAAAACGTGAAGGAAATATATTCACACTATCTATGGATGATGTAGTAGATGCCAAAGTTAAATGTTTTATGTCAAATGAACCCAATGTGAATTTGTGGCATAGACGTTTAGGACACATAGGTATTTCTACACTAGAAAAATTGCAACAAAAGAACCTAGTACGGGGATTGCCTAAGCTTGATTTAGACAACTTTCAGTTGTGTGAATCTTGCATAAAAGGCAAACAAACACGTGAGTCACTTAAGCCTAAAAATGAGATAAGCACGACTAGAATACTAGAACTATTGCATATCGATTTGTTTGGTCCTAGTCGTACTACAAGCCTTGGTGGGCGTCACTATGCATGTGTACTTGTTGATGACTTTTCTCGTTATACTTGGACTTTGTTTCTTGCACATAAGGATGATAGCGCCGTAGAAATCGCTAAATTAATTAAACAACTTGAAAATCAATACGGCGTAAATGTGAAAAGAATAAGAAGCGATAGAGGCGGTGAGTTTAAAAATAAAGAGATGATTTCATTTTGTGAAGAAAAAGGAATTAAGCATGAGTTTTCGCCACCTAGAACTCCACAATTAAATGGAGTAGTAGAAAGAAAGAATCGCACACTACAAGAAATCGCTAGAACCATGCTTTGCGAAAATAAATTGCCTAGATTTCTGTGGGCGGAAGCCGTAAATTGTGCATGCTATATTGTAAATCGCCTATCTATAAGAAAGAAAATAAACAAGACGCCTTACGAAATTTTGAATGATCGTATGCCTAAGATAGATTATTTTCGTGTGTTTGGATGCAAATGCTTTGTATTGAATACAAAAGATAACTTAGATAAATTTGAATCCAAATCGATTGAGTGCATTTTTATTGGGTATTCCATTAATTCAAAAGCATATAGATGTTATGATCCTCTCACTAGACAAATCATAGAATCTATTCATGTTAAATTCAATGAATTTGGAGAGGTTGATAAAGAAAAGGAATATGATGATGACTTTGATTTGAAACCCGTTTTGGATAAAGAAAATGAGTCTTTTGATATGCATGAGATGAATGAAACACTAGAAATGCATGATCATATAGAAATGCATGATAACTTAGAAAATAATCAACCAAGATGGCATAGAGATCACCCACATGATCTCATCATAGGCGACATCACTCACGGTGTGCGACCACGTAGAAGAATCACTTCGGATGAAATAAATGAATTTCATGCTATGATTTCTGAAATTGAGCCTAAGAATGTGCATGATGCTTTGAGTGATTCATCTTGGATTGATGCTATGCATGACGAACTTAATCAATTCGTTAGAAATGATGTATGGGATTTAGTGCCACGACCACAAGATAAGACAATAATAGGCACAAAGTGGGTGTTTAGGAACAAAATGAATGAAGAAGGAAAAGTCGTTAGAAATAAAGCAAGACTCGTAGCTCAAGGATATAATCAAGAAGAAGGAATAGACTACGATGAAACATTTGCACCCGTAGCACGTTTAGAAGCTATACGACTTTTACTTGCTATTGCTTGCATGAAAGATTTTAAATTGTATCAAATGGACGTCAAAAGTGCTTTTCTAAACGGATTTATACAAGAAGAAGTATACGTGAAGCAACCACCCGGTTTTGAAGATTTGAAACATCCTGATCACGTGTACAAACTAAAGAAGGCACTATATGGACTAAAGCAAGCGCCTAGAGCATGGTATGATCGTTTTGCTACTTTTCTTTTAGAAAATAATTTTAAACGTGGTACTATAGATAGTACACTATTTTTGAAACAAGAAAAATCCGATCTACTTATTATTCAAATCTACGTAGATGACATTATTTTTGGTTCTACCTCACATAAACTTGTCAAGGATTTTGAAAATTGTATGAAAGCTGAATTTGAAATGTCTATGGTTGGTGAACTTAATTATTTTCTTGGCTTGCAGATTAAGCAAACGAGTAAAGGAATTCATATAAGCCAAGCTAAGTACGTAAACGACATGATCAAGAAATTCAATTTTGAAAATTTGAAACCATCCCCCACGCCTATGAGTGTCACTACTAAATTAGACAAAGATGAACATGGTAAAGATGTCGATAATGGATTATATAGATCTATGATAGGTTCTTTACTATATTTAACTGCTAGTAGGCCTGACATCATGTTTAGCGTATGCATGTGTGCTCGTTTTCAAAGTCAACCTAAGGTGTCACACTTAAATGCGGTAAAAAGAATATTCCGCTATATTAAGCACACGCCCACCTTAGGTATTTGGTACGATAAGGATTCTACATTCGACTTACATGCTTATACTGATGCAGATTATGGTGGCTGCAAAATAGATAGAAAAAGCACGAGCGGAACTTGCCAATTTATAGGAAATTCCCTTATTTCATGGTTTTCCAAAAAGCAAGCAAGTGTTGCTTTGTCCACTACTGAGGCTGAGTATATGGCTCTTAGCCTTTGTTGCACACAGTTGTTGTGGATAAAACAACAACTTTCGGACTTTGTGATAGAAGTTCGCTATCATTTTCTTCGTGATCACGTTAACAATGGTAATATTGTCATAGATCACGTACGCACCGAATCACAAGTAGCGGATATATTTACTAAGGCCTTAAATCAAGCCACATTTGAATCTCTCCGTTCTAAATTAGGCATGCTTCCTGTTGATGTGATTTAATGCGATATTATTTGATTTACTTTCCTTTTTGACAGGAATCTTTTGATTAACTTTCCAAAATAAAGGGGGAGAGAGAAGCATGATTTAAGGGGGAGAGAGAGAGATTAAGGGAGAGAAATCACTGATTGATCCTAATTGCAAAAATCAAGGGGGAGCCGGATTTGAAATTCGAAATTCAAATTTCAAATCTGTGCACAATTCGAGGGGGAGAGACAACACTTAAATCATGTACACTTGTTATTTTGAAAATCATCAAAAGGGGGAGATTGTAGAAATATGAGGGTTTGAGTGATTTTAAAATAAGAAATTTGAATATGTATATATATATATATAACGTTGAGTATATATACACAAGTGTACATGTATGCATGATAACTTGCCTTATTTACCTCATATATTATGTTGCCGTACTAACGAGCCATGAAGCTTTAAAGCTTACATCATATGGCGAACATTTGTTGAGTTTATACTATTTTCAGGTGCCACAATTAATGAACTAAAGTAGTTCATTAAGTGAAGTACTTAGTTTAATAAACTAAGTAGTTCATTAAAGGAAGATGCATTTGGAAAAGGCTTAAAGGCAACATGGCTATGGAAGGAAAGTCTTCTCCTCCTCCACACATAAATGTCACACGTTTTTAATACATATATATATACTATATTTTCAGATTTTTATAAAAAGGCACATACACATTTATTCCAACGTACTATTGACACGTTATATATCTTACGAACGTACGTTTACGTCACACCACTATACTTAACTCATATTTATGAGTATATTCAGATCTTATATCATATGATATAAGATATGGTGATGACAAACTAAATACGACACGATAAAAGGTTCTAAACCGAAATTTGTCGTATCGGGCGATACCGAAACTTCGCCAACGTGTCACGTACTTGCCATAAATAAATGGCCAGCCCATATACATCAAAATTTATCAAAAATTTCGTGCTATACACTGTACATTGAGACAAAAATACTTTCCATGTTGGCACACACAAATCATCCCACATTTAGGCCAAAATGTGAAGATTCCAATTTTATTTTTGTCACATGTTTATGGTACCACTTTAAATCAGCCAAGTGCTGGAAATTAAAGTATATATTATATATGTTATGTATAACATAATATATATAGCATGTGCAAAAGTTGGAATTTAAATTAGAGAAAAATCGGGAAATCGATAAATATCGAAAATTCGGTTTTCTACGCACTTGACATGGAACGTTTTTCTTGAACATGATGTGGCACGTATCTAGACACTTTGTACACATAATATACATCTTAAAAGTGTTCTAGAAAATTAAATTAAGGGCTGATTGGAATATTACATGTGTGTATTATTAAATGTGCACTATTTTTCAAAGTTAGCAAAAATAAATTTCAGCACATGTATACACACTTTCTCAACGCCACCTACAGCTTATGTGGAGCACATGTGGAGCCTTGTTGGCATGTTGATTGGTCAAGAATCAATCATACAATGTTGATGAATCAAAGAGAGAAGCTACAAAAGGTAAGTTTTCAACATACACCTCTTTTATGTCACATGCTGAAAATTTCAGCATGTCACACACATTGTGGCCGAAATCTTCACTCTTAAGGAAGATAATTTGTCAAATTTTCATTAAGGAATAAATCAAAGGAGAAATGGAAATGATTTGAATTGTATTAAGTGTGATATTCTTTATATCACACATGCTGAAATTTTTCAGCATGTGTGTGAAAATGTTGTGGCCGAATATGACACTTCTTTTGTGTCCAAGTTCATTCATCAAATTGATAGCAAGACTTACCATGTATTATTAATTCATTTTTATGAGAAAAATCAAAGTAATTTGGGGATTATCTTGGATAAAAATGCATGATGCACATGCTGAAATTTCAGCATGGCAAGGAGCTTTATGGCCGATTTTTGTGAGATGGAAAGAGAGGATTTTTGTCTCAAACTTTATGACATATTGTGACTATTTTGGCATGATTTTATAAATGATTATTTGGCACATGTTTAAAGTGTTTTTTCAGAATATCCATGTCATCAAATGATGACATCAATGAGCCAATCAAAAGGTGCCAAGTAAGCAATGACTAAATGATGGTCCAATGGAGTGATGCCAAGTAAGCAAAATGTTGTCACCATGATGTCTCACATCCTCTCAAGCAATTAAAAGGAAAGTTTCAAGAGGGGAGAAGGGTGCTAGGGACGGCTGCAATGTCATAAAATGGGAAGAGAAGAACAAACAAAAACAAGACCAAGAATCATATTCAATAGTGATCAAAGTGAAAAAGCTTTCTTCTCCTACACTTTCTTTCTTTCTTCTTCTTGTAAAAAGCCTATTGTACTTTAATTCTTTCATCCTTGAATAGGCTTCATAGAAACCACCATTCATTCATCATTGTACAAGATTGATCAAGGTGTGATCAATCTTCATTCTAGCGAGGTGGTGGTGTTCATGTGAATTGTACTCACAATACAAGGTTTGTAAAGGGTTGGAGTTAAGGTGTAACTCTATCAACCCTGCGGTAAGGTGTACTGCGTGTGTGAAATTAGTGTGAACCAAGGAAGGTGTTCCTTGAAGACTGGAGTAGGTTGTTTATAACCGAACCAGTATAAAATTCTTGGTGCAATTTACTTTCTGCATTTACGTTTCAGTTTCTGCACAGTTTACTTATATTGTTGACGTTCGTAAAAATAGTAAACGTTTTCTAAAAATTATAAAATTTTCCAGAAACATACATAAACGTTCTAGGGTTAATTTGGCACAAGTTTCAACCCTTTTGGACAAGTATAAGTCATCCAAACATCAAAAGTTCTGAGACTAGTGCAGTCTGATTTTCAGACTTGCAAAGGTTGAGACTTTGGGTGTATTTGACCTACTTCCCAAAAGAATTTTCAAAAACTGTTTCAACCCATTTCAATATAGTGTGTGAAGAGTTATTGGTCAAATTTTCAGATCATTTGGACATTCACACAAATAGGAATTAATTTTTCAAAACCATCTACCGTTTCTGGCAGAATTGCACAATCTGAGTGCCAACGGTTTTTGAAGGGGTTAAAGGTTGAATTTTGATTTGAAATTTTTAGGGGACCCTCACAACATCTGAGGCTAAGTTCTCTCAAAATTTCATAATTTTTGGAGACCTCTAACCTAGTTTTTAAATCGTTTTAAAACTGGTACTGGAAACAGAATCTGTTTTCAGAACTTGAATTGGTTAGGTTTAAAGAAATTTTAAAAACCATATTTTCCGCACCACCTATTCAACCCCCCCCTTCTAGTGGTGCCTTGCAGATCCTACAGGATCAACACATGGCAAGACATGAGTAATATATAATTCAAGGGATAGATGGGGCAGATGTCTTGTATAACTTCAAAAATATAGACTAGTAGCATATCAGAACAAGAACCGTAATTCATACGCATCTAACAGTTCAATGACAATCCAGTTACGAACCAATCATACGCGACGACTCGCGTGATGCATGACAAAATATGCACTACACTACACAGTCATAAATGCGTATGCAAGTTCTTTTCAAAACAGTGCAATGCATGTCACAATGTCCGGTCATATAACTTTATACCCTGTGGTGGGTCATGGCTTATATTTCCATCCTATGACGCACCACAGCTCAACTTTATACCCAGTAATGTGCCTCGGCTTATATTTCCATCCCATGTCACATTACAGCCAACTTTATACCCTGTAACATGCCACAGCTTATATTTCCATCCCATGACACGTTACAGCTAACTTTATACCCTGTAATGTGCCACGGCTTATATTTCCATCCCATGGCAAATCACAGGCCATTTCGCAAACTTTATACCCTGTGCCGAAGCACAGCTCTTTTCAAAACATTATGCAAATGCAAGTGCCATGATGCAAGACTCCTCATATCAATCACATTCTTCATTCACATACTTCAAATCACATTCAATATCAATCAGTCACACGAGACTCACCTCACTTACACACTCAAGCTTATACTTCACGACAGGTCAACATCACCTAAACATTGATTCTAGAACTCAAAGGCTAATGTAAAAACCATCACATTCCTCCTTTTGAACTCTGTAAGGCCACATACGTTCATTCCTAACCCCTTAGGTCATTCATGTTGAAGTTCGATTCGAATACCCTACGAAGTCTCCTACATTGTTTCACCACCTTAAGTCATGTTCCCAAGACTTAGACTAACCTCAATCATGTCCTAAGACGCCCCTAAGGTCACACAAAGGGTCCCCTAGCTTCTCTCTTTCTTCCCTTATTTTCCCACAAAACAGGTGGACGTCATACCCTGATGTCGATCGATCGACGTACGTCATACCCTGACGTCGATCGATCGACGTCCATCTGAGGCACGTCGATCTCTCACTCAATCTACGTCGATCGATCTACGTCCTTCTGAGGCACGTCGATCTCTCACTTATCCTACGTCGATCGATCTATGCCCTTCTGAGGCATGTCAGCCTCTCACTTTCTATACGTCGATCGATCGACGTACGTCATACCCTGACGTCAATCGATTGACGTCACTAATTTTTAGAATCTTCATCTTGCGATTTCTGCAGAAACTGCAGATCTCAATCCCAATCGTTTTCCAACTTTCTTCCAACCATTCCAAGCCTAATCTTCCCTATCAATCCATTCTTAATCCACCCAAACAAGATCCTTCACACGCACATCAAAGATTCAAGCCTAAGACTCAAATCATTCATCCAACAACCCCAAAGATCACATCTTTTCCACTCCCCTTTCCTTCCATCCGAAAATAGCACAAATGGGGATTCATAGGGATTGAGTTTTGCATGATCTCACATAATCAACAACATCAACAATGATCTAAATCAAATAGCGGCCAAATCTCGAAATCAAAACACATAAATCACATATATATTCACAGAAAGAAACTACTGCATGGTGATCCATTTTGATATCAAAAATAGGCCTTTTTCTTTCGCAAAACGTAAGAACTTATAAGATGATTACTTGCCTTTGATTACTCAAAGGAGAAACGAAGAACAGAAGAAGATTGGATTTAGGATCTTAAAGAACCTTCACCTAGGGTTGAGTGGAGATGGAAATCGCCTAGGGGAGAGGGGAAGAGCTCTGCGTCGGTTTCCTTCTGATAATCGAGAGAAACTGAAGTTCAATCAGTTTTTATATAGAAAGGGTGGAATTTGGAGTTTCTAATATATATCCTTTTATCTTATTTATCTTAAAGGATTAAATTCTAATATTTAATTCTAAAATTAAATACGATCTAATTCTAATATTTAATCTCTTCATAAATACCACTTAATCCAATATTTAATTTCTTAATTTATTACCTTTGACCGTCATCAATTCATTTAACCCATTTTATCCTTAAATTACTCTACTGAGGGTGCGGGGCATAACATTCTACCCTCCTTACAAAAAGTTTCGTCCTCGAAACTGGCGTACCCTATTGGAAAAGGTGTGGATATAGATCCTTCATTTGCTCCTCAAGTTCCTACGTGGCTTCACGCTCCGTATGATTACTCCATTGGACTTTGACATATGGAATCACGCTCCGTATGATTACTCCATTGGACTTTGACATATGGACTTTATACCCTGTAATGTGCCTCGGCTTATATTTCCATCCCATGTCACATTACAGCCAACTTTATACCCTGTAACTGCCACAACTTATATTTCCATCCCATGACACGTTACAGCAAACTTTATACCCTGTAATGTGCCACGGCTTATATTTCCATCTCATGGCACATCACAACCCATTTCACAAACTTTATACCCTGTGCCGAAGCACAGCTCTTTTCAAAACATTATGCAAATGCAAGTGCCATGATGCAAGACTCCTCATATCAATCACATTCTTCATTCACATACTTCAAATCACATTCAATATCATTCAGTCATACGAGACTCACCTCACTTACACACTCAAGCTTATACTTCACGGCAGGTCAACATCACCTAAACATTGATTCTAGAACTCAAAGGCTAATGTAAAAACCCTCACATTCCTCCTTTTGAACTTTGTAAGGCCACATACGTTCATTCCTAACCCCTTAGGTCATTCATGTTGAAGTTCGATTCGAATACCCTACGAAGTCTCCTCCATTGTTTCACCACCTTAAGTCATGTTCCCAAGACTTAGACTAACCTCAATCAGGTCCTAAGACGCCCCTAAGATCACATAAAGGGTCCTGTAGCTTCCTTCTTTCTTCCCTTATTTTCCCACAAAACAGGTGGACGTCATACCCTGATGTCGATCGATCGACGTACGTCATACCCTGACGTCGATCGATCGACGTCCATCTGAGGCACGTCGATCTCTCACTCAATCTACGTCGATCGATCTACGTCCTTCTGAGGCACATCGATCTCTCACTTATCCTACGTCGATCGATCTATGCCCTTCTGAGGCATGTCAGCCTCTCACTTTCTATACGTCGATTGATCGACGTACGTCATACCCTGACGTCAATCGATTGACGTCACTAATTTTCAGAATCTTCATCTTGCGATTTCTGCAGAAACTGCAGATCTCAATCCCAATCGTTTTCCAACTTTCTTCCAACCATTCCAAGCCTAATCTTCCCTATCAATCCATTCTTAATCCACCCAAACAAGATCCTTCACACGCACATCAAAGATTCAAGCCTAAGACTCAAATCATTCATCCAACAACCCCAAAGATCACATCTTTTCCACTCCCCTTTCCTTCCATCCGAAAATAGCACAAATGGGGATTCATAGGGATTGAGTTTTGCATGATCTCACATAATCAACAACATCAACAATGATCTAAATCAAATAGCGGCCAAATCTCGAAATCAAAACACATAAATCACATATATATTCACAGAAAGAAACTACTGCATGGTGATCCATTTTGATATCAAAAATAGGCCTTTTTCTTTCGCAAAACGTAAGAACTTATAAGATGATTACTTGCCTTTGATTACTCAAAGGAGAAACGAAGAACAGAAGAAGATTGGATTTAGGATCTTAAAGAACCTTCACCTAGGGTTGAGTGGAGATGGAAATCGCCTAGGGGAGAGGGGAAGAGCTCTGCGTCGGTTTCCTTCTGATAATCGAGAGAAACTGAAGTTCAATCAGTTTTTATATAGAAAGGGTGGAATTTGGAGTTTCTAATATATATCCTTTTATCTTATTTATCTTAAAGGATTAAATTCTAATATTTAATTCTAAAATTAAATACGATCTAATTCTAATATTTAATCTCTTCATAAATACCACTTAATCCAATATTTAATTTCTTAATTTATTACCTTTGACCGTCATCAATTCATTTAACCCATTTTATCCTTAAATTACTCTACTGAGGGTGCGGGGCATAACATTCTACCCTCCTTACAAAAAGTTTCGTCCTCGAAACTGGCGTACCCTATTGGAAAAGGTGTGGATATAGATCCTTCATTTGCTCCTCAAGTTCCTACGTGGCTTCACGCTCCGTATGATTACTCCATTGGACTTTGACATATGGAATCACGCTCCGTATGATTACTCCATTGGACTTTGACATATGGACTTTATACCCTGTAATGTGCCTCGGCTTATATTTCCATCCCATGTCACATTACAGCCAACTTTATACCCTGTAACTGCCACAACTTATATTTCCATCCCATGACACGTTACAGCAAACTTTATACCCTGTAATGTGCCACGGCTTATATTTCCATCTCATGGCACATCACAACCCATTTCACAAACTTTACACCCTGTGCCGAAGCACAGCTCTTTTCAAAACATTATGCAAATGCAAGTGCCATGATGCAAGACTCCTCATATCAATCACATTCTTCATTCACATACTTCAAATCACATTCAATATCATTCAGTCATACGAGACTCACCTCACTTACACACTCAAGCTTATACTTCACGGCAGGTCAACATCACCTAAACATTGATTCTAGAACTCAAAGGCTAATGTAAAAACCCTCACATTCCTCCTTTTGAACTTTGTAAGGCCACATACGTTCATTCCTAACCCCTTAGGTCATTCATGTTGAAGTTCGATTCGAATACCCTACGAAGTCTCCTCCATTGTTTCACCACCTTAAGTCATGTTCCCAATACTTAGACTAACCTCAATCAGGTCCTAAGACGCCCCTAAGATCACATAAAGGGTCCTGTAGCTTCCTTCTTTCTTCCCTTATTTTCCCACAAAACAGGTGGACGTCATACCCTGATGTCGATCGATCGACGTACGTCATACCCTGACGTCGATCGATCGACGTCCATCTGAGGCACGTCGATCTCTCACTCAATCTACGTCGATCGATCTACGTCCTTCTGAGGCACATCGATCTCTCACTTATCCTACGTCGATCGATCTATGCCCTTCTGAGGCATGTCAGCCTCTCACTTTCTATACGTCGATTGATCGACGTACGTCATACCCTGACGTCAATCGATTGACGTCACTAATTTTCAGAATCTTCATCTTGCGATTTCTGCAGAAACTGCAGATCTCAATCCCAATCGTTTTCCAACTTTCTTCCAACCATTCCAAGCCTAATCTTCCCTATCAATCCATTCTTAATCCACCCAAACAAGATCCTTCACACGCACATCAAAGATTCAAGCCTAAGACTCAAATCATTCATCCAACAACCCCAAAGATCACATCTTTTCCACTCCCCTTTCCTTCCAACCGAAAATAGCACAAATGGGGATTCAAAGGGATTGGGTTTTGCATGATCTCACATAATCAACAACATCAAAAATGATCTAAATCAAATAGCGGCCAAATCTCGAAATCAAAACACATAAATCACATATATATTCACAGAAAGAAACTACTGCATGGTGATCCATTTTGATATCAAAAATAGGCCTTTTTCTTTCGCAAAACGTAAGAACTTATAAGATGATTACTTGCCTTTGATTACTCAAAGGAGATGGAAATCGCCTATGGGAGAGGGGAAGAGCTCTGCGTCGGTTTCTTTCTGATAATCAAGAGAAACTGACGTTCAGTCAGTTTTTATATAGAAAGGGTGGAATTTGGATTTTCTAATATATATCCTTTTATCTTATTTATCTTAAAGGATTAAATTCTAATATTTAATTCTAAAATTAAATACTATTTAATTCTAATATTTAATCTCTTCATAAATACCACTTAATCCAATATTTAATTTCTTAATTTATTACCTTTGACCGTCATTAATTCATTTAACCCCTTTTATCCTTAAATTACTCTACTGAGGGTGCGGGGCATAACAAGAGAAGAGGAAGATGAGGAAAAGGGAGTATCACGGCGTTCAAACTCATTTGATAATCATATAATTGTGAAGTTGACTGCAACCGGGTAGGTTCCCTTTTTCCCCTCCAAATTGGTACAATTCAAGCATGCTTTAGTGGTATTCTAAGTATTTTTTTGTTGTTTTGATTGTTAAATTTCATAGCATGATGTTAGATTGTCAAAATCATGAGTTTTGATGAATGTGAAATGCGTTTGATGACTATGGAATGCGTATACTATTTTGCTTGCCTTGGATTTGATGTCAGGGAAAAATTTGATAATCAAAATAGTAAAAATGTTGCATTATTAGGATTTTCCAATCTTGTTTTGACCTTAGAATAGGTTTCCATAGACTGGAAATAGGAGAAAATATAGATCGGGATCGAAAAACAGCCGCCGAAGGCAGCCGGTGTGCCGCACGCGCCGCGAGAAATGGCTATGCGTCGCTGCGCTGGAATTCTGATTAAAATAAAAAAAATTTAATTAAAGGAAAAATAGGCCGAAGGCCCGGACTGGCAGACAGGCCAGCCCTTAACGGGCCGGCTGCACCAGCACCAGGGTCTAGCCCATTAAAGTCGGATATAAAAAAAGAGATACTGGGCGGAGTCGGCGGTGGACCGGGCCGAATGGCCAACGAACCGGGCCAGCCAGCTAACGCAGCTCATAAAAAAATATTCAGGCGCAGGCCGCCTCTAGCGGGTCGGGCCTGTGCGAGTAGCGGACCGGGCTGGGGAAGGGTTAGCCCAAACGGGAAAAAAAGAGAATTAGTAATTTATATAATTTCTGAATTCTGGAATTTTCATAATTATTAATTAATTAATTAATTAAAATAGTAATAATTATAGAAAAATATCAAAAAATATCAAAAAATTATAAATAAATTCCAGAAATTATAAAATAATGAAATTAAATTATTTCTATTAAGTTTCAGTAATTGCAATAATTTATTTGATTTGGACAATTAAGTAATAAATAGAAATAAATAGGGGAATATGAGGAAAAATATAGAAAATGCACGATAAATGTATACAAGCCATGGAAAAATAGGTTTGTCGCCAAACAACGTTAAGTCATTATTCAGATAATAAATGAACTTAGATTTGAGTGCCGGAGGATGGTGAGGATGGGCCAGGGGCCTCAGGCGATCTTTAAATGAACCTAGATTTGAGTGCCGGAGGATGGTGAGGATGGGCCAGGGGCCTCAGGCGATTGTGTTGTTTGCATTCATGGTACGTGCATTGCATTTCTAGTGGGTCGTGACATACGGGTCACGGGCGCTTAGTATGGTGTACGGGGATGGAGCCAAGTACACTTAGAATGGTGTCTGTGGGTGGGTACGACCCACAGCCATTTAGTAGGTCCTGGGATCATGCATTGCATGGTGGAGATATCGGCATTCTATGTGACATGACTTTGTTGCATGTGACATGCATAGTAGGACATGCATCACGATGTTGCGCATTCTCTATCTGGAGTGAATTACCTTTATGCATTCTTTCATATGCTTATGTGATATCATGTTATGTGCTATGTGTTATTCCATTTTTGTATGCCCGTCTTGTACTAGTTAGAGGCAGGTGTCTACTGGGTGATTTCCCGTCACTCACCGTTACTCCCCCCCACCAGGTGAGCACGAGGAAGCATACGACTATATCTTTGCTGAGGACGGGGCTGACACGGTAGTATGGGCAGACTGACGGTCGCACCTAGGATATGAAGAGACTTTGCGGCTATCTGTCGTTATTTTATTGGGATTACATAAGACACTACTTTGTATCAAATGATAGATTGTAGATGCCAGTACTCTTTTTTTGATGTCAGTACATTCTTGTATTAAGGATTTCTTTTATCGTGAAACTTAACGTATTGTATTTCGTTTCTGCGAGAAAAATTTTTTTTATGTATTTTCAGACATGTAGAAAGTTGACTCGACGCATCGTATTCTCCTTGGCGAGATACGGTGGGTGCACTGTTCCTGATACTAAGGCTCGGGAGCGGGGAGCTACACACCCATATTGGAAGTCAGGTTCTGAAGTGTCACTGAATCAAGCGCTTTTGTAAACACATCCGCCAATTGATGTCCAGTTTTGATTGGCATAGGAATGATCACGCCTTGTTGATACTTATCCCTCACAACATGACAATATATCTCTATATGCTTTGTCCTTTGATGAAACACCGAATTTTAAACTATGTAGATTGTACTTTTATTATCACAAAACAATTCAACAGGTCTGGTGTGAGTTATACCCAAGTCACTAAGTAAGTACAAAAGCCACTGGACTTCACATGTTGCCAACACCAATGCTCTATACTCTGCTTCAGATGAAGATCTGGACATTGTGCTTTGTTTATTGGCCTTCCAAGACACGAGAGAATTACCAAGAAACATACAGTATGTTATATCCGTGTAAATGGAAGACGGAAAAAAAAACTATACTAAAGAAGAAAAAAACCAACTGGTGGTAATAAAGAATAATAAATGAAACAAATCTATTATTAAATCTTCATCATCCTTTCATTTCCATAACACCCTATCTTTTAACCCTCATTACACCCTCATTTACAACCATATCTTCCCTACAATCTTAAATATTGTAACCTTTCTTTCCTCCCTACATATTCATCCGTTTGTTGTTGCACCGAAACAGAAGAAATGAAAGAGGGAAGCTGAGAGTTAGGCTGCCAAAGGAAGAAAGGGAAAAGAGAGAATAAGAAAAGAAAAATAGGTAAGTATCCTACCCGTACTCGTTATGCATTTGCAAAATATATGACTATATTTTTATACAAAATTCTTGGATCATGCATTTGTATTTTTGGCTGCATAGATGGATGTATATATGTGTTTAACCGTGTGTATATATGGATATTTATAAGCTTGAGAATCTTCTTTGATTTTTATCTATATAGACAAATTATAAGAATATGGGTGATATCTTTAGTGCTCGGCCAAACACTATTTTTGATGAAGCTGTTTAGTATTTTGTCTTTAAGATAGTATTAAATATAAGAATATATGTAAGGTTGTAATGCATGTATGTTTATATGTATTCCAAGCCAATTTGCGTTACGTGCATATATATTTTATATGGTGGGTGGATAAAGTTTCGGCTGGACCTTTTATTTTCATATAAATGATATTACAATTCACATGTAAATGTTGTGTTAGAAAGAATATGTACCATGAAATTAGGTGATTGAATAAAAACTGTGAGATGGTGTGAGTGGTGGATTAAGAGCCGAATGATCTACACTTTTTTTTTTTCGAAATGGAGAATATTTAGCAAATAGTTTCGGCCGGTCCATATTGGGAAAACAGTTGGTGTATAATGTTAATTTGTGTTGAGAGTTAAGTGAAGATATATGTATGCGTTGTTAGCATAAGTATTGAAATTAAATAATTGGTGAGGAGTCTATGTGTTGGCCGAGAGGGCTTTCATAAGGTTGGGGAGTTAGCAAATTGATTTTAGCTTAAGTTGTAATTTTTCTTATGGGTGAAAGAATTATAAGTTGATATTATATGAAAACTATGTTTGATGAAATTAAAGAGGTTATGACCGGATGAGTTGCATGTTGTGATCATAATTGTTATCCTATTATATGTATTTGACTTGATCGATATGGATTGTTGAAAAATGTTTGAAAACCCTATTATTTTGAAAATCGTTTTCAAAAATCGTACATTTTGTGAAATTCACCCTTTCAAAGGAAATATATCGTTAAGCTGGATTGGTTCCGAACAAACGGGCCGTCCGAGCACATATGACTATATCGATAGGCCGTTCGGACACATATGACCGCCAGTTGGGCCGTCCAGGCACATATGACTATATCGATAGGCCGCCTGGACACATCGACCATTGGGGGATCAATCCATAAGTCTTGCGATATAAGTTACTTGTAAGGAAAGTGCTATAGCCATCGCATCGTTATCGCATCGTTATCGTTATTATTATCGTTATCGTTATCGTTATCGTTATCGCATCGTTATCGTTATCGTTATCGCATCGCATCGTTATTGTATTGCATCGCATCGTTTTAAAAATTGCATCATCGGATTTTTGATTGTAACTAATCTTAGACTAACTCTGTGTGTTTATTTCATCTGTTGATATCGCTGATTAGTATGCAGTGTTATCGTAAGGTTGCAAAGGTAAAATTATTTGTGAATGGAAACTTGATTATCTTATATGTTATTGTTATTTTGTTATTACACCTGTTTCCGCATGTATGATCCCGTAGCGAGTACTGACAGGTTACTTGCTGGGCGAAGTGTCGCTCATACCATACTTTCTTATATTTTCCAGAGGGTCAGGAGTACGACTTTGTTTACATTGATGATGACCAGGAGTGAGGACTTCGAGGCTCTACGAGGATCTAGTCATGACACTTTATGGATTTGACACTGATGTACTTTCGGAGATTTAGTTTATTTCCTTTTGGTTGTGTAAGACTATTATATCGGCTTTATGTTGCCAAGACCATTGTACCGTACTTATTAAATATGATGATTTCGAGGTTTTATTTTGAATTCCGCTGACATCGATTTACGTCACATTGCTGACGTGTTTTTTGTATCGATTTCGACGCCTTGTATTTTGCTTAGCGAAATACGGCGGGTGAGTCGTTTCGGGTACTAGGGCTCGGGACGGGTCACTACAGGTGGTATCAGAGACATGGCTCTAGATCCACGGCGGAAATATAGATTTGAGACATGGTCGTAGAATTAAGTGATGATTTGAACATAAGTATGGATCTTAGAAATAAGTATTGACCATAGATTTAAGGGATGATCGGTTGAGAGACACACACACCTAAGATACTACGCGATATTGATTACCTGTTTTACTTAAGTTTGATTACGCCTTTGTATTTTTTTGCCTGATCATTGCAAACTTTAGATTACTTAAATATTTATGTGTACTTGTGTAAATTGCCGTATTACAGTAAAAATGCAAAGCGGTAATGGGAACGGCAATCAGGGTCAGAGTGCTTTACCACAGGCACTGGTCGATGCTTTTATACAGATGGGTCAGGCGGTCAGTCAAGCTGTTCCACCGCAGCAGCAGCATGGGACCCGATATTATTACGGAGAGATGAAGCGGGTTCATGTTCCGACGTTTGACGGAGGCGTTAGTCCAGACGATGCTGACAGGTGGCTGAGCAAAGTGGAGAATAACTTTGCATTGTTACAGGTGCCGGAGGAGATGAAGTCCATGGTGATCTGGCCGTTTTTGATCGGAGAGGCGGATAAGTGGTGGACTACCACAGTGATGGATCTGCCACAGCCGGTCAGTTGGATGAGATTCAGGGAGGAGTTCCGAAAGTTTTACATTCCGCCTTCTGTGACGTTGCAGAAGATAGGGGCCTTCGAGTCGCTGAGACAGGGACCAGGAATGTCAGTGGCTGAGTACACCAACCAGTTTAATGCTTTAGGGAGGTACGTGCCGTCCGTCATGGGTGATATGCGCCTCAGGATGTTGAAGTTTGAGAGAGGTCTGCACTCACGCATTCGCACCGGAGTGGTTAATGCGAATGCCAGAGATTTTGGAGAGCTGTTAGACGCCTGCTACCGTGTGGAGAGTGATATTCAGCGGCGTGATGAGGAGAACAGGGGTAAGCGGTCCCGAGAGATGACCAGCGGCAGACCTGGGGGATGGGTCAAGGTGCCGAGGATGGGGCAGACGAGTCAGCCACGACCTCAGCAACAGCCGCAGCAGCAGCCACAACAGCGCCCACAGCCGAATAATAACCAGCGAGCGGTGAATCCCCCTTGCCCTATTTGCGGCCGACCGCACGCAGGTGAGTGTTGGAAGAAAGTGGGCGCATGCTTCAACTGTGGGAAAGTGGGTCATATGCACCGAGATTGCCCTAAGCCGAGGAGACAGCGGCAGGGACCTGCCCCACAACAGGCACAGGGAGGGCGACCATGGCCCAACGCCCGAGTGCATGTGATGGTAGACACTGACGTCCAGAGGAAGAACGACGTTGTCACAGGTATGCATTAATTTTAAGTGTTTAATTGATGATGTATATATTTTTATAACTCTGCATTTGACCCCTAAGCATGTTAGGTGCTATATTAGTAAACAAAGTCCCGACGAATGTATTGTCCGACAGTGGTGCGAGCCACTCGTTTGTTGCCAAGAAGTTCGTCAAGAACTTAGAGAGTTACCCTGAATGGCTGGATACTCCTTACCGAGTCCTAGCAGCTGGAGATCAGGTGATTATGTCACACCATTTCTACAAGAACTTTGAGTTGGAGATGGAGGACCGCACCTTTGATGTAGCGCTGATACCAATTCAGATGAGTGATTTCGATATCATATTAGGAATGGATTGGTTGGCAAGATATCATGCGCATATCGACTGGCGTCAGAAGCGAGTGGTGTTCAAGGACCCTACTAAGGAATATTTCACTTTTCAGGGGAATACCAAGCTGCAGAAGTTGCCCCAAAACATCTACTTGACAGCTGCACAAGCTCACAAGGCACTTAGAAAAGGAGACGAAGGATTCCTTGTATATACCACGAATACTGAACAGAAAGTGCCCCCTATTGACGACATACCGGTGGTGAATGAGTTTAAAGATGTCTTCCCTGATGAGTTACCAGGATTGCCGCCTAGCCGAGAAGTTGAGTTTGAGATCAATCTGATACCTGGAGCAGAACCGATCTCTAAAGCACCTTATAGGATGGCACCGACAGAACTGAAGGAGCTAAAAGAGCAGTTACAGGAGCTTCTAGATCGTAAATTCATCAGACCCAGCGTTTCACCGTGGGGAGCACCGGTGTTATTCGTAAAGAAGAAAGATGGTAGCATGAGGCTATGCATAGATTATCGTGAACTGAACAAGATCACGGTCAAGAACAAATATCCGCTACCAAGGATCGACGTCTTGTTCGATCAGTTGAGGGGTGCTAAGGTGTTCACAAAGATTGATCTGAGATCAGGATATCATCAATTAAGGATTAGGGCAGAGGACATAGCGAAGACAGCGTTTCGCACAAGATACGGGCATTATGAGTTCTTGGTGATGCCTTTTGGATTGACGAATGCCCCAGCAGCCTTTATGGACTTGATGAACATCGTATTCAGGGATCAGCTGGACAAGTCTGTGGTAGTGTTCATCGACGATATCCTGATATATTCACCTGACGAGGAGACTCACGCTGGACATCTGCGAGAAGTGCTAGAGATTCTGAGGAAGAAGAAGCTATATGCAAAGTTTAGCAAATGTGAGTTCTGGCTAAAAAGCGTGACGTTTCTAGGTCATGTAGTTTCTGGAGAAGGTATCTCGGTGGATCCAAAGAAGATCGAGGCGATTATCGAGTAGGTCTCGAATGGGACCGAGGTGAGAAGTTTCTTGGGTCTCGCAGGTTACTACAGAAAGTTTGTTGAAGGTTTCTCGACGATCGCGGCTCCACTGAGCAAACTCACCCAGAAGAAAACGAAGTTTGAGTGGACCTCTGAGTGCGAGCAGAGCTTTACTGAGTTAAAGAAAAGGTTGACCACTGCACCAGTTTTGGCACAACCCTCCAGTAATGAAGGGTCCGTGATATACAGTGATGCCTCGAAGAATGGTTTAAGATGTGTATTGATGCAAGGAGGACGAGTAATTGCTTACGCATCGAGGCAGTTAAAGCCGTATGAACGGAACTACCCCACTCATGATTTAGAGCTTGCCGCAGTAGTGTTTGCACTAAAGATATGGAGACACTATCATTATGGAGAAAAATGTGAGGTTTACACCGATCATAAGAGTCTGAAATACTTATTTACACAGAAGGAGTTGAATATGAGGCAGAGGAGATGGTTGGAACTGAATAAGGATTACGATTTGACCATCAACTACCATCCAGGAAAGGCAAACAGTGTGGCTGATGCATTGAGCATAAAGTCGAGTCATGCCAGACAGACCCCACTAGAAAGAGAGATTGAAGAGTTTGACTTGGACATCGTTGATTCCACGTCGAATGTTTCGGCTGCATTGATCATTACGCCGACTCTGGTGGATCGAGTCAAAGAGGCGCAGAAGCTGGATGGGAACCTTCAGGGTATTCGAGTTAGACTCCACACTGAACAGGTTGAAGGGTTTCAGGTGTTAGATGATGAGAGTCTATGGTTTCAGGGGAAATTGTGTGTGCCGAATGATGAAGCGCTTAGAAGAGAAATATTGAAGGAGGCACATAACTCAAGACAGTCGATTCATCCCGGAGCAACTAAGATGTACAACGGTCTGAAGAAAAGTTATTGGTGGAGTGGTATGAAGCACGAGATCGTTGAGTTTATTGCTCGATGTTTGGTTTGTCAGCAGGTTAAGGCGGAACATCAGCGACCAGGTGGACTTTTACAGCCGTTGGAGATACCGATATGGAAATAAGAGCTATTACGATGGATTTTGTAGCAGGGCTCCCAAAGACGAGAAACGGCAACGACGTTATTTGGGTGATAGTAGATCGACTGACAAAGTCCGCGCATTTCTTGCCAGTGTCGAGTGAAGCTATGATGGAGAAGTTAGTGACATTATATGTGGATCACATCGTTAGCTTACATGGTGTACCAGTCAGCATTATGTCAGACCGAGATCCGAGATTCTCGTCACGATTCTGGACGGCGTATCAGCGAGTCATGGGGACCGAGTTGAGAATGAGTACTGCATTTCATCCCCAGATAGATGGACAATCGGAGAGAACCATACAGACTCTAGAAGATATATTGAGAGCCTGCGCGTTGGACTTCAAAGAAAACTGGGATAGTATGGTGAAGCTGATGGAATTTTCATATAATAACAGTCATCATAGCGCAATCGGTATGGCACCATTTGAGGCCCTCTACGGAAGAAAGTGTCGATCTCCATTATACTGGGATGAAGTTGGAGAAAAGTCTATCACTGGACCCGAGCTAGTCGAGCAGACGTTGGAAAAAGTAAAGATCATTCGAGAAAGGCTCAAGGTAGCTCAGGATCGTAGTAAGAGTTGGGCGGATTCCAAAAGATGGCCATTGGAATTCGCTGTGGGCGAAAAGGTATACCTAAAGGTTTCCCCGACGAAGGGCGTCATGAGGTTCGGAGAGAAAGGCAAGCTGAGCCCTCGCTATATTGGACCATATGAGGTGCTTGAGCGGATCGGGACATTGGCATATCGGTTAGCACTACCTCCAGCGTTATCGCAGGTGCACAATGTCTTTCATGTATCGCAACTGAGACCGTATATTCCTGATCTGAGTCATGTGTTGGAAGCTTGACCACTAAAGGTAAGAAGCGATGCAACGTACGAAGAACTACCGGTATGCATCGTAGATCGGAAAGATCAGGTGTTGAGACGGCGAGTCATTCCGTATGTCAAGGTTCAGTGGACAAATCATACGGAACGAGAGGCGACATGGGAGCTTGAAGAAGAAGTCCGGAATAAGTATTCGCATCTGTTTGAATAAGGTACGTAAGTTTCGGGGACGAAACTCTTTGTAAGGGGGGAGTATGTTATATCCGTGTAAATGGAAGACGGAAAAAAAACTATAGTAAAGAAGAAAAAAACCAATTGGTGGTAATAAAGAATAATAAATGAAACAAATCTATTATTAAATCTTCATCATCCTTTCATTTCCATAACACCCTATCTTTTAACCCTCATTACACCCTCATTTACAACCATATCTTCCCTACAATCTTAAATATTGTAACCTTTCTTTCCTCCCTACATATTCATCCGTTTGTTGCTGCACCGAAACAGAAGAAATGAAAGAGGGAAGCTGAGAGTTAGGCTGCCAAAGGAAGAAAGGGAAAAGAGAGAATAAGAAAAGAAAAATAGGTATGTATCCTACCCGTACTCGTTATGCATTTGCAAAATATATGACTATATTTTTATACAAAATTCTTGGATCATGCATTTGTATTTTTGGCTGCATAGATGGATGTATATATGTGTTTAACCGTGTGTATATATGGATATTTATAAGCTTGAGAAACTTCTTTGAATTTTATCTATATAGACAAATTATAAGAATATGGGTGATATTTTTAGTGCTCGGCCAAACACTATTTTTGATGAAGCTGTTTAGTATTTTGTCTTTAAGATAGTATTAAATATAAGAATATATGTAAGGTTGTAATTCATGTATGTTTATATGTATTCCAAGCCAATTTGCGTTACGTGCATATATATTTTATATGGTGGGTGGATAAAGTTTCGGCTGGACCTTTTATTTTCATATAAATGATATTACAATTCACATGTAAATGTTGTGTTAGAAAGAATATGTACCATGAAATTAGGTGATTGAATAAAAACTGTGAGATGGTGTGAGTGGTGGATTAAGAGCCGAATGATCTACACTTTTTTTTTTCGAAATGGAGAATGTTTAGCAAATAGTTTCGGCCGGTCCATATTGGGAAAACAGTTGGTGTATAATGTTAATTTGTGTTGAGAGTTAAGTGAAGATATATGTATGCGTTGTTAGCATAAGTATTGAAATTAAATAATTGGTGAGGAGTCTATGTGTTGGCCGAGAGGGCTTTCATAAGGTTGGGGAGTTAGCAAATTGATTTTAGCTTAAGTTGTAATTTTTCTTATGGGTGAAAGAATTATAAGTTGATATTATATGAAAACTATGTTTGATGAAATTAAAGAGGTTATGACCGGATGAGTTGCATGTTGTGATCATAATTGTTATCGTATTATATGTATTTGACTTGATCGATATGGATTGTTGAAAAATGTTTGAAAACCCTATTATTTCAAAAATCGTACATATTGTGAAATTCACCCTTACAAAGGAAATATATCGTTAAGCTAGATTGGTTCCGAACAAACGGGCCGTCTGAGCACATATGACTATATCGATAGGCCGCCTGGACACATCAACCATTGGGGGATCAATCCATAAGTCTTGCGATATAAGTCACTTGTAAGAAAAGTGCTATAGCCATCGCATCGTTATCGTTATCGTTATCGTTATCGTTATCGCATCGTTATCGTTATCGTTATCGCATCGCATCGTTATTGTATTGCATCGCATCGTTTTAAAAATTGCATCATCGGATTTTTGATTGTAACTAATCTTAGACTAACTCTGTGTGTTTATTTCATCTGTTGATATCGTTGATTAGTATGCAGTGTTATCGTAAGGTTGCAAAGGTAAAAATATTTGTGAATGGAAACTTGATTATCTTATATGTTATTGTTATTTTGTTATTACACCTGTTTCTGCATGTATGATCCCGTAGCGAGTACTGGCAGGTTACTTGCTGGGCGAAGTGTCGCTCATACCATACTTTCTTATATTTTCCAGAGGGTCAGGAGTACGACTTTGTTTACATTGATGATGACCAGGAGTGAGGACTTCGAGGCTCTACGAGGATCTAGTCATGACACTTTATGGATTTGATACTGATGTACTTTCGGAGATTTAGTTTATTTCCTTTTGGTTGTGTAAGACTATTATATCGGCTTTATGTTGCCAAGACCATTGTACCGTACTTATTAAATATGATGATTTCGAGGCTTTATTTTGACTTCCGCTGACATCGATTTACGTCACGTTGCTGACGTGTTTTTATATCGATTTCGAAGCCTTGTATTTTGCTTAGCGAAATACGGCGGGTGAGTCGTTTCGGGTACTAGGGCTCGGGACGGGTCACTACACAGTACCCTGTGACTGACCTTCTGGACTCTACACAACCTGCCCACTCTTAGTCAACAAATCCTTTTAACTCCAATTTCCCAGTGCTAGGATAATAAAGCCCCTGCCCTGCTGTACCCTTGAGGTATCTAAGCAGTCTATGCATCGCTTTCAGGTGCAATTCAGTTGGTGCATCAAGGTACTGGCTCAACTGTTGTACTGCAAAAGAAATATCAGGCCTGGTTATTGTGAGATACAACAACTTGCCTATCATCCTTCTATATCTAGACACATTTGATATGAACTCAGAATCATTATGGGCCAGCTTCAAATTTTGCTTCATTAGACTTCTAGCTGGTTTGGAACCCAAGAACCCTGCTTGCTCTATCAGCTCCAATGAATACTTTCGCTGACATATCATAAGCCCCCCTGTGACCTCACCACTTCGATGCCTAGGAAATACTTCAAAGGAACTAAATCTTTTATCTGAAATGTCTGGTGTAAAGTGTGTTTCAACTGAGTGATCAACTTAATGGAGTTGCTGGCAACTATAATGTCATCAACATAGATTAGAAGAACCAAAAAACCATCTGATGTCCTTTGAGTAAACATAGTGTAGTCATGATTGAATTGTACACAGCCTTGACTTGGGAGAAATTGTGTAAGCTTGATGTTCCAGTCCCTGCTGGCTTGCTTCAAGCCATAGAGAGACTTGTGCAACCTGCATACTGTATTTGGGGTAGGTGTAGAAATCCCATCAAGCAAAGTCATATAGATTTCTTGATTGAGGTCACCATGTAAAGATACATTGTTGACATCCATCTGATGTACATGCCCATTTTGCACAGATGCCACAGCCAGAAGCAACCTTACTATGGTAAGCTTGGCTACAGGTGAAAAGGTATCTGTATAATCAATTCCCAGTTGTTGAGTGTAACCTTTTGTCACAAGCCTGGCCTTGTATCTCTCAACACGGCCATCTGGTTTATACTTGACTTCGTAAATCCATCTACACCCAATTGGTGTCTTTCCAGCAGGCAAGGGGACTAAGGACCATGTGTGATTAGTCTCAAGTCCAGCTAACTCCAGCTGTATTGTCTTCTGCCAGTGAGCAGCTTTGGCTAACTCTTGATAAGATTTTGGTTCCTGTTGCACATTGATATTGAGAGCATATGACTTATAGTTAGGTGCTAAGGCATCATAAGACATGTAGGCCTCAATGGGATAAAGGCTAGAGAATTTTCTTGAGTTGTCAGAAGATGATGGAGCACCAGCAAGTAGGTTGCAATAATACTCTTGGAGGTATTTAGGAGGATGTCTGGTCCTTTTTGATGTGGTAGGTTCTGAAGTATCAGAAAGGACAAAGGGCAGATGTACCTCAAGACCATTATAGGGCTGAGGACTCATAGTAGTTGTGTCCATGGCAGGTGTGGAAGAGAAGGAACTTGAAGAGAGTACATCATTAGAAGCATTATAACCAGGCACAGGCACTGGATCAGAAAGAGGTGTTACAGGCATTGAGACACAGTCAAGATGTGATACTTCAAAAGAAGAAGAAGAAGAAGGTTGGACCACAGAAGATAAGGGTGCACTAAGTAGAGAAGAAGATGGTGAGACACTGACTGTAGGTAATCCAAAAGGAAAGACATGTTCATGAAATTGAGCATCTCTTGAAATAAAGATCTCTTTGATGGTCATATTAAGGAGAAGATACCCTTTTGTATGATAGGACATACCTATGTATACACAAGAAACAGATCTTGGATCAAACTTAGTTTTGTGAGGAGAGGTATTGCTAGCAAAGGCTAAACAACCAAAGACTTTCAGATTTTGATCAGATGGAGGAGTTTCAAACAGGAGTTGATGAGGTGTTTGATGTTTGAGTAGTGGAGTGGGTATGATGTTTATGAGATAGACCGCAATACTGAATACAAAATCCCCAATAGAGTATGAGTATGTTGGCTTGAAATCTAAGTGCCCGGGCTACATTGAGTATATGCCGGTGCTTTCTTTCTACAACTCCATTTTGTTGTGTAGTGTATACACATGATGTGTGATGAATTATGCCTTTGGCCATAAAGAATTGGTCCATCTTAAATTCCAGACCATTATCTATTCTTATACATTTGATGTTTTTGGAGAATTGTGTAGTGACATAGTGCCAGAAGCTTTAAATGATATGTCTAGCTTCTGATTTTTGTTTCAGTAAATATACCCAGGTATATCTTGTGCAATCATCAACGATGGTTAAGAAGTAACCCTGATTATACACAGTAGGATGTTTGTATGGACCCCATATGTCAACATGTATAAGATCAAAGGGACACTTAGAAGCAGACTTGGAAACATGAAAAATATTTCTCTTCATTTTTGCCAAAGGGCACACTGTACAACTATGAGTATGATTATAATCACAAATTAACTCATCCATCTTCTGCATTTCTTTTATTCTAGACTAAGATGGACGCCCTAATTTACAATGCCATAACATGGAGGAATTAATGGTTTGAGCTTTGGCGGACAAACAACTGGCTGATGAAGGGGGATGATTGGAGTGTCTGTGAGTGCCATAGAGATAGAATAGGCCCTTGTGCTGCTCAGCTGAACCAATCATCCTCAGGGATACACATTCCTGAATAAGACAAGATTTACCCAGGAACTGAATAAGTAAAGTGGGAATAGAGAGTAATTTGCTGAGAGAAAGCAGATTATAGGCAAAGGTAGAAACAAAAAGCACATTATGAACAACCAGATAAGGATTGATAACCACTGTCCCAATGTGTGTGACTGACACTGAGAAATTATTTGGCAGTCTGATAGAAACATGTTCAATAGAGTGATAAGATTGGAAAAGTTTGAGTTCACAAGCTATATGATCAGTAGCACCTGAATCTTATAATCCAAATGTTCAAATTACCAGAATGACTCCCACCTTGATCATTACATGAGAGAGCAGACATCACTGCTCCTTGTCTTCCAGCAATCTGACCATGAATAGAAGCATTCTTGCTTTCATCATTAACAGCTAGCAATGCCAACAACTTCTGAGTCTATTCTAGCGTAAGTAAGGGAGCCTGGCACATCCTGCTTCCTTGCTTTATCTGTACCGACTGGCCATCATTACTCACCACCTAAGACAAATTCACTTGACTCTTAGCTTTAAATCCAGGAGGGAAGCCATGTTTGTGATAGCATCTTTGCTCAACATGTCCAACCATGCCACAGTGTGTGTATTGTGGCCTTTTTCCACCATCCAGAAAGAATCTCCCATTTCCTCTCCTGTAACTACTACTCCCTCCTCTACTAACATATGAATTCACCGATGCTACCATATTGTTTCCATCAGTCTTTTAACTTCTTGAGGTTGAATCCGTAGCAACAATTCAACATAATTCAACCGAATTGACAGGAATCAAAATACAATGACAATATATATATCAGTAGCCAAGAAATTGTTCTGATACCATGTTAAAATTGACTACAAAATCAAACAAATCAAAGCACAAATGATACACTGCAATATTATTGCGAGAGAATTTGCAGCGAAAACTAGGAATTCAGTTTTTCAATCTTACGGGCGTAGAAGACGAGCCCAGACCCGTTTATACAACTGATTGGAGGGAAAAAATCAAAATACGTGAAATGACTATTCTACCCTTACTTCTATTACTACTGTTACATATTTACAAGGACATTACGGACACTTCACTGCGTTTAAAAAACTTCCGCGGGGAGTCCTCCTTCTTCTACAACCTTCCTCCACACCTGAGGCTGTCTTGCACCTCACCTCCTTCACAAGACACGTGATCCTGGCTGTTACTAAACTCCAAGAACTGCCAGCTCATCTTCCTTAGCATCCTAGCCCTTGATTCTCCACTTAATCCAACGGTACTTGCCATTCCAATGCTACTCAACCTTGGATTGTGCTTCTTCATCCTTGTTCCAACTGGTTCTTCAACATTATCGAACCTATAATATAAACCATTCATCTATATATTTTTATCTAATGTTTATAAATAAACATTTGATTTCGCAATTTGGGATATGGAGACATTTCAGTTTGATGTCGAGTAATGTGTTTAAAACCCTTCAAGCATATAAAGATCAATCTCGAACAAATTTAATACTATTCTCAGTCCAGTTTGAACATTTTATTTCATTAAATGATCTCAATTTGAGTTCAAACACGTCTATTAATATATTTTCTACTTGATAAAAGAATGTTTGATTTGTTTTTGACAATTTCACAGCCTTAGTTATAGATTGATAAAAGAATGTTTGATTCGGTTTTGACAATTTCACAGCCTTAGTTATGAATCCATAACTAGGTTATTATAACCGTTGGTGGCAAATAATATAAATATATATCTCTAACTTTTTTTACTTTTAATTTGATTTTCTCATATACAATGAATTACCAAAATACATAATATAAAATATTTAATATGATATATATTGTAATCATCGTGAAAAACTCTAATATACGGTAACTAATTTCGTAAAAATATGAAAATGACAAACTCTATCTCATATATCTTCAACTCTCAAACTATACACTATGTTCATAGCACCAAACACAAAAGTTCTCTTGTTTGATGCTCAAAACTATTTCTTATAGAAATATAAGACGAGTGTATATTTGTGTGGATGTAATTATGACATATGGAGACTAGTTATACGGAGGAAATATCTCCGCCAACTAATTCAAATGACCATACTCAGTAATATCACAACAAAAACACTAAGCTATCACTACGGTCTAGGGAGGATGAGAACCAGACAATCAATAGCTCTATACTAAGACATAGAGAGATCTTCACCAACTAGGTTGGATGAAAATAAAAAAAAATAGTCATGAAGGATTTGGATGACTACAATACGAGGATGAGAAGAATTTGGAGCTAGAAGAAAAAGATCTTCAAATCTTTCATCTCTCTCTCGCACAAGGATCTAATAAAAGTTCAAGACATCTTCTCCCCATATTATGGAAGAGGTTTGAGAAGTTCACAAGCAATGATCATCAATCAAACATAACTGAAGAGAGTCATGATGCCAGAAAAATAATGTGTCGCTTAGCTATTGAAGATGACAAAGATGTATTTCTTTCAATTTTTTCATTTGATAAATTACAAGATGAATATATTGTGACGAATTTGAAAGGAACGGACGCTAGTCTATATTGTAGGCTAAATTTGTTCCATGCTATATTTTGGGAAAAAAACAAAACATTAGTACTCTTAAAGTAGACAGCGTGTTTTTTTAGAACTATAAGGTTAAGATATTAAAGGAAAAAAAAATCCACTAAAATTTTGCAAATTCAAAGTTGGCTGCTTATGCATACACTGTGATAACCCTATAAGGAATTCGTAATGACGCGGACAATGCCATCACCATCTACTGTTAAATTTTTAATAGATTCAAAGTTAAGGTTTCATTCATACACCATGATGACGTTGAATATGACACCATAAAAACGACGCGAGGTCATCATCATGTGGTGCAAATTTCAAATGTAGGAGATCAATTCAAACACCGTGAAAATGGTATGAACTCACCGTGTTTACAATATATATGACACTATCAAGACGGTGGCACCAGAAGGATTAATAAAATGTGTATAGTTAGTTACAAAACTGAAATGCCACAATGTACCATTTTTTGTATTATGAAGGAAGATTTAATAATATTAAAGCGCCTTCCAAAAAGAGGGTTGGGAAGAGATGATGCCATAAGTATGGGGCTAAAATGGTAGAGAAGTTTTTAGCCTCACGTATTTCGATGTGAATAAATACTTTAACATGTTTGTCTTTATGTGTTGATTGTTTTGTTAATCAATATATATACACAAGAGTGTTAAACAGTAGAGAAACTAGGATAAAACATCGTGATACTGATGTCTCAAGTACTGTGATCATAGTGTACGTAATCAATACAAGAAAACAACACATGATATAGTTGATGATCACCTTCATCACTGTGTCTACCTAGGGCGGTTGAACGAACCGAACAGTTCGCAAACTGTTCGTGTTCGGTCCGTGTTCGGTTCGTATTCGTTCAGTAATTATTTGTTAACGAGTCAAATTCGAACAGGTATTCGGGTTCGTTTAGTTAAACGAGCCGAATTGTTCGTGAAAACGAGCCGAATTGTTCGTGAAATATTCGGCTCATTTAAACAGTTATAAGGTTATCGAGACAAACTCGAACCAATTTTAAAGTTTGTTTAGCTAAATGAACCAAGCCAAACATTTCGTTTAGCTAAACAAATATTAATTCGAAAACCTGTTATTCAATTCGGTTTCGGTTCATTAACACCCCTAGTCTTACTTACAGTGACCTCAGTGAGTTCGGTGTATAGGATACCATCAGGTCGTTGTATAGATTAGTCAGTAGTACATCATCATTACGGTGTAGACGTCATGCATAGTTCACAAAGAACAATACATTGTTTCTGGTATTTTAAAAAAAAAAAATTGACAAAAAAACTTGCAGCACGACACAAATATATTTAAGCATCTGGCTCCAAAACAAATTCAGTCTAACATGATGTATTTAGGCCATTTACACTAACAGAATATGAGTCATAAAAGTTGTTGCATTCTTGTAATTTTATGTCAGACAACTACTTCCTCCTCTTCAAAACCTCTGACAATATTTTTAAAACGAAATAATTATTATTTTTAAATATAAACAATTAATAACCATAATCCGGTAAATCCCACATGATCTTAACCCATCAAATCTAAATATAACTAACCAATTCGACAATCCGGCATACTAATCCACCAAACTGATCTTTGAAACCTCTCAACCTACCAAACTTAACCCGTCAAACACAAAATCGGGTTAATGGGTCAATTGAACCTGAGCTGCTAATCTGAGAGGTGAGCTTCGCTTTTGCATTTTGAATCCCGTCAGCTCAAACCCGACACATTTACATCTCTACATATAATAACGGATTACAGATGACAGAAAGATGTTAGAATATAATTTGGTTTTGATGATTTGCACAAGGTTGGCACTTTAATTTGTTAGATTAGGCGCTTCAAGTTGATGGTTTGAAGTTAGTACACTTCGAACTCTCACTTCAGGCGCTTAATGTACCTTGGTGATGTCCAGTACACTTCGAACGCCTAGTTCAGGCGCTTCATGTGAAGTGTATGAAAGTCAGGACACTTCGAACGCTTACATCAAGCGCTTCATGTGCCCTGATGAAATGTACGAACACTTCGAACGCTACTTTAAGCGCTTCAAGTGTTTCACCAAGTCAAAAGTACTTTTCTCTGAATAAACACGCTTTCCCAAGGTCTGGTTCTGAGAAAATGTCAGTTTTAGTTCGAACTAGCATGAAGTACTACATGAGGCGCTTCATGTCACTTCGAACGCACTCAGTTGCCAACATTAGGCGCTTAATGTGACTTCGAACGCATGTTCTTTTTCACATTAAGCGCTTCATGCTACTTTGAACGCCTAGTCTTTAGACAGTTTAGGCGCTTCATGTGCTCAACGGTACAAATGTCTTTTTGTTTCATTTTCTAACCAGTTGACTCTTTGTACCCTCTTCTTTTAGTGTTGTTTCAGCAGGTCTTCTCTCACACACAGATTTGCCAGGTTTCCATTCTTGGCCAATGTTTTGAATCTTCTTCAAAATGGTTGCTACATGCCAAGAATTGTTTTCCAAGAATGCTGCAGTACCTTCACAAGCTGCCAAACCCCATTATTGGCTGGGCAGAAGGTTTCAAACGGGAAGATTTTTGAAGGTTGATAAAAGAAGGGTTTTCTTCATTCTCTTCCCCAACTTTCTACATTGCAAGCTCTTAAGTTCTCTCAAGCTCAAGCTCTCAAAATATTTGTAATCTTTGTTCATCTTTACTTTATTGTTGAGAGTGATTATTGTAAGAAGAAGAGTCTTCTTCTTGGTGAGATTATTCTGTGAGAGATTTGGTAGATTGTTGGTCAAGGAGCAAGGGTGCTCTTTGTTTAAGTTTTCTAGACTTTGAAGGGTTAGTTGATAGTGTGTGGTGCACTATTCTCTCTACAAGATTTCTTTGAGGGCAAAGAAGATCTTTGGAGGCTAGACTTCAAAGGGTTAGAATTCTTGGTTGTGGTCTAGGCAAGGTGCCTAGTTTTTTGTATTTTCTTGATTTCGTTTTGATTGTTGTTTCCCCCAAAAGAAATAACAATCCCCATTTCAAAATCCTTCTTGTGAAACATCAAGAAGGTAGAGGAGTAGAGTCTCTTGACTTGAACCTCTATACATACTTGTGTTCTTTACTGCCTTTCAAGTCTTATTCTTTCTAAAGAACACATCCAAGTATTGGTTGCACTCAAAAACGAAAAATAGCCACAAAATATCCATACTTGGTGAACACACTATTCAACCCCCCCTTCTAGTGTGTTCTAAGGGACCTAACAATTGATATCAGAGCCTCATCTTACTTATTTGAGTTCAAATACAAGATTTGATCATTTCTAGTATGGATCCCTTTGTTTTTGATGATTTGGGTTCTCCTAGTGCTGAGACCTCCAGAAGAAGGAGGCAGGAAACCCTATTCCCTTCTATCTCAAATGTTCATGTTAAAGTTCCCATGTTTGACCCTTTAAACTACCCACTGTGGAAGTCAAACATGGAAACCTACTTGCGTTCTTGTTCTCACAGAATATGGGTTGAGGTCTCAAGAGGATCTATGATTCCCATTGATATTGATGATCCTACTCCTGAGGAGGAGTTCCAGTTGGCCATAAATAGCAAAGCTCTTGCTATTTTAAATAGCTCTCTTTCCACAAATGAGAGAGCTCAGATTCAAGGTGTCCAATCCGCACATGAGGCTTGGACAAAGCTTGAGATGATCCACGAAGGAACATCTCAAGTAAGAAAGGCCAAAAGGAGACAGTTGATAAAACAATTTTACAACTTCACTGTCCCCAAAGGTGAAAAGATTGAAGAGTCCATCCAAAGATTCACCAAGCTTGTCAACCTTCTCAAAGCAGTTGGCAAGAAGATAGAACAAGAGGATCTAAACCATTGCTTCCTAAACAGTTTAGGAAGAGAATGGAACGCGAAAGTGACGGCCATTGAGGAGTCCAAGGATCTTGAAACAATCACCTTGGACGAGTTATACGGGAATCTCATCACTTATGAGATTCATTTGGATGCACAAGAAAAGAATGATCCTATTCGCCAATCTTCAAAGGCGTTGGTAGTAGAGTCGGAGGACTCGGATGATGAAGTCGGACTTCTTGTCAAAAGATTCCGACGTATTGCGAGAAAGAATGGTGACGAAGCAAGGAGATTCGTCAAGGAAAGATACCCCAAGGACAAGGTGAAGGACCAAGAGAATAAATGCTACAAATGTGGGAAGCTTGGTCACTTCATGCAGGATTGTCGGGTGAAAGAGCCGCAACTCAAAGACAAGAAGGCCATCTACCAAAGGAAGAAGGCTTTGCAAGCGGAGGTAGCCCATTGGGAGAGTTTTCTTTCCGGGTCCGAAAGCGACAATGGCGATCGAGATGATCTTGCACTCACGGGGGTGGTGGAAGATGATCTTGACAAGGAATTCTTTGCACTAATGGCCATCGACGATGACAAGGAGGTATGCAATATTTCATCTCATTATAAAATTATTGATGAGCGAGATGATTTGATACAAGAAAATGATCTCCTTGATTTAAAATATCAACGTGTCAAGAAAGAGTTTAGAGCATGCATAAATGAGTATAATGACACGTTAGAAAATCACATTGCATTGCAACTTGAGCATGATATATTTTAACCATGCATGTGATTGCACTTGAAGAGAAACATGATTTGATGAAGTCATGTGCTCAAGCCCTTGAAGATAAGAAAAATGACTCAAGGGTAAGTGCTAAAGAGATAGAGATCAAAGATGCATCTAGGTCAAAAGCTAAAATCAAACCTAGTGCCATGTATGCATCTAAAAAGGGAAATAAAAATGAACAAGCACAAGTGGTCAAGGAGTCCAAAACCTCCTTAAAGAAGCAAAGGCACATGCCTAAACAAAAGGCTAATGCACCAAAGGTATCACAACCTTTGGTTCATGTTGTGAAACAAAAACCTTCTTCAATTCCGAAGAAGGTGGTTCCTAAGAAGGAAACACGACATGTGCCAATGCATAAACATTCGCACAAGCATGCACCAACACACAAGCATACTCCTACATGTTTTTATTGCAATAGGAAAGGTCATGTAGAAAGAGTATGTAGAGCTAAAAATAATAAGAATCTTATGTGGGTGCCGAAAGGCGAGATGAAGGTAACTAACCTTCAAGGACCCAAAGCAAAAAGGGTACCAACTTCATATGGTTCTTTTGTAGGCCCTAGCACTCAATGGAGAAAGCGAAGACAAGAAGGTCAAATGGGTCGTGGACAGTGGGTGTTCCAACCATATGACGGGAGACAAACGTCTCTTCCATAGACTCACTATGCAAGACGGAGGAGTTGTCCACTTTGGCGGTAGCAAAGGCCAAATCAAAGGACATGGTATTGTGAGTAACGATTCCTTCTCTCTTAGTGATGTCTTATATGTTGTAGATCTTAAGTTTAACTTGATAAGTGTCAGTCAACTTTGTGATGCTAACTATGAGGTTACGTTTTTGAAAACAAAGTGTGTTGTGAAAAAGGAAGAAAAGATTTTATTTGAGGCTTTGCGTTTCAAAAATATTTACAAGGTTAGCATCAATGATTTGGTTTCTCAAAATGTGTCTTGTCTAGTTGCTAAGAATGATTTGACGCAACTATGGCATAGACGTCTCGGACATGTATGTTTCAAAACATTTAAATTTATTTGCGAAAATGATAAAGTCCGAGGCCTTCCAAAAATGAGTTTTGAAAACAATGACTTATGTGACACTTGTCAAAAGGCGAAACTTGTGAAAACAAGTTTCAAACCCAAGACAAATATTTCCACCTCCAAGCCCCTACAATTGCTTCATATGGACTTGTATGGGGATGTTGGAACAAGAAGCTTGGGTGGCAAACATTACACCTTCGTGGTAGTAGATGACTATACTCGTTATACGTGGGTGATGTTTCTTGCTAAGAAAAGTGATGCATGTAGTGAGTTCATAAGTCTAAGTAAACGATTGGAAAATCACGTGGGTGGCACCATCAAAACCATCCGTAGTGATCGTGGTGGTGAGTTCGATGGTGATTTCGAAAGGTTTTGTGTATCCAAAGGATACTCTCATGACCTTTCGGCACCTAGAACTCCTCAACAAAATGGTGTGGCCGAACGAAAGAATAGAACTCTACAAGAGATGTGCAGAGCAATGTTAAATGAGTTCGGTTTGCCCAAGTATTTTTGGGCCGAAGCGGTTAATGCCGCTTGCCATGTGATCAATCGTGTCTATTTGAGACCATACCTAAATGTGACTCCCTATGAGCTTTGGAATGGAAAAGTTCCCAACATTGGGTATTTCAAAGTCTTTGGTTGCAAGTGTTTTATACTTAATACCAAAGATACTTTGGACAAACTTGACCTCAAAGCGGATGAAGGTATCTTTTTAGGTTATGCCTCAAATAGTAAAGCATTTCGTGTTTTCAACAAAAGGAGTCAAAAGGTGGAAGAATCAATCCATGTTAAGTTTAATGAGTCACTTAGTGATGAACCTAAACTTAATGAGGATTGTGAAGAGGATGAAGATGTGACTCCTCAAGAAGAAATTCTTGAGGATGTTCCTATGGTAGTTCCTCAACGAGAGATCGTTGATGATCCTCCAAATGGAAACATCTTCGTTGACTTGAGAGTTGAACCTCTTGAAGGCACTCCTCCACCTTGTGTAAATGAACTTAGTGAGTCAAGTAAAAATGTCTCTTCTACTCATGTTGATTCACAAAATGTAGAAAATGCATCACACTTTCCGGAACATGAGGTTCATGATAATGATGAAGGTTCATCTCTTCCGGAACATGATCAAGAGGAAGTTGGAGGTGATGTATCCAATCTTCCTAGATCATTTAAGCACAAAAGTTCTCACCCTCAAGAGTTAGTCATAGGTGATTTAAATAGAGGTATCACCACACGAAGGCAATATAGAGAGAATGCATTTGTCTCTCTTATAGAACCTAAAAATATTAAAGATGCACTTCTTGATGAAAATTGGATCTTGGCTATGCAAGAAGAATTAAACCAATTTGAAAGAAGTGATGTTTGGGAGTTAGTTCCCAAACCAAACGATCATCCTATTATTGGTACGAAATGGGTTTTTCGTAACAAGATGGATGATCAAGGTAATGTCACTAGAAACAAGGCTAGGTTAGTTGCTCAAGGATACCGTCAAGAAGAAGGTATTGATTTTGATGAGACATTTGCACCCGTAGCACGGCTTGAAGCTATTAGAATGTTATTAGCATATGCTTGTTATAGAGATTTTACACTTTACCAAATGGATGTTAAATCCGCTTTCTTGAATGGTGTTATTCAAGAGGAAGTGTATGTTGCACAACCTCCCGGGTTTGAATGTCATGATTCACCACATCATGTCTTCAAACTTAAAAAGGCTCTTTACGGCCTCAAACAAGCTCCAAGAGCTTGGTACGAGAGGTTAAGTACTTTTCTTCTTAATAATGGTTTTTCAAGAGGTAAAGTTGACACTACTTTGTTCATAAAAGAACAAGGTAGGAATCATTTAATTGTTCAAGTATATGTTGATGATATTATTTTTGGTGCTACTAACAATTGTCTTTGTGAGCAATTTGCTAGTCTTATGCAAGGTGAGTTCGAGATGAGCATGATGGGCGAGCTAAATTATTTTACAAATCAAGCAAACCAAAGATGGTGTGTACATTTCCCAAGCCAAATACACAAGAGATTTGCTCAAAAAGTACAACTTTGGTGAAGGAAGAGAGGTGAACACTCCAATGAGCACAAGTGCAAAGCTTGACAAGGATGAAAAGGGAAAGCATGTCGAGGTAACCTTGTATCGTGGCATTATAGGTAGTCTACTTTATTTAACGGTTAGTAGACCCGATATTTTACATGCGGTATGCTTATGTGCTAGATTTCAAAGTGATCCTAGGGAGATGCATTTTATTGCGGTAAAATGCATCCTTAGATACCTTAGAAGTACTTTGAAATTTAGTTTATTTTATCCTAAGAATGCATGTTTTGATTTAAGAGGTTATTGTGACTCCGATTATGCGGGGAGTCTAGTTGATAGAAAGAGCACCTCCGGAACTTGTCAGTTTCTTGGAGATTGTCTCGTTTCTTGGTACTCCAAGAAACAAAACAGTGTGTCTCTCTCTACGGCGGAATCCGAATATGTGTCGGCCGCCTCATGTTGTGCACAATTATTATGGATGACTAACACGTTAAATGATTATAACATTCACTTCTCAAATGTGCCAATTTTGTGTGATAACACGTCCGCCATAAATATTGCACAAAATCCCGTCCAACATAGTCGGACCAAGCACATTGAAGTGAGGTATCATTTCATCCGTGATTGTGTACAAAAGAACTTGGTAAGTGTAGAATTTGTTCCTACACATGACCAACTTGCAGATATTTTCACGAAACCCTTGCCTAGCGATGTATTCTTATCCATAAGAAGTAGGTTGGGGTTGCTCAATATGGGTTGACAAAACCATCTTGAGTTTTGAGCATGAAAATTTCAAAAATTTTCATGATCAGTAGACATGAAGCGCTTCATCTTAAACTGTTAAGGCGTTCGATATCACATCAAACGCTTGATGTTAAGGATGTCACTCGTTCAAAGTGACATCAAGCGCTTTATCCCAGAATGTTCACTCGTTCGATGTGACATTAAGCGCTTCATCTGGATTTCCTCACTCGTTCAACGTGGCTTTAAGCGCTTCATCCGTTTGTATGAAGTCGTTCGAAGTTACTTGAGGCGCTTCAACCCTATTTCTACACTGTCATTTCCGCCGTCTCTTCAGTTTTCGCGCCATTCAATGACCATAAACTCCTGCCGCCAGTTTTCTCTCTCCCTCTTTCCCACGATCTCCCTCTTCCCCTCTCCATTTTCCCAAATTCATTTCATCTTCCTCCTTTCTCTCCTCCACTTCTCCCACTCTTTCACCCTCAATTACTTCCACCATCTATTCATCTTCTTCATCTCCTGCTATAAATTTACTCTCAAGCCTTCATCTCCATTCAAGCATCCATTCAATCTCTCTTACATCCTCCCAGAATTCTTTCACTCCTCTCACTAAAAATGGCCTCTGCAGGACCTTCAAAACGCCCACGCACTCATAGAAAAAAGCAAACTGCTGGGCTCGGGACTGCGGAACCCGAAGAACTCAAATCCATCCGAGAAGGGCTTACCAAGGAAAACCTTCCTTGGTTAAAGAAATTCGATAATGATATCAAGAAATCTCCTCGCCCTATAGACAAAGGAGTACACCTGTCATTGTACTCAAGTCTGCTCGTTGAAGAATGGCACACGAACAATCGCCCTGTTGTTCCCCTCAAACTCCTGAGTCTCAGTGATCTGTCCGAGACTCACATGGATCAAATAGTGTCATTGCTCGAGTTTCAAGGCTGGACCTCCCTCTGGTCCAGACTTGACATGCGAAGTTTCTCCCGGGAGCACACCCGGATGTTTTATGCAAATCTGTGGATTACTCCACAATCTGAATCTCAATCCTTCTTGCTGAACACTGTTGTTGATGGTACGTCCCTCAGTTTTTCTATTCCCGAAATCTGTGAAATTCTCCGCATCAGAAACGAAGGACTAAGTGACTTTTCCGTATTTGACTGGTGCAGTAAATACGGAATTCCCGAACAAGATGTGAAGTTTGATCTGGGGTTCTTTCCTTCCCGAAAGACTCAGAACATGGCTCTCATGGATCGCATCTTGTTAGCCATTGTCACTTATTGTGTGAATGGTAAGTCGACAAGAAATCCGAGCAACATGGATTTCTACGTCACTTACCGCATCAAAAATCAAACCCAACTCAACTTTGCCTGGATTATGGTTGAGGTCATGTTTGCTGCTCTTCGGAAAGCTTCCAAGGCCTTACCCTTTGCCAATCTTATCACCATTCTTCTCAAGTCAAAAGGTATTGTCATTCCTGATAATGAACTCACCCCGGTGGCGAACACGGACTATTACAGTAATTAAAACATTGTCCAAGCCATCGACTCCCAAAAACGTAAAGCCACGAACATTCCCGGTCTTGATGATGAGGCTGAAGCTGAGCCTCAAGAAAATGTTGAATCAAGTACCGTTGACCAGCTGCGCGCTCAGATTCAATCTTTGGAACAGTCTGTTCAGCACCTTCAGCTTAGAAATGCGCGTCATGAATATCTCTTTGGCGTTCTTAAAGAAGCTATTCTCCAACAAATGCCGTGGGCATCCTTTCCCCCTGATTTTGATGATTTAGGGGGAGACACTGCTGCTGCTGCTGCTGGAGATACTGGAACTGGTGCTGGTGGTGCTGGTGGAGTCGAACATGCTGGTGGAAGTGGCCAACAAATGGATGGTTTTGCAGAATTTGCATCAATTCCTTTCAATTTTGGTGATTTGCAGCATCCTGGTGGAAGTGGTGCTGGCTCTGGTGATGGAGTGTAGTTGGTTTCTGATTTTTTTTCATTTCCTTCTGACATTTGCAAATTGTTTTTGTGTTGCCTAAAAACTTTTTCGTTCTTGGATGTAGTTTAAATTTTCTCTCTTCTATGGTTAGATGTAAATAACAGTGTTTCTATTGAGTATATTTATTCTGAGTTATATGGTTCTTTTCTTGAAAAAGTATAATGCACTTTGTGAGGGGGAGCATATGCTAAGGGGGAGTAAATTAAAATGATGCAGGTTGTGAAATCATCAAAAAGAGGGAGAATGTTAGAATATAATTTGGTTTTGATGATTTGCACAAGGTTGGCACTTGAATTTGTTAGATTAGGCGCTTCAAGTTGATGGTTTGAAGTTAGTACACTTCGAACTCTCACTTCAGGCGCTTAATGTACCTTGGTGATGTCCAGTACACTTCGAACGCCTAGTTCAGGCGCTTCATGTGAAGTGTATGAAAGTCAGGACACTTCGAACGCTTACATCAAGCGCTTCATGTGCCCTGATGAAATGTACGAACACTTCGAACGCTACTTTAAGCGCTTCAAGTGTTTCACCAAGTCAAAAGTACTTTTCTCTGAATAAACACGCTTTCCCAAGGTCTGGTTCTGAGAAAATGTCAGTTTTAGTTCGAACTAGCATGAAGTACTACATGAGGCGCTTCATGTCACTTCGAACGCACTCAGTTGCCAACATTAGGCGCTTAATGTGACTTCGAACGCATGTTCTTTTTCACATTAAGCGCTTCATGCTACTTTGAACGCCTAGTCTTTAGACAGTTTAGGCGCTTCATGTGCTCAACGGTACAAATATCTTTTTGTTTCATTTTCTAACCAGTTGACTCTTTGTACCCTCTTCTTTTAGTGTTGTTTCAGCAGGTCTTCTCTCACACACAGATTTGCCAGGTTTCCATTCTTGGCCAAGGTTTTGAATCTTCTTCAAAATGGTTGCTACATGCCAAGAATTGTTTTCCAAGAATGCTGCAGTACCTTCACAAGCTGCCAAACCCCATTATTGGTTGGGCAGAAGGTTTCAAACGGGAAGATTTTTGAAGGTTGATAAAAGAAGGGTTTTCTTCATTCTCTTCCCCAACTTTCTACATTGCAAGCTCTCAAGTTCTCTCAAGCTCAAGCTCTCAAAATATTTGTAATCTTTGTTCATCTTTACTTTATTGTTGAGAGTGATTATTGTAAGAAGAAGAGTCTTCTTCTTGGTGAGATTATTCTGTGAGAGATTTGGTAGATTGTCGGTCAAGGAGCAAGGGTGCTCTTTGTTTAAGTTTTCTAGACTTTGAAGGGTTAGTTGATAGTGTGTGGTGCACTATTCTCCCTACAAGATTTCTTTGAGGGCAAAGAAGATCTTTGGAGGCTAGACTTCAAAGGGTTAGAATTCTTGGTTGTGGTCTAGGCAAGGTGCCTAGTTTTTTGTATTTTCTTGATTTCGTTTTGATTGTTGTTTCCCCCAAAAGAAATAACAATCCCCATTTCAAAATCCTTCTTGTGAAACATCAAGAAGGTAGAGGAGTAGAGTCTCTTGACTTGAACCTCTATACATACTTGTGTTCTTTACTGTCTTTCAAGTTTTATTCTTTCTAAAGAACACATCCAAGTATTGGTTGCACTCAAAAACGAAAAATAGCCACAAAATATCCATACTTGGTGAACACACTATTCACCCCCCCCTTCTAGTGTGTTCTAAGGGACCTAACAAAAGATAGCTAGTGGACAGTGATTACATAATTCAACCATAATAGAACTTAACTTCTAACAGTTCAAATACTCGTTGGACAGAGATCACACAAGTACTGGACAGTGACATAATTCACCAATATTATAACTTACAAAGATAGATAGTTGATTAATTAGCAGATAGATGCGGGACAGTTATCCATACCGATAATTTTAACTTAGCTTCTAAGTGATACATTTTAGATCGATAACACTAAGTTGATATGGAAGAATATTGGCATAATGAAACGCAATCAATTCTGCTGGCATTATTACTCCGCCATTATTCAGAACACAAACGCCTGGGCTGATCCTCCGAAAGATTCACCACAAAAAAAAAGAGACAGCGACAGACAAAACTCGTCGCAATTTCGTCGCTAAAGGCGTATAGCGACGAAATTGCGACGAAATATGCAGGTCGTTATACGGCTTGTCGCAAAGTGATTTTCGTCGGTGAAACGTTGCTATATTGCGACGAGAAAAGGCTCGTCGGCGATTCGTCGTAAAATTGCGACGAAACTCTGTCAGGTCAGCGACCTGTTATTTCCGTCGTCGTTTCGTCGGTATATCTTTGTCGTCGCTATTTTTGAATTTTTGATTTTTTTATTTCCGGTCTGCGACATTTCTGTTTCGTCGTAGATTTTCGTCGGTATATCTATTGTCGTCGCTATTTTAAAATTTTTTATTTTTTTTATTTCAGGTCAGCGATATTTTTGCTTCGTCGCAGGTTCGTCGCTATCATTTAAATTAATATTAAATATTAATTTAATATTAAATATTAAACATTAAATATTTATAATTTATTAATAATATCAATATATTATTTATTAAATAGTTTTTATTATTATTTAATTTTTTTATATTTTATTTTGTATATTAAATCATTTGTACGAATATTATACAGAAATACGGTATTTGCGTATTGAAGTTCGTATAATTATACAACACAAAAGAAATGGAATCCGTATAAATGTCTGATAAAATATAAAAGAACAAAGAATATGTCGATACAATAAATGAAATAGTCTGTACAAAAAATCAAAAAAATGAAATACTATGCAGAGGAAGATGGAGGGGGATCATGCGGAGAAGAGTGACCATCAGGAGGGCGAGGCTGAGGCTACGAGGAGCTGGAAATGATAGAGATGATGAGATGCGATAGCTGCGAGATTTGCTGGTTCGTCGCCTGCTGCACCTACATCGTCTGCTGCTGCGCCTGCTGAACCGCCTGCTGAACCGACTACTGCAGCGCCTGCTGGGTCTGAGTCAGCTGCGACCGCAGTGCCTGTACACTCTCCTCATGCTGCGCCCTGATGGTCTCCACCTCATGCTGCAGCGCCGCTTGATCTGATTCCAGGCGCGAAATATCCTCTGGGGTCGCAGAAGGCGCGGAGGTGCTGGCCTCAGAGGAAGCACCTGGATGCAGAACTTCGGGGAAGAATCGCGGCGCTGCTGATCCAACCCCGTACACCTCCCTCTTCTTCTTATTCTGAGGGCCGACGGTCCGAACCGCATCCCAATAAGCGCGGTTCTTGTCGGCCTCTTCTCCCCTATGTGCGAGTAATCTGTTGTACTCGTCCTGAAATGAGAATAAGAATTGTTAGGGTTTAGGGTTTAGAAATAAAACAAACTAAGGAAAAAACAAATGATATCGTAGTCTACTTACACTGATGTCGCGGGCCTTCGTCATGATCCAGTCCTCCGTCCCGTCGAAGGCTTTCTTCCGATGCGTCTTGTAGAAGAGATCGTAGGAGGCTGGCCACTCCCCCGTCTCCTCGTGCTGAAAGAATGAAATAAAATATGTTAGTGAAATCCAGAATTTTAAAAATTTCGGCATGACCTATTCGTTTATCGGAGGTATCCCGGCCTTAAAGGCCTCTCCCAAGTCAAATCAAAAATAAAAAGAAAAAGGCAAATGAACACATATACTACTTAAATTAACCATATACGAATACCAAAAAAACAACAACGCAACATAAGAAATCAATGAATATAAATAATCCACTTAAGTCAATGAATCTAAATAATCCACTTAAGTCAATGAATCTAAATAATCCAATGAAATCAATGAATCTAAATAATCCAATATTAAAATACTTACCATAGAACGCATCGTGGTGGCGTGGGAAACCGAACCACCTGAGTGTGTGGCAGGTGCTGGGCCCTGTAGATTGCCGCTGCGCCGATTCGCCGCGTTACGGACGCTGCGGGCTTGGGTAGCAGAGTCCGTCCACCCTTCTATCCACCCTGCCGAGGTGGCCTCGGATACGTAGGCGGGCCTGGCAGAAATGGGGTCACGCTCCCACTTGGTCTTGTGCGAGTTGACGAAGTCCCTGTAGCGTTTGGCGGCCCTCTGCCGCCAGGCCTGCTCCACGTCGTGGGCGATATCAGCTGGCCAGCTGTACGCCTTCTGCAATTATTATACGGAGGAAAATAAAAATGTGGTTAGAAAAGTAATGATCCATTACGCATCAAAAAGTGAAATTCATCAAATTTGAATACCTGAAACTCATCCCAGTAGAACCTACGTGTCTGCGGGGTGACACGGGACCAGGCATATCCAGCTGGGTCCTGCCTCAGGTGGAAGGACCGAGTGATGCAACCTGAAATCTGGCCCGAGTCCGGTGCAAACCTGAAAGAGGTGAAATTGTTAAGAAAAATAACGCGTGAAATATATTTGAAAACGTGTTAAAAAAATAAATCATTACTTACGTATGGGTATCATGTGACCAAGGGAGGGCACGACGCCCTGGTATGACACCCTCGTCCGATGCCGCATCAGACGCCGGATGAGGTGCTGAACCGGTGGGTGTGGGTGGCGTCGTAGATCGGGGGGTGCGGACCTATCGGCAGGCCTAAAAGGTCTGCGTCCGCAGCCAGAGCGGCGGTCGACACCGAACCAAGCAGCTCATGCTGAGAAAGGAACAGATTAAACTCTCCTGAGAGAGCCTGTGTAGATGGTGGGTAGGTGGATCGAGTCGGTAAACCCTCACTAGCCATCAGATCTGCAAGGGTGAAAAATTTAAAAGGCACATTCAACAAGTTTAGGGTTGGTTGGCCAGACAAATAAGATGTCCAAAAAATGACAAGTGTTTACATACATTTAATGCAAGATATTAATAATTTTGAAAATTTCGGCATGACCTATTCGTTTATCGGAGGTTTCCCGGCCTTAATGGCCTCTCCAAAGACAAATCCAAATCCAACAACATGACATGATTAACCAAACTACATAATCAAACTTCATCATCAAATCCATCTCCGGCCTTAATGGCGTCTTGCACCATCTGCACGTATGGGTTGTGAGATCCCTCGCCTATTTCTTCGACATCAACATGACCGGGTCCCCCTTCGAAGTGAACAGTTACAGATGTAGACGCCCCCTCATATTCGCCGTGGCAGTACCATGTATGGTAATTGTGCACGAAACCTTGTTTCAATAAGTGAACCCTCACGTCACCCGGATCCATATATTTACGGTTCTTGCATTTCTTACAAGGACATCTAATCTGCGTTCCACTTTCATTACTCGTCGCAAAATCCACAAATTCTTCGAGACCTTCAACAAATCTAAAACTCCACTCCCCGTTGTTTACTCTCTCGTACATCCACTTTCTATCGCTCCTCATCGGATCTATTTTCTCGCTATACCTTCAAAATAACAGCAGCTATCTTTTCTCGGTGTGGAAAACCTAAAAATCCCACACAATAAGAGATCTTCCTTCTATATTTTCGTTGAAAAGTGATGATTTATGTGTTTGAAATGGGAGAAGAATGGAAGAAGAGTGGAAGAAGAAAGCTGCGTTTTATGGTTCTCAGCCTGCAATATTACCGACGTCTTAGCGACGCTATAGCGACGACCAAGAAACATAATCTCCGTCGAATAAAAGGCAACAAACACAAATACCGACGCCCTAGCGACGCCAATAGCGACGAATTTCATCGTATGGTGTGCGTGTATTAATGTCTGCATTCATTGCTTACCGACGCTTTACCGACGAAATAGCGACGCACAACGCATCTTTACACGATACGCTGCAATTCGTCGCTATTTGCGTCGCTAAGGCGTCGCTATCCAGTGACCGTACAGTGCTCGATTGTTACAACTTCCGATGCATTTACGTCGCTAAGTCGCCGCTCTGTCGTCGCTGCAGTCCCCTATATAAACGCACAACGTATCTTCACACGATACGATGCGATTCGTCGCTATTTGCGTCGCTAAGGCGTCGCTATCCAGTGACCGTACAGTGCCCGATTATTACAACTTACGATGCATTTACGTCGCTAAGTCGTCGCTATGTCGTCGCTGAATTCCCCTATATAAACAGCCTGCCGTGACTCCCGTAGGACAAAAAAACAAAATCTCCTTTATAATGATATAAAAAAAAGACAAATATGGTTCGTACTAAGGCCCATGCACGACGTGGTAGTGGACGTACATACCCAAGACGGGGTTTTCAACCACCGGCACTTGCACCGGTTCCTCCACAACCACAAGCACCACCGCCGGCTGGCTCCTCCGAACCCACTGTGCAGGGGCCAAGGAGGCAAGAGGATCGCCAAATTGGCAATCCTCGTGTAGAAATACAGGAGCTGTGGAAAATAGTGGAGAATATGAAGGAGGTGCTTAACTATCAGGATGAGCGTCTCCAGTACCTGCACACAAGGCAGATGCGCATCAAAGCCAAAGCTGCGCAGCTGAGACGCCTCCTAAAGGCGTGCGCGGAGAGTGTTGCTACTCTCTGTTCGGATGACGAACAGTGAACAGCTCCTCTCCGCTATTCTTATAGATTTTTTTTCGTTTTTTCCTTATGTATATTGTAATTTATAATTCTATGTTAATAAAATTTTTTTCACAATCATCGCTTTCGTTTTCTTAATTTAAACACGTGTTCAATCCTTTACGAATCTCGACGACGCTAAAATACAGACGAAATATGGTTTGAAAAAATTTGGGACGACTAATTCACCGACTAAACCGCAACTATATACCGACGAAACTTAAAACGACGAGAACCTGGTAACCCGCGAATATGGCGTTTGAATTTAGCGACGCTTTACCGACGAACTAGCGACGCACGACGTCTCTTCACACCATTCGACGCATTTCGTTGCTACGGCGTCGCTAATGCGTCGCTATTCGGCAGTGTCTGCACAGTGCCCTATGGTTACAACGTACGATGAATTTACGTCCCTACGGCGTCGCTAAGTCGTCGCTAATTCAAACCAAGCGTCACGCCAGCACATATTCCCATATTGATTAACGGTCGAAAAATTCGTCGCATGTTCGTCGCTATGTCGTCGCTAAATTTACCTATTTATACCCCACATCCCATCTGTGCATTACATATAAACAAATTTATAAACTTCAAAGTATGCCGCGTCGTTATAGAAGAACCCCACGGCGTGGAGGTGCAAACAGTGCACCTCCACAACGGCCTCCTCCTCAACCACAACCATCGGTTGAGCGGGAGGGTTCAATATCTGTGCATGGCCCAATGCCGCCAGAGGATCCTCCCGAAGAAATGCCGGAACCGCATATCGACTACCGTATGCTTATAGCGAACATGCAGCAGCAGTCGAGGCAACTGCGCAGCGTGAATAGAAGGCTGCGAAATTTGAAATCCAGATATTACAAGCTGAAGCGCCTCCTCAAAGAGTTCGCAGAGAATGTGGCGGCCACTCTTTCTTCCGATGACGAAGAGTGAACGGCCCCTCTCCACCTCTCTTTTAGATTTCTTTTTTTAATTTTTCGTCTTCATAATGTAAATTTTTATACTAAATGAATAAATTTTTTTCCCAATCACCGCTTTCTTTTTTCTTAATTCATACACGTGTTTATCCGTGTTTATATTTCTGGAATTTTTGCGACACATTATCGACGATATAGCGACGAAACGTTACAAACTAAATAGCGACAAACAAAAGACACAGAGTAGCAACGAATTACCGACAAAACACCGACGACATTTTAACGAAATGATTAACCTGACTACTTTTTTGTTAGCGACAATGCATTTCATCGTAATTTCGTCGCAATTAACGACGAAAATGCGTGTATCGCAATTTCGTCGCAAATTACCAACGAAACACCGACATACCTTGTTTCGTCGGTGACTTTTTCGTCGCTAAACCAAATTCTTTTTGTGGTGATCGACGGATTAAGTGAAAATGGTCGAAGCAAAATCTCCACAAGCTATTGTCACATCAAATACTCCATCCTCCTCATCAGCTTCGTTCAATATTTCCACAGTGAATTGAGGAACATGCTCCCCCGCTGTAAATCCATCTTGTGCTTGATATATTTGAATGTCCCTCCTGCTGCACCCTATCAAAACTTTCAATCTTATATGTACTATCGCATATGTCATATATATTTATGTGCCGGTATGCATACATATATGTATATAAATATAAATATAAATATATATATATATATATAGACACACACACACACATATATACGCATTCACACATGTGCATACATACATACTTATATATGTACGTGTCTGCATATGCACGTATCTATGTGTATGTATATATATATACTTATACATACGTATACATATACATAGAGATATACATACATACATACATATACATACACCACAAAAAAAATTTCGATTACCGACGAAAACATCACCGACGAAACGAGGTACGTCGGTCTTTCGTCGTTAATTTACGACACAATAGTGATAAACACAGTTTCATCGTTAATTGCGACGAAACTACGATGAAATACATTGTCGCTAATAAAAAAGTAGTCAGGTTAATCCTTTCGTTATAATTTCGTCGGTGTTTTGTCGGTGGTTCGTCGCTACTCTGTGTCTTTTGTTCGTCGCTATTTAGTTTGTAGCGTTTCGTCGCTATATTGTCGCTAAAATTCCAAAAACATAAACACGGATAAACAAGGAAATAAATTCGTCGGTTAGTAGGTTCCGGCGTTGTATTAAGTTTCATTGGTATATCGTTGGTGTTTAGTCGATGAATAAGTCGTCGCAAATGTTTCGTTTTACTTTTCGTTCGTATTTTATTCCGATTCGTCGCTGTGTCGTCGCAGATTCGTCAAGGATTAAACATGTATGAATTAAGAAAAAAGAAAGCGATGATTGGAAAAAAAATTTATTCATTTAGAAATAAAAATTTACATTATAAAGACGAAAAATTTAAAAAAATCTAAAAGAGAAGCGGAGAGGGGCCATTCACTCTTCGTCATCGGAAGAGTCATCGGAAGAAAGAGTGGCCACCACATTCTCCGCGAACTCTTTGAGGAGGTACTTCAGATTGTAATATCTGGCTTTCAACTTGCGCAGCCTTCTGTTCACGCTGTGCAGTTGCCTCGACTCCTGCTGCATGTTTGCTATAAGCGTACGGTAGTTGATCTGCGGTTTCAGCATTTCTTGTTGAGGATCCTCTGGCGGCATTGGGCCATGCACAAATATTGAATCCTCCCGCTCAACCGATGGTTGTGGTTGAGGAGGAGGCCGTTGTGGAGGTGCACTGTTTGCCCCTCCACGCCTTGGGATTCTTCTATAACGACGGGGCATACTTTGTATTTTGTTTAGGAAGTTTTATAACTTTGTTTATGTGAAATGTAAGACTGTGGGGTCATATATTGGTAAAATTAGCGAGGACATAGCGACGAATCTGCGACGAATTTATCGTCCGTTACTCAACATCGGAAGATGTGCGGGCGTGACCCTTCGTTTGAACAAGCGACGAATTAGCGAGAAAATAGCGACGCATACCACCGACGCAAGCGTTACGTCGGAGTTTCGTCAGTGTTTCATTTTGGTTGTTCGTCGCGATTGCGTCAGTAAAGCGTCGCTAAATTTCAGAAATATAAAGACGGATAATCAAGGAAATAAATTCGTCGGTTATTAGGTTCTCGTCGTTGTATTAAGTTTCGTCGGTATATAGTCGTTGTTTAGTTGGTGAATTAGTCGTCGCAACACTCTCCGCGCACGCCTTCAGGAGGCGTCTCAGCTGCGCAACTTTGGCTTTGATCCGCATCTGCCTTCTGTCCAGGTATCAGAGACGCTGATCCTGGTAGCGCAGACGCTGATTCTGTTGCTTAAGCACCTCCCTCATCTCCTCTACTGTGTTCCACAGCTCCTTTATTTCTTCACGAGGATTGCCAATTTGGCGATCCTCTTGCCGCCTTGGCCCCTCCACAGAAGCTTCGGAGGAGTCAGCCGGTGGGGGTGGTTGTGGTTGTGGAGGAACCGGTGCGGGTGCGGGTGGTTGAAGAGCCTGTCCTGGGTTCGTACGACCTCTACCACAGCTTGCATGCGCCTTAGTACGAACCATATTTGTCTCCTTTTATTTGATTAGAAATAAGATTTTGTTTTTTTATATTAGGAGAGACACGTCAGTTTGCTTCTTATAGGGAAAACCAGCGACGACATAGCGACGACTTAGCGACGTAAGGTCATCGTACGTTGTAACACTCGGGCACTGTGCGGACACAGCCGTTGGGTGAATAACGACGCCGTAGCGACGCCTATAGCGATGAAACGCACGTATGGTGTGAAGATACGACGGTGTGCGTTGCTATAGTCGTCGGTATTTCGTCGGTAAGCGATAAATGCAGACATTAATACACGCACACCATACGAGTTTCGTCGCTCAAAGCATCGCTAATAGGATTTGTAAGCGTTGGTATTTGTGTTTCTTTATTCGTCGCTATTGCGTCGTTATTGCGTCGCTAAGGAGTCGGTAAAGTTGCAGCCACAGAACCATAAAACCATTTTTCTTCTTCCACTCTTCTCCCATTCTTCTCCCATTTCAAACACATAAATCATCACCTTTCAATGAAAATGTAGAAGGAAGATATCTTATTGTGTGAAATTTTAAGGTTTTTCACACCGAGAAAAGATAGCTGCTGTTATTTTGAAGGTATATCGAGAAAATGGATCCGAGGAGGAGCGATAGAAAGTGGATGTACGAGAGAGTAAACAACGGGGAGTGGAATCTTAGATTTGTTGGATGTCTCGAAGAATTTGTGGATTTTGCGACGAGTAATGAAAGTGGAACGCAGATTAGATGTCCGTGTAAGAAATGCAAGAACTGTAAATATATGGATCCGGGTGACGTGAGGGTTCACTTATTGAAACAAGGTTTCATCCACAATTACCATACATGGTACTGCCACGGCGAATATGCGGGGGCATCTACATCTGCAACTGTTCACGTCGAAGGGGGACCCGGTCAGGTTGATGTCGAAGAAATAGGCGAGGGATCTCAGAACCCGTATGTGCAGATGGTGCAAGACACAGCCGCCGGCGCATTTACGGGAGAGCGGTACATATATATGCATGTCGGGTACGAACGTGCACAGGATCCGGATGAACAGCCGTGTATATTCGTGGAAGAAGATCCAAACCCTCAGGCCAGACAGTTTTTTGAGATGCTGAATGCCGCCAACACGCCGCTGTATCCCGGTTACGGTAGTCACACACATTATGTCCATGATCGGTCGGATGACGAGCATGAAGACGGAGCACCACATGACGGAGAGATTGTATGATGAGATGTGTCAGCTGATGAGGGAAGCTCTTCCCAAGGAACACGATGGTCGATAGTTTTTATTCGACGAAGAAACAGCTGCAGGCATTGGGACTGCCAGTTCAGAAGATCGATTGTTGTTCGGAGGGGTGCATCATATACTGGGGCATCAACGAGGATGAAGACAAGTGCAAGGTCTGTGGGACACGCAGGTGGAGAACGGACAAAAGAAATCGGAACATGCCAAGAAAGCCATTCTACTATTTACCTCTCGCCCCTAGACTGCAGAGGCTCTACGCATCCGGTGCCACAGCTAGCCAGATGAGGTGGCACGCGGAGCACTACACGAAAGACGGTGAGATGTGCCATCCATCCGACGGCGAAGCTTGGAGGACGTTCGATGCGACACATCTGGGTTTTTTGTCGGAGACAAGGAACGTTAGGTTGGGGTTATGCATCGACAGGTTCAACCCGTTCGAACAGTCGGGAGAGCAGTATTCGTCGTGGCCTGTCATCGTGACGCCGTACAATCTACCACCTTAGATGTGCATGAAGAATCCGTACATGTTCTTGACTGTGATCGCACCGGACCTAGGAATCCAAAACAGAAGATCGACCTATACCTGCAGCCATTGATATAGGAGCTGAAGTGGTTGTGGGAGTTTGGCGTGGAGACGTTCGATGTATCGACCAAACAAAACTTCCAGCTACGCGCTGCGCTGATGTGGACGGTCAGCGACTTCTCGGCTTATTCTATGTTTTCGGGGTGGAGTACAGCGGGGAAATACGCTTGTCCTTACTGCATGAAGCAAGCGAAGACGATGTCCTTGAAACATGGACATAAGATTTGCTGGTTCAACAGCCATAGGAAGTTCCTGACCAGACGTCATTTATATAGAAAGAACGTGACGGCGTTCATGCCTGGCATCGTCGAGAAGGACATGAAGCCCGAGCTTCTCATGGGTGCGGAGGTGTTGGAGGAGATAGACAGCTGTGGATTCGTGGGGGTCGTTGTTGATCCGGACGGCATCCACAACGCAGACCTGGCCCGTGATTGTATTAGGCGGAAGAAGAGAAGCATATTCTGGGAGCTTCTGTATGATCAGACACAACCTGGATGTCATGCACATTGAGAAGAACGTGTTTGACAACATCTTTAATACAGTGCTGAATGTGCTGGGAAAAACGAAAGACAATTTGAAGGCACGACTTGATATGCGCGACCTCAAAATGCGACTGGAGCTGCATCCTGTTGGCACATCCTACATGCCGAAGTCCTCGTACACGCTGACTGCGGAGCAGTTCAGTGCGTTGTTAGCGTGGCTGGGGACGGCTAGATTTCCTGACGACCATGTTCCGAACCTGTCGAAGAACATCGACGTGAATAAACGCGGTTTGCACGGGATGAAGAGCCACGACTGTCACGTGTTCATGCAATGGTTGATGCCTATTGCATTCCGCAAGCTGCTTCCAACCAATGTATGGGAAGCACTTACCAAGATGAGTCTGTTCTTCAGATGTCTTACATCCACGAGACTCAGGGCGGATGGTATGTCAAGGCTGGAGGGCGAAATCTCAGTGATCCTATGCAAGCTGGAAACTGTATTCCCTCCGGCCTTCTTTGATTCAATGGAACACCTGCCAGTTCATTTACCATACGAGGCACGCGTTGGTGGTCCTGTTCAGTACAGGTGGATGTATCCGTTCGAGAGGTACTCTTATTTATTACGTGACGTTCTTATGTGTCTAAGCGCGAGCATGCTTACCAATTTGTTTCATCATGTGACGTTGGAGTATTCACTATATGAACAGATATCTCAGGCATTTGAAGCTGAACATCAGGAACAAGGCGAAAGTCGAGGCCTCGATGTGCAATGCCTACCTGACGGAGGAAGCCTTGACCTTCGTGTCTCATTACTTTGAGCCAGATGTCCCGTCGAGGTGCAGAGATGTTCCCCAGAACGACGACGTCATTTCCAGATCCGGTTGTCCTCCCGATATTCACACACATCCGATCAGATTTCACGGATAGGGAAAGGAAATGATATTGGGGGGACAGCGACCTGAAGATTGCTCATTCTTATGTTCTGCGCAACTACCGTCAAGTTGACCGTTTCCAGAGGTATAAACGATATCCAATTTTAATTTGTAAATACCTTGCGCTACTCTATCCATTATATTACAAAGGTATACAGGGTACTCATTCGTAATTTGCTTTAGCTTGTTCGTTGATTTATTGCAAGAATATTCACCGGGTATATCGAGCGATGCAATAAACAATGAGTTAGATGCCAAGTTTGCTGATTGGTTCAGGTGGCATGTAAGTTTACATATTTGCTGGTTACGTGTACGTCATATGATACGCATTTATTGCCCCGCTGATGTATACTTGTCGTTTTACAGGCGAGCAAAGGTCATCTGGCTGAAGAAGAGTACGGTTACATTCTGACACCAGTAGCCGAGGGTCCATTGAATAAAGTCACGCGTTATGACATGTGTTTTGTGAATGGATATAGATTCCACACAGTCTCCCATGCCAGCCGAAAATCGTCGGAGAACAGCGGAGTGTGTGTCAAGCGGTATGACAATAGCCCGGACGAGGATGACTTCTACGGCTACCTTACTGACATCATTGAGCTTGAATGCGTTTGGAATAACGATGACACAAGAAATAGCGACGAACACCCCGTCGCTATTTCGTCGCAAAATATCGAAATTAAATCAGAAATCCCCCTTCTTCTTTCCCATCTCAGCGAAATCTCTCCCCAAATTCAAACCTCCCTCCCCCCGCGATTTTCTTCTCCTCCCCGCGAATTTTCTTCCTCCTCCCCGGCGAACTCCTCCTCTGCGGTACTCCCATCCAGCTTCCACTCCCCCATCGATGACTCCCCGCCCCTCTGCTCTCCTACGGTGCTCTCATCCCTCTCCACCGCCGCTCCTCCTGCGCCGCCATTCTCCGGTGACCTCCTTCCCCTGTTATGTTTTCTTCCTATTTCGTTTTTAATGCTTTTTAATTAAGTTATAGATTCAATTCTTTGTTTTGGATTTGGGTTGTTTGGTGTTGGTGGTGGGTTGGGGACTATGGGGAGGGCCCCTTGTAGGGCGGTTGGGTGGTGAAATGGCAGGTCAGTGGTGGTTGGGGGTTGGCTGGTGGGTAGGGATGGATGGTGCAGGTTAGTGCTGGGTGGTGCGGGTTGGTGTTGGGTGGTGTGTTGGGGTGGGGCGGGTGGGGCTGGGGGTGTTGATGTGGGGCGGGGTTGGGGCCTGGGTGGTGTTGAGGGGTGGGGCTGAGGTGGTGCTTGGGTGGGGCTGGGTGTTGCCTGGTGGTGCTGGGTGGCTGGGTGGGGCTGGGTGGTGTGGCTGTGGTGTTGGTGCTGGGGGACTGGGGTGGTGCTGGGCAGGTGCTGGGTGGGGTTGGGGCGAATGCTGGGTGAGGCTGGGTGGTGCTGGGGTGGGGCTGGTGGTGCTGGATGGTGTTGGGGTGGGTAAGGCAGTAGGGGGTGGTGTAGGGCAGTGGGGTGGGGCGCTGGGTGGGTTTCCATGTCCGGACGACATATGAAGTAAGCATGTTGGTGATCATGTGGCTAAGGTATGTTTGGGCAGCCTTTGGGCATCCCCTAATGCTCTTAAATTCTCAATTTTATGCCTATTTTATGTACAAGTGATGTATTAAGTAGCTTCTATTTATTTTTTCAAGTTAAAGCTCAAATGATGTATATTATTGAAGCCATGTATTTGTTTAGCTAGTTTATGGTTGAAGCCTGTTTGTTGTTAAACTGAATTGTGTTTACTTTGGGCAGCCCATAATTCTCTTAAATTTACCATTTTTATGCATAATTCATGTTACAAGTGATGTATCATAAGGATGTACATGTGATGTATATTTTGAAGTGTAATTTATTTAGAGGTGATGCATATTTATGCTTTAAGTTTCAAGTTCAAGTGATGTATACTTTGAAGTGTAATTTGATGATGAAGTTTGATTATGTAGTTTGGTTAATCATGTCATGTTGTTTGGATTTGGATTTGTCTTGGGAGAGGCCATTAAGGCTGGGGAAATCTCCGATAAACGAATAGGTCATGCCGAAATTTTCAAAATTATTAATATCTTGCATTAAATGTATGTAACACTTGTCATTTTTTGGACATATTATTTGTTTGGCCAACCAACCCTAAACTTGTTGAATGTGCCTTTTAATTTTTTCACCCTTGCAGATCTGATGGCTAGTGAGGGTTTACCTACTCGACCCACCTACCCACCAGCCAGACAGGCCCTCTCAGGACAGTTCGATCTGTTCGTTTCTCAGCATGAGCTGCTTGGTTCGGTGTCGACCGCCGCTCTGGCTGCGGACGCAGACCTTTTAGGCCTGCCGATAGGTCCGCACCCCCCAGATCTCCGACGCCACCCACACCCACCGGTTCAGCCCATCATCCGGCGTCTGATGCGGCATCGGATGAGGGTGTCATACCAGGGCGTCGTGCCCTCCCTTGGTCACAGGCTACCCATACGTAAGTAATGATTTATTTTTTTTAAAACACGTTTTCAAATCTATTTCACGAGTTATTTTTTCCTAACAACTTCACCTCTTCAGGTTTGCATCGGACTCAGGCCAGATTTCCGGTTGCATCACTCGGTCCTTCCACCTGAGGCAGGACCCTGCTGGATATGCCTGGTCCCGTGTCACCCCCGCAGACACATAGGTTCTACTGGGATGAGTTTCAGATATTCAAATTTGATGAATTTCACTTTGTGATGCGTAATCGATCATTACTTTTCTAACCACATTTTTTTCCTCCATATAATAATTGCAGAAGGCGTACAGCTGGCCAACCGACATCGCCCACGACGTGGAGCAGGCCTGGCGCCAAAGGGCCGCCAAACGCTACAGGGACTTCGTCAACTCGCTCAAGACCAAGTGGGAGAGTGACCCCATTTCTACGAGGCCTCCCTACGTATCCGAGGCCACCTTGGCGAGGTGGATAGAAGGGTGGCTGGACCCTGCTAACCAAGCCCGCAGCGCCCGGAACGCGGCGAACCGGCACAGCGGCAATCTACAGGCCCCAGCACCTACCACACACTCAGGTGGTTCGGTTGCCCACGCCACCACGATGCGTGCTATGGTAAGTATTTTAATATTGGATTATTTAGATTCATTGATTTTATTGGATTATTTAAATTCATTGACTTAAGTGGATTATTTAGATTCATTGATTTCTTATGTTCCGCTGTTTTTTTTTTGGTATTCGTATATGGTTAATGTAAGTAGTATATGTGTTCATTTGCCTTTTTCTTTTTATTTTTGATTTGACTTGGGAGAGGCCTTTAAGGCCGGGATACCTCCGATAAACGAATAGGTCATGCCGAAATTTTTAAAATTCTGGATTTCATTCTTTCAGCACGCGGAGACGGGGGAGTGGCCAGCCTCCTACGGTCTCTTCTACAAGACGCATCGGAAGAAAGCCTCCGACGGGACGGAGGACTGGATCACGGCAAAGGCCCGCGACATCAGTGTAAGTAGTATACGATATCATTTGTTTTTTCCTTGGTTTGTTTTATTTCTAAACCCTAAACTCTAATAATTCTTATTCTCATTTCAGGACGAGTACAACAGATTACTGGCAGAGAGGAGAGAAGAGGCCGACAAGAACCGTGCTTATTGAGATGCGGTTCGGACCATCGGCCCTCAGAATAAGAAGAAGAGGGAGGTGTACGGGGTTGGATCAGCAGCGCTGTGATTCTTCCCCGAAGTTCTGCATCCATGTGCTTCCTCCGAGGCCAGCACCTCCGCGCCTTCTGCGACGGTAGAGGATATTTCGCACCTGGACGCAGATCATGCGGCGCTGGCAGCATGAGATGGAGACCATCAGGGCGTAGCATGAGGAGAGTGTACAGTCACTGCGGTCGTAGCTCTCTCAGACCCAGCAGGCGCTGCAGCAGTCGGTTCAGCAGGCGCTGCAGGAGACGAAGCAGGAACTCTCGCAGCTATAGTAGATCCTCCGCTCTTTCCTTTCCAGCTCATCGGCAGCCTCACCTCGCCCTCAGGATGGTCAAGCCTTCTCCGCATGATCCCCCTCCACCTTCCTCTGCATAGTATTTCATTTTTGATTTTTCGTACTGACTATTTCATTTATTGTATTGACATATTCTTTGTTCTTTAATATTTATCTGACATTTATACGGATTCCATTCATTTGTGTTGTTTAATTATACGAATTTCAATACGCAAATACCGTATTTCTGTATAATATTCGTAAAAATGATTTTATATACAAAATAAAATATATTATAAAAATTAAATAATAATAAAAACTATTTAATTAATAATATATTGATATTATTAATAAATTATAAATATTAATATTTAATATTTAATATTTAATGTTAATTTAATATTTAATATTAATTTAAATAATAACGACGAACTTGCGACGGAAGCAAAAGGTCGCAGACGGGACATATAAAAATAATTAAAAATAAAAAATACCGATGAAAAAGTATTACCGATGAACTTGCGACGAAACATAAATGTCGCAGACCGGGCATATAAAAAAATAAAAATTTTAAAATAACGACGAAAAAGATATACCGACGAACCGATGACAGAAAAAACAGGTCATAGACCTGACAGATTTACGTCGCAATTTTACGACGAACCGCCGACGACCTTGCTCTCGTCGCAATATAACGCCCGCCGTACCGACGAAAATCACTTTGCGACAAGTCATATAGCGACATACATATTTCGTCGCCATTTCGTCGCTAACGGAAATGGCGACGAAATATGTCTGTCGTTATATGGCTTTTTTGTAGTGATATATACACACACACACATATACAAACAAATATACACACACACATATATATATATAGATATATGTATATGTAAGTTATTACATATATATATATATATATATATATATATATATATATATATATATATATATGTATATAGGGAATATGTCAAATTAGTATCTTATTAATTATTATCTTTATTAATAACGATGCATGCTCACCGGGATAAAGAAAAATCGTTTTTCCATACCCATTATCGATTTATTTTCTTTTCAGTTAATGTATTTACTCGTCAATTTTACCATTGTGTAGTTCCTATTGTCCTTTTTCTTTTGCTTTGTTAAATTTTACCGCACGAGAGATACAATAGGGTTCAAACACTTCTTGTCACAAGAGAGTACAATGTTATTTATCTCTTGGTCAATTTGAATTCCTGAGATCTTAGTAGATATTTGATCTCTTGGTCAATTTGAATTCCCGAGTTCTTATTAGTTGTTTGATCAATCTATGGAATTTGTGTACCTTCTTTGGCAAAAATATTATTCTAATTAACATTTAAATATAATTTGTATTGTCTTCAAATGTCAACTAAATGTTTAACCAAAATAACTAATTAATTTTTCTTGTAAATCATTAAGGATGAAATTCTCTAGTTTAGCTCTTATCCCATTCTTTGATATAAAAATTCTAATTCAATTTGATAAGCTCAACATGATGCTTTAAAGCATTTGGTCAGGCCCTATTCAGCCCTGAGTGAAACACTTCACGTGACGCGTCTTTCGCGACTCCCTCCCCAATGGCTCCGATCTAAATAGGAGTGGAGTGTCTGAAACTAAGTGTCTAGTTTGTGGAGCTAAAGAAGAAACAGTAAACCACCTATTCCACCATTGACGCCTAGTCAAAGCTGTGGCATCCACCGCCACCAGCACCACCAAATGGCTCTCGGTATCATCTCTTAACCTTCTGGATCTTTTGCATTTAGTTTTGCAGGCAGATGGGCTGGAGGGGGTTGCAAAATTCTCCTCTCTTCTTTTGCATGTTTGGAAAGCTAGATGTTTGTACATTTTTGGAGGCACAAATGTCCATATTGCGCCACTAATTGCCAGAGCTGATAGTTCAGCTGAAGAATACATGTTTGCCATGTCCAGTGATACCCCTACTATACTAGACAGGCCGAAGAATGTCAAATGGCACCCACACCACAAAAAAAAAGGCATATAGCGACAGACAAAAATCGTCGCCATTTCGTCGCTACAGGCATATAGCGACGAAATAGCGACGAAAACAGTAGGTCGTAATACGGCTTGTCGCAAAGTGAATTTCGTCGGTGAAGCGTCGCTATATTGGCACGGAAAAATCTCGTCGGTGTTTCGTCGCACAATTGCGACGAAAATCTGTCAGGTCTGCGACCTGTTATTGCCGTCATTTTTTCGTCGGTGTATTTTTTTTCGTCGCTATTTTATAATTTTTTATTTTTTTTATTTCCGTTCTGTGACATTTTAATTCGTCGCAAAGTTTCGTCGGTATATCTTTTCATCGCTATTTTTAATTTAATAATTAATATTAAATTAATATTAAACATTAAATATTGTTAATTTATTAATAATACAATATATTATTAATTAAATAGTTTTTATTATTATTTAATTTTTATAAGATATTTTATTTTGTATATTAAATCATTTGTACGAATATTATATAGAAATACAGTACTTGCGTGTTGAAGTTCGTATAATTAAACAACACAAACGAAATAGAATCCGTATAAATGTCATATAAAATATAAAGTACAAAGAATATGTCAATACAATGAATGAAATAAACTGTACGAAAAATCAAAAATGAAATACTATGCAGAGGAAGAAGGAGGGGGATCATGCGGAGAAGAGTGACCATCAGGAGGGGGATGCTGAGGCTGCGAGGAGCTGGAAATGATAGAGATGATGAGATGCGATAGCTGCGAGATTTGCTGGTTCGTCGCCTGCCTGCACCTGCATCGTCTGCTGCTGCGCATGCTCAACCGCCTGCTGAAGCGACTGCTGCAGCTCCTGCTGGGTCTGAGTCAGCTGCGACCGCAGTGCTTGTACACTCTCCTCATGCTGCGCCCTGATGGTCTCCACCTCATGCTGCAGCGCCGCATGCTCTAATTCCAGGCACGAAATATCCTCTGGGGCCGTAGAAGGCGCGGAGGTGCTGGCCTCAGAGGAAGCACCTAGATGCAAAACTTCGGGAAAGAATCGCGGCGCTGCTGATCCAACCCCGTACACCTCCCTCTTCTTCTTATTCTGAGGACCGACGATCCGAACCGCATCCCAATAAGCGCGGTTCTTGTCGGCCTCTTCTCCCCTATGTGCGAGTAATCTGTTGTACTCGTCCTGAAATGAGAATAAGAATTGTTAGGGTTTAGGGTTTAGCAATAAAACAAACTAAGGAAAAAACAAATGATATCGTAGTCTACTTACACTGATGTCGCGGGCCTTCGCCGTGATCCAGTCCTCCGTCCCGTCGGAGGCTTTCTTCCGATGCGTCTTGTAGAAGAGATCGTAGGAGGCTGGCCACTCCCCCGTCTCCTCGTGCTGAAAGAATGAAATAAAATATGTTAGTGAAATCCAGAATTTTAAAAATTTCGGCATGACCTATTCGTTTATCGGAGGTATCCCGGCCTTAAAGGCCTCTCCCAAGTCAAAGCAAAAATAAAACGAAAAAGGCAAATGAACACATATACTACTTAAATTAACCATATACGAATATCAAAAAAACAACAGCGCAACATAAGAAATCAATGAATATAAATAATCCACTTAAGTCAATGAATCTAAAAACTCCAATGAAATCAATGAATCTAAATAATCCAATATTAAAATACTTACTATAGAACGCATCGTGGTGGCGTGGGAAACCGAACCACCTGAGTGTGTGGCAGGTGTTGGGCCCTGTACATTGTCGCTGCGCCGGTTCGCCGCGTTCCGGGCACTGAGGGCTTGGGTATCAGGGTCCGTCCACCCTTCTATCCATCCCGCCCAGGTGGCCTCGGATACGTAGGCAGGCCTGGCAGAATTGGGGTCACGCTCCCACTTGGTCTTGTGCGAGTTAACGAAGTCCCTGTAGCGTTTGGCGGCCCTCTGCCGCCAGGCCTGCTCCACGTCGTGGGCGATGTCAGCTATCCAGCTGTACGCCTTCTGCAATTATTATATGGAGGAAAAGTAAAAACGTGGTTAGAAAAGTAATGATCGATTACGTATCAAAAAGTGAAATTCATCAAATTTGAATACCTGAAACTCATCCAGTAGAACCTACGTGTCTGTAGGGTGACACGGGACCAGGCATATCCAGCTGGGTCCTGCCTCAGGTGGAAGGACCGAGTGATGCAACCGGAAATCCGGCCCGAGTCCGGTGCAAACCTGAAAGAGGTGAAATTGTTAGGAAAAAATAACGCGTGAAATATATTTGAAAACGTGTTAAAAAAATAAATCATTACTTACGTATGGGTATCATGTGACCAAGGGAGGGCACGACACCCTGGTATGACACCCTCGTCCGATGCCGCATCAGACGCCAGATGAGGTGCTGAACCGGTGGGTGTGGGTGGCGGCGTAGATCGGGGGGGTGCGGACCTCTCGGCAGACCCTAAAAGGTCTGCGTCCGCAGCAAGAGCTGCGGTCGAAACCGACCCAAGCTGCTCATGCTGAGAAAGGAACATATTAAACTCTCCTGAGATGTCATGTGTAGATGGTGGGTAGGTGGATCGAGTCGGTAAACCCTCACTAGCCATCAGATCTGCAAGGGTGAAAAATTTAAAAGGCACATTCAACGAGTTTAGGGTTGGTTGGCCACACAAATAAGATGTCCAAAAAATGACAAGTGTTTACATACATTTAATGCAAGATATTAATAACTTTGAAAATTTCGGCATGACCTATTCGTTTATCGGAGGTTTTCCGGCCTTAATGGCCTCTCCAAAGACAAATCCAAATCCAACAACATGACATGATTAACCAAACTACATAATCAAACTTCATCATCAAATTACACTTCAAACTATACATCACTTGAACTTGATACTTAAATCATAAATATTCTTTCCTTAAAACCGCTACATGCAGATTTCCTTAATTCCTTTTCCAACAATTCCAACTCTCGAGCTTAGTAAACATCTTGAACTAGTATCATACCGAAAATCATATGCAAACCTCTTACAAAACAGTTTGTACATGCATCATTCATTGGCCAAGCACACCACATTTCTACTAATTCAACCTTACCAACAGCCCTTTTTCGGTACATGCAAGGCAAAATAGTATGTAATATCCAAAACTTATTCATTTTCATATCTTAACATATATATTATACATATATACATGTGTACTACATAATAAGGTTATTTTTTCATAACAGGCCTAAGGGCAATAAATACATAAATCATTTATATATACATTTATATATATTGAAACATACTATTCATAAAATTAAAGTCAATTAAGCCAAAAATTACTTAATGGCCGAATATATATATATATAATACATATATACACCGAAATATATATATATATATAATACATATATATATAATACATATATACACCGAATATATATATATATATTTTGTATATATATATATATAATACATATATACACCGAAATATATATTTTGTATATAACTACCGCTTGGTGCCTGCTCTTCCATGTCTTGGACTATATCCGGCGCTGGCAAGTGATGGTTTTTCCTCCTTGGCGGACTTAACGCTCATTGACAAGCCCACACCTTGGTTTTACTTGACGGGACTACTGGAGGTGACACTGTTGCGTCATAATTTCGGTTTTATCCGACATATGCACCAGCTTGAAGAATATCAACATCTGTACTCATATTTCGATTCTATGCATTTCAATGATGGTCGTATAAATATATACGCTTTTTCCTTCGCTAGGGTTTTATCCACAAGGGTGGTTTTTCCTAGCAAGGTTTTAATGCGGCATATCGTATATGACTGGAGATATGTAATTCTTAGTTCGTTATTTCATTTATTCGCCTACTCTGAACTGATGTAATATGGTTTTCCTCCGCCATAAGTGAGGCTTTATTTTAATCAAATAAATGCTTATATAAAAAAAATATATACTTAAAAAAACAGTGAACTATATATATATATACATATGTGAAACCGTATATATATATATATCTATCTATCTATATATATATTTATAAAAAAACAGTGAGAGATATATGTAAAACCGTATATATATATATATATATATATATATATATATATATATATATATATATATACACACACTTTTATACAAAACCATGTGTTTATATAAATGCATCTACACATCTATACATACATACATATATACCCATATATATATGTAGATCCGTATATACATATGTAGATCTATACATTTATACATATTTTTTTTTTGCTGAAAGAAATGATTTTATTAAGCCTCACTTATGGCGGAGGGAAACCATATTACAATATTTCAGCGTATGAATAATAACAGTACAATGCACAAATAATTTCTAATCTCCAATCATATATGATATGCCGCATTAAAACCTTGCCAAGTAAAACCACCCTTGTGGATAAAACCTTGGCGAAGGAAAAAGCGTACATATTTATATGAAAGGAGTGAGCTTTTAAGTAGACTAATATAGGATGTGTGACGCTTGTTGAAATCCAAAGTTGAATGTTGTAGACGGCGAGTGGATTCGTGTTGAAGAGATATCTCCGCCAGCAGTGTTGCATCAATAAAGCCATGCATAGAAACAGAAACCAATTAGTACACAGAGGAATATGAAATATGGCATTTGGTGAACATGCACGTAAGCAATAATTTGAGTATAACACATTACCCAAGTTACCCATATCGAGGGATATGGGTAACTGGAAATTTGAAAATGACAATGGCGTATCCATGGAGAAAGACAGTATGATGCAAGAAACAAAGCGTACCCATGTTGCCCATATCGTGTGATATGGGCAACTAATTCGAAAGTTAGCCATGTTCATATCGAAGATGTGGTATGCTCTCCGTCAGGTAGCAAGCCCGAACCATTGATGGCAAAGATGCAACCGTGGGAAAGACAGTAAGCTGTTGATGGAGTTGACCATATTGTGCTAGATAATGCGCAGGCTGATTGGCTTCGCGAGGAGTGTATGTAATTGTAGCCATGGTTGATCTGAGTAGTGCTCGGAACATTGTGGCAAGACCATCAATATTGTGCTGTGTTGCTGTAACTACCCCATATGCATCCACTTCAACATCAATTGAGCCCCATTGGGTTGCAAAATATAAGAAGCTACGATAAGCTGCTTGTAATTCAGCTACATTAGGTGTAGAGAGGGGTAAGTGAAAAGAAATCGCCCTAACGAATGTGCCAGAACTGTCCCTCAATATTGCTCCTGCTGCCGCAGAAAATCTCCCATGGGCTGCGTCTGTATTTAATTTCATCCTGCCTGGTGGTGGATGAATCCATCAGAAGTTCAACGACAGGTTTCGAACCCGCGTTCTCTTGGTTTTTAGTAGTGCGCCCCCACCACTAGGCCAGAAGGCTTTTCTTATATACACTTATACATATATATGTATGTATCTATACACCGAGTGTGTGTATATGTGCGTGTTTATATATATATAATGTATATATATGTAGTGTGCGTGTGTAGTGTATATATGTATAAAACGAAATATAACTAATTAAAATCATTAAAAACGAAATAGGAAGAAAAACTAACCGGAGAAGGGAGGTCACCAGAGAAGAAATGGGATTTCACCGGAGGAGGAGAGGGGATTTCGTCGGGGGTCCTGAGAGGGGATTTCGCCGTGGGGGGTGGGAAGAAATTGCGGGGGAAGAAATGGGGAAGAAGAGAAGGGTTTTCAGCTTTTACTTCGAAATTTTGCGACGACATAGCGACGGAAGTTCGTCGCTATTACTGTGTCGTTGCTATTTCATGTGTCGTCGTTATTTCAAATTTGCGACGACACGTTTCGTCGGTAACTCGTCGGTGCCATCAGTATTGAAAAAAAATAATATAAAATATAAAGTACTTACAGACACACATTATGTATATACATGTGTATAAGTACATCAACACATACACACTTTCGCCTAATGAGGTACATAAAAAATTTTGACTAACCTCAATCTTCATTGTCATCCGCATCCTCATACGCATCTTCATTTTCATCTTCATCTACATGCTCGTCGTCCTCTTCATCCTCGTATTCGTCTTCGCCTACATCTTCAATATTGTCAGGCGGTTGTATGTTGAGATGAATTTCGATGAAACCGCCGTTGGGGTCATTTAGAGGGAGGTTGTGCAGTTCAACATGTGTCGTATCCAGAACGGGCGGGTTTTCTTCTTGAAATGCGGCATCCATGCCATCTGAACCTGGCTGTATACTGACATCAAACTTGCTCGATTTCACTTTGCACACGGCTCGCCAGTCTTTTGAGCTCGCATTCATCCTCGTTGTTGGATACGATAGATAGTACACCTAGGACGCTTGACTAGCCAAAATGAATGGATCGTACTTTCTGTACCGTCGCCCTTGGTGTATGTCTACCAACTTATATCGGTCGTGAACCTTTGTGCCACCGCGATAACCTTCCCGAGTTGGATCGTACCATTCGCATTTGAATAGCACCACCCGCTTTATAGGCAATGCGGGATATTCGAGCTCAATGATGTCAGTAAGGTAGCCGTAGAAGTCATCCTCGTCCGGGCTATTGTCATACTGCTTGACACACACTCCGCTGTTCTCCGACGATTTTCGGCTGGCATGGGAGACTGTGTGGAATCTATAACCGTTGACAAAATACATATCGTGGCGCGTGACTCTGTTAAATGGACCCTCGGCTACTGGTGTCAGAATGTAACCGTACTCATCGTCAGCCAGATGACCTTTGCTCGCCTGTAAAACGACAAGTAAGTATACATCAGTGGGGCAATAAATGTGTATCACATGACGTACACGTAACCGGCAAATATGTAAACTTACATGCCACCTGAACGAATCAGCAAACTTGGCATGTAACTCATTGTTTATTGCATCGCTCGATATACCTGGTGAACGGTGTTGCAATAAATCAACGAACAAGCTGAAGCAAATTACGAATGAGTACCCTGTATATCTTTGTAATATAATAGATAGAGTAGCGCAAGGTATTTACAAATTAAAATTGGATATCGTTTATACCTCTGGAAGCGGTCGACTTGACGGCAGTTGCGCAGAACATAAGAATGAGCAATCTTCAGCTCGCTGTCCCCCAATATCATTTCCTTTCCCTGTCCGTGAAATCTGATCGGATGTGTGAATATCAGGAGGAAACCAGATCTGGAAATGCCGTCGTCGTTCCGGGGAACATCTCTGCACCTCGACGGGACATCTGGATCGAAGTAATAAGACACGAAGGTTGAGGCTTCCTCCGTCAGGTAGGCATTGCACATCGAGGCCTCGACTTTCACCTTGTTCTTGATGTTCAGCTTCAAATGCCTGAGATATCTGTTCATATAGGGAATATCTGTTCAAATGCTTGCGCTTAGACACATAAGAATGTCACGTAATAAATAAGAGTACCTCTCGAACGGATACATCCACCTGTACTGAACAGGACCACCAACGCGTGCCTCGTATGATAGATGAACTGGCAGGTGTTCCATTGAATCAAAGAAGGCCGGAGGGAATACAGTTTCCAGCTTGCAAATGATCAATGGGATTTCGCCCTCCAGCCTTGACATATCATCCGCCCTGAGTCTCGTGGATGTAAGACATCTGAAGAACAAACTCATCTCGGTAAGTGCTTCCCATACATTGGTTGGAAGCAGCTCGCGGAATGCAATGGGCATCAACCGTTGCATGAACACGTGACAGTCGTGGCTCTTCATCCCGTGCAAACCGCGTTTATTCACGTCGATGTTCTTTGACAGGTTCGAAACATAGCCGTCAGGAAATCTAGCCATCCCCAGCGACGCTAACAACGCATTGACCTGCTCCGCATTCAGCGTGTAAGAGGACTTTGGCATGTAGGATGTGCCAACGGGATGCAGCTCCGGTCGCATATTGAGGTCGCGCATATCAAGTCGTGCCTTCAAATTGTCTTTCGTTTTTCCAGGCACATTCAGCACCGTATTGAAAATGTTGTCAAACACGTTCTTCTCAATGTGCATGACATCCAGGTTGTGTCGGATCATATTGCTCTTCCAATACGGAAGCTCCCAGAATATGCTTCTCTTCTTCCACCCGATACAGTCACGGGCCAGGTATGCGTTGTGGCTGCCGTCCGGATCATCAGCGACCCCCACGAATCCACAACTGTCTATCTCCTCCAACACTTCCGCACCCGTGAGAAGCTCGGGCTTCGTGTCCTTCTCGACGATGCCAGGCATGAACGCCGTCACGCTCTTTCTGTACAAATGACGTCTGGGCAGGAACTTCCTATGGCTGTCGAACCAGCAAATCTTACGTCCATGTTTCAAGGACATCGTCTTCGCTTGCTTCATGCAGCAAGGGCAAGCGTATTTCCCCGCTGTGCTCCACCCCGACAATATAGAATAAACCGGAAAGTCACTGATGGTCCACATCAGCGCAGCGCGTAGCTGGAAGTTTTGTTTGGTCGATACATCGAACGTCTCCACGCCAAACTCCCACAACCACTTCAGCTCATGTATCAATGGCTGCAGGTATAGGTCGATCTTCTGTTTCGGATTCCTAGGCCCCGGTTCGATCACAGTCAAGAACATGTACGGCTTCTTCATGCACATCCAAGGTGGTAGATTGTACGGTGTCACGATTACATGCCACGACGAATACTGCTCTCCAGACTGTCCGAACGGGTTGAACCCGTCGGTGCATAACCCCAACCTAACGTTCCTTGTCTCCGACGAAAAACCCAGATGTATCGCATCGAACGTCCTCCAAGCTTCGCCGTCAGATGGATGGCACATCTCACCGTCTTTCGTGTAGTGCTCCGCGTGCCACCTCATCTGGCTAGCTGTGGCACCGGATGCGTAGAGCCTCTGCAGTCTAGGAGCGAGAGATAAATAGTAGAATTGCTTTCTTGGCACGTTCCGGTTTCTTTTGTTCGTTCTCCACCTGCGTGTCCCACAGACCCTGCACTTGTCTTTATCCTCGTTGATGCCCCAGTATATGATGCACCCCTCTGAACAACAATCGATCTTCTGAACCGGCAGTCCCAACGCCTGCAGCTGTTTCTTCGTCGAATAAAAACTGTCGACCATTGTGTTCCCTTCGGGAAGAGATTCACTCATCAGCTGACACATCCCATCGTACAATCTCTCCGTCATGCGGTGCTCCGTCTTCATGCTCGTCATCCGACCGATCATGGACATCTGTGTGTGACTACCGTAACCGGGATACAACGGCGTGTTGGCGGCATTCAGCATCTCAAAAAACTGTCTCGCCTGAGGGTTCGGATCTTCCTCCACGAATATACGCGGCTGTTCATCCGGATCCTGCATTTGTAAGTACTGCTCTCCCGTAAATGCACCGACGGCTGCGTCTTGCACCATCTGCATGTATGGGTTGTGAGATCCCTCGCCTATTTCATCGGCATCAACCTGACCGGGTCCCCCTTCGACGTGTACAGTTGCAGATGTAGACGCTCCCTCATATTCGCCGTGGCAGTACCATGTATGGTAATTGTGCACGAAACCTTGTTTCAATAAGTGAACCATCACGTCAGCCGGATGCATATATTTACGGTTCTTGCATTTCTTACACGGACATCTAATCTGCGTTCCACTTTCATTACTCGTCGCAAAATCCATAAATTCTTCGAGACCTTCAACAAATCTAAAACTCCACTCCCCGTTGTTTACTCTCTCGTACATCCACTTTCTATCGCTCCTCCTCGGATCCATTTTCTCGCTATACCTTCAAAATAACAGCAGCTATCTTTTCTCGGTGGTGGAAAACATCAAAATTCCACACAATAAGATATCTTCCTTCTATTTCGTTAAAAAGTGATGATTTATGTGTTTGAAATGAGAGAAGAATGGGAGAAGAGAAGAAGAAAGATGGTTTTATGGTTCTCAGGCTGCAATATTACCGACGTCTTAGCGACGATATAGCGATGACCAAGAAACACAAATCCCGGAAACAAACAAACACAAATACCGACGACTTAGCGACGCTCAGCGACGACCAAGAAACACAAATCCCGAAAACAAACAAACACAAATACCGACGACTTAGCGACGCTCAGCGACGCCCAAGAAACACAAATCCCGGAAACAAACAAACACACATACCGACGAATTTAGCGACACACATACCGACGAACAAGCGACGCACGACGTCTCTTCACACCATTCGACGCGTTTCGTCGCTACGGCGTCGCTAATACGTCGCTATTCCGCAGTGTCCGTTCAGTTCCCAATGGTTACCGCGTACGATAAATTTACTTCTCTTCACACCATTCGACGCGTTTCGTCGCTACGGCATCGCTAATGCGTCGCTATTCCGCAGTGTCCGTTCAGTTCCCAATGTACGTAAATTTACGTCGCTAATTCGTCGCTAAGTCATCGCTAATTCGAACGAACCGTCACACCCGCACATATTACGTCGCTAATTTATCGCTAATTCACACGAAGCGTCACACCCGCACATATTCCCATCTTGGTTAACGGTCGAAAAATTCGTCGCAAGTTCGTCGCTAAATTTACCTATTTATACCCCAAACATCCGCACATATACACACACACAAAGTTATAAAACATCAAAATATGCCGCGTCATTTTAGAAGAACCCCAAGGCGTGGTGGAGGGGCAAACAGTGCCCTTCCACAAGGGCCTCCTCCTCAACCACCATCGGTTGAGCGGGAGGGTTCCATATCTGTGTATGTCCCACTACCGCGAGAGGATGCTCAAGAACAAATGCCGGAACAGGATATCGACTACCGTATGCTGATAGCAAACATGCAGCAGCAGTCGAGGCAACTGCATAGCATGACTAGAAGGCTGCGGAAGTTGAAATTCAGATATTACAAGCTGAAGCGCCTCCTCAAAGAGTTCGCAGAGAATGTGGCGGCCACTCTTTCTTCCGATGGCGAAGAGTGAACGGCCCCTCTCCGCCTCTCTTTTAGATTTCTTTTTTTAATTTTTTGTTTCATAATGTAAATTTTTATTATTAAATTAATAATTTTTTTTCAATCACCGCTTTCTTTTTCCTTAATTAATACACGTGTTTAATCCTCGACGAATCTGCGACGACACAACGACAAATCGGAATACGAACGAAAAGTAAAACAAAACATTTGCGACACGCGGGTTTCATCGACAAAAAAACCGACGATACACAACGCCAAGAACCTACTCACCGACGAATTTATTTTATCCGTTTTTTGGAATTTTAGCGACACAATAGCGATGATATAGCGACGTAACGCTACAAACTAAATAGCGACGAATAAAACACACAGAGTAGCGACGAACCACCGACAAAACACCGACGAAATTGATAACATGACTACTTTTTTGTTAGCGACAATGCTTTTCATCGTATTTTCGTCGCAATTAACGACGAAAATGCGTGTATCGCAAATGCGTCGAAAATTACCGACGCAACACCGACGAACCATGGTTCGTTGGTGAATTTTTCGTCGGTAAACGAAATTCTTTTTGTGTGCCACCTGATATTGGCTTTGTAAAGATCAATGTTGGTGGCTCTTTGCGAAAGCAGTCTGCAGCGATTAGAGGCATACTAAGGGACTGTAGTGGTGCTATTCTAAAATTTTCTCTGCAGCCAATCTTATCCACCACAGACATTGAACTCTTGGAACTCTACCTGTATTGGAAGGGCTCCGGTATGCGTATAATAGTGGTTTGCTAATATCATTTTGGAATGTGATTGCCCCTCGCCCATTCATCGTATCACTTCAGTAGAGGAGGACGTTTCAACACATAGCAGTCTTGGAGTACAGATAAGAGCATTAGCTTCATGTTTTCTGAATATATATTTTGCACATATACACCGCGATGGAAACATGTCTATACATCTTTTAGCTCAACGTGACTTAGGCCTCCCATCTAACCTAGAATGGACAGATGAGGTCCCCTCAAGTGTACTTACCGCATCTGTGACAGATTCTTTTTGAATATATAAATGACTACTGTTTCAAAAAAAAAATTCTATGTGAAATTTACTTGAACAGCACTAACAATCTATAGAATTACTAGTTAACATAGAAAATTGAATTTATCTTTATTCAATTTTAATATAAGTGTATTACTGATACAATCCTTATTGAACTCTCTAACTCGTGTCCTTTGAATTCAATTATGAAATCTATCAATCCAATAAAAACAAGAACAACAATTAAAAATTTAAAAGAAACTAATCAAATAAGTAAATTGAAACCAAAAACCAACATATTAAAGGACAAAAATAATTCAACATTCGCATAAAACTAACTAAGAAAATAAAGTTTTAACCAAGAATCGGATTCATAGCATCCACAGACTTTGTGCGTAAATAAAAATTTAAAGCAAATAAAAAAGAAACCTATGGAGATCGGAATTTCCCTGTGTTTCCTTTTGATTTTGAATTTTGTTGGCCTTTGATTGTTTTTTTGACAAGTAAATCTTAATAGTTATTCAATTATCAATAAGAAATATAATAATTAGAAGCACAATATATAATAATTAGGGGTACAATTCGTGTTTTGAACATTCATTATTACCACATGTCAATTATTATTTATCTGATTAGTTCATACATGTCTAATAGTTAAGTCGTTGAACACCGTAAAGGTTGCCTTCTTATTTTTCTTTTTTCTCCTTGGCAGTTCATGTGTCTCCTTTTTATACTAAAAGGTTTCTACTAATTTTTAAGAGGTAAGATAGGAAAATTTTAAGTCTCATTCGAGGCTGGCAATTCCAATCATTCAGTTGTCTTATTAAAATATGATGTAATAAAGAAAAAATGACTCATTAAATTGTATGCTGTTGTTATATTGTGAAGTAGCAATCGATTAATATAAGACATAATTTTTATTATGGGTAATCTGAAAACAATCTATGTGTGTTTCAACATATAAATAAGGTTACATACACTCGACTTTTCTTATCCCGTCATAAACAGGAGCCTCTAAAATAATGAGGTAATGTTGGTGTAGGCTAAGATCTCTTTTTCCGTCCTACTTGAGATAATTTCACCGCACATTTGGTTTACATTCGTGACATCATTCTTAGAGCCAATGACCAGTGTGCTAGTGCTACCACGCGAGTTTAAGGCTGCCTTTGTTCTTGACAATTCCTCCTATTGCTGTTTAGTAGGGTATCTATTTTATTTAACACTCACCCGTCCTAATAGTAGCTTCCCTGTTCAGCAGTTAAGCCGGTATTTAATGGGTTGGGATCTCCTCACCCCAATTTTCTGTTGGAGAAAAGTTAGTTGTGGGAGTCGGAAAATTTTGGATGGCAAGTGGATTTTGTCAAACACCATACTTTGGGCTTAATTACGATTAGTATTCGTTAATCAAAAACGAAAACTAAAAATTCCTAAATTATCTATGTAACGCGTAGATGAATTTAGGTTGTTGAATCACTCGATTCTGATACCGGGTGAATGAAAAATTAACGCTCAAAGTTGGAGTAACATTGGAAGTTATTTGGCGGTTTCTTCCACTACCAATAACTACTCGGTGGTTATTGCAGTAGTGGGGCGGTTTCTTCCACTACCAATAACTACTCGGTGGTTATTGCAGTAGTGGGGCGGTTTCTTCCAATCTAACGGTACAGATCAAAACTGATTGATCTAACGGTACGCATCCAATCATCTGATAACTTCCAGTAACTTCTTCCTCTCTATAAATTCCTTTCATGTTGAAACGTTTTCGATAGAGATTTCGAAAATCTAAAGGCGTACGCAGCTTCTTCTTCTTCTACTTCTGTTTTTCATAAAACGTTTTCTTGCATTCATTGCGTTCGAGAAATCAGAGCACCTTACAGGTTCGTCGAGTTCTTACGTTGCAGTGCCGTTCGTATGAACAGAAGGCGTTGTATCCTGGGAGACGTTTGCTACTACCGGTTGGGCACATAATACCGGAGCAATTTGTCTTAAGGACAGAGTCCTAGACTCGCCTCGGTTTGCATTTTCTTTATGCGTTGTTGAACAGCATGTTTATGCATTTTGGATAAATTGTTCACTCCTTTTATGTTGAAACATTACTGTTTCAACCATATTCTTAATTGCCATGCTCAGTGCTTCACTAATTAAATGATTATTGGGATATATACATCCATTGGAAATTAAAAGAGGTTACTTGCAATCCATTTCTTCATTACAGTATACGTATATATATTTATATATATATATATATTTATATATATATATTTATTTATCAAACTTATCTATCGCATATCTGTATGTATAAATAAACAAAGGCATGGTTTAATTCATGCTTACACGTTGGTTTACATTGTTTCATTATACCGCATATCATTTTGTACATATTGATAATATTGTTAATTATTAATTTCGGATCTAACATTTTCCTCACCCTTTTTATGACCACGCGACACGTGACAGCAAGGAGGGATGATGAGGCTAGATGAGGGACCTTCATCTAGCCTCACCATCCCTCCTTGATGCCACGTGTCGCGCGGTCACGCGTCACCGCACCCCCTTGTGGTGAGGTGATCCTATGCCGTATCTTATTGCCTAAACGTCAACCATTTGCAGGCATCTCAACGTGTTCTTTGTCACCTCAAGCAAGCTCCCGGGCAATTTTTTATTTTACCCATCTCAGAAATCTCTCCAGCTCAAGGCATTCTGTGTTTGTGACTGGGCTGGCTGGCTTGATTCTCATCTGTCCAATACAGCTACTGCTTCTGATCCGTTGCGAATGCCTTGATTTCATGGAAATCCAAGAAGCAATCGATTGTCCCTCGTAGCTGATCTAAAACTGATATGTTCCCTGATTTTGGGGGTTCCTCGTCCAGATCCAATTCCTTTACACTGGGATAATGACATCGTGGGTCACATAGCTGAGAATTACATATGTATAAGTAGCTTTTACACCAAGTTGAGATGAATGAAGTTCAGCTTTTCATCATCTCCTGCTTCAGTTTTCACTATGCTCTTAGCTTCTAAATTTCAAGACATATAAGTACTTTTATAGTTTAACTTAGCCGTTCTATTCCGAGTAGCCGAGTTTTGTGATGATCAATAAATAGCTAGGCCAAAATAAATTGCGGAATTAGAAGTTACTTTCGGCCATGATCGCTTAGTTGATGCCTTCAATCCAAAAGCCTTCTAGAGAGACGAACTTTGGGAACGAGATTCTTCTATCATATAACTATGAGAATGTTTGAAAAGCTTAGATAGATAGAGTATCACATCTTCTGTATTTATACGCTAGGTTAGGGGCACTTTCCATGTTTAAGCAGCAATGATTCCTTCTATCCAAGAATTAGACTGATGGTCATTCAAGTAGTAATCAATTGTCTAATTGATGCAGTCAATAATTCTAATGTATCTAGCCACTTAAATGTACAAATACAATTATCTATGTGATCCGCCTTATTTATTTATAGATAAATTACGAGATTCTTATAATCAATCATAATAAATTATTGATTCTTACTTCTCCCACTTGGATCGCACATCAATATCAGATGACACATTATAAGCGATAAAACAATACGGCCATGAACTTTATTGTCATCTGAATTTGTTGACCACCAAATTTTAAGATAGAAAATACAACACACAAATCATGCTGCTTATGCTTTAATGTCAAAACTCCATTCCAAGAATTACAATGCATCATACATTCAATAAATAAAATAAATAATTAAATCTAAATGATCTCAATAGGTCCATGTTTATGGATCAAAAAGGTCACAGTAACTTTAAATGTGTATACTCAAAAGTTAACAACGGTCTATATAAAGCAGAAGATCAAAGAACAACAAATTCAAGGAGATCTAAGGAGTCTCATATTAGTAACATGATCTAGGAAAAATTTAACCGGCAATCCTTTAATCATAGGATCAGCAATCATTGACTCCGTACTATGTGCTCAATTCGTATTTCTCCTTGTTTGACATGATCTTTGACCTACATATATTTATAGTGATATTTGCTGCGACTCTCATTTTTGTTAATTTTCACGAAGAACACAACTGCTGAATTGTTGCAGAAAATCTTATGGATCTATCAATAGTAACGATAATTTTTATACCATTGATGAAACTCCTCATCCATAAAGCATTTGAAGTAGCTTCATAGAATTTTTAGGATACTGGTCCAAACTGAACTTTTCTCCTATGATAATAGGTGACGCAATAGATGCACGATTTTGCATGCAAAATCTCTCAAGTACTTTGTTAATGTATGTTTTCTGTGAAAGACCAAATAATTTACTTATTATATCTTTGTGAATCTCTATATCGAGAACATAAGAGGCTTCACACATATCTTTCATATCAAAGTTCATTGTGAGAAATTGCTTAGTCTCGTGCAATAACCCAAGATCACTGCTTGCAATCAGAATATCATCCACATATAGGACTAAAAAAAAATATTTGCTCATGCTGATTCTAAGGTATATACGTTGATCAACAATGTTCTTTACAAAAACCAAATGAAGAGAATAACTTCATGAAACCTAAGGTTTCATTGACGGGAAGCCTTTTTAAGCCCATATATATAGATTTATTCAACTTGCAAACCTATTGAGATCGTCACGAGAATTGAAAAATCATTCAGGTTGATTCATATATACCTCTTCATCAAGAACTCCGTTAAGAAATGCAGTTTTCATGTCTCTTTGATGTAATTCAAAATCAAAATAAGCTTTCTAATTATATAATTTTTCGAAATTTATCCTCCTTTGAGACTGGAGAGAAGGTTCATGGCAATCAATACCTCCTTACTGAGTGAAACATTTGGCTACAAGTCTTGCTTTATAACGTCCAATATTATCAAATGAGTCACTTTTGGTCTTCAGGACAAATTTGTTTTCCACCACAGAGGCTCCATTTGGTAAACGAACGAGTTTCTAGGTCTTATTTTTAGCCATCGTTTCCATCTCTTCCTTCATGGCATTGTGCCACAGTGATGATTTATCACCACTCATGGCTTCTGAAAATGAGATAGAGTCATGATCCGGTCCTAAGTCATAACCGGACTCTTCAAGATATATAACATAAATACTAAAAATTGCTGAATTTTTAGTTCTTGAGGATCTTTTGACTTCTATTGATTTAGTAAATGTCGGATCAATGGGTAAGGTATTAATTGACTATTTTTTATGTGATTCTTCAACTTCGGGCTATCAGCAACCGAATTGCCCACATGTAAAGGTATAACGTGTGTATCTCTTACTTCTTCAAAATTGAGTTGACAATTTGAATTATTCCCACTGATTTCATGATCCTCAAGAAATTTAGCATTTCTATATGCAACCACTTTTGGAGTATGTGAGGGACAATAGAATCTAAATCCTTTGGAGGTAAGTTCTTATCCAAAAAAGTAACCACTTTTCGTTTGTTCATCCAGTTTTTTAGGTTTGGGTTGTATACCATAACTTCAACTTGACGACCTCATACGTGTAAATGTTTTAAACTAAGTTTTCAACCATTCTATAATTCAAAAGGTGTTTTAAGAACGGCCTTGTATGAGATCCTATTTAAAACACACACAATTTTTTTAGAGCTTCACTCCAAAAAGATATATACAAATTTGTAATGCTAATCATGCTTCCAATCATGTCCATTCGAGTTTGATTCCTTCTTACACACCACCATTTTGTTGTGGTGTGCCAAACATTATATATTGAGCAAAAATGCTCTCCTTCTGAAGGAATGCAACAAATGGACAAATCTTTTGTCTTTTTCTGTGTAACGTCCATATTATTCATTGCCTCTGTCAGATCAGGCAATTTTAATTACGCTTTTCGTTGTTTCCCTAGTTCTAATTTGAAATTTTTGAATGCATCAAGTGCTTCATATTTATCAAATATAAAATAGAGATACATGAATCTTGAGTAGTCGTCAATAAATGAAATAAAATATTTCTAACCATTCAAGCATTGTGTGTGAAACAGTCCCCATATATATGTGTATATGATTTTAAGAGGCTGAGAATTTCTTTTGGCACCTTAATGGCCATTTTGGTTTGCATGTATTTTATCCATTTCACTTAAGTATCCATACTGGTAAAATCTAAAGTTTGCTAAACTCCTTCATTCACCAATTTTTCATTCTATTGAATGAGATATATCCCAATATTTAATGCCACAGCCTTTGTTATGTCCGAAATACACTCTAGAGGGGGGTTGAATAGAGTATTTGGCTCTTTTGCGGAATTTTTCTCGTTTGTCTCAACTCAAAAGATATTCAAAATCAGAGCAAGAATAGGAGATGAGAAGTAGTGAATGAGTACACCGGATATAGAGTGGTTCGAATCGTAAATGATTCTACTCCACTACCACTTTGTTGCCAAAGTGGATTTTCAACAACTACTCTTCTTATTATGAACAATAAGAACAACCACAGCAACACTTACACTAACACCTTAGTGTAAGCAATAACAGCAGCAACTTCTTGCACAAAATACACTTGTGCAACTACAGCAACTACAGCTCTTAGCAAGAACAACTTCTTGCTTCCTCACAACTTCAACAAAAGTTCCCTCAAGAACTTCTCACAGTGGGTTGAAGAAAATATAGTAAGGTTCACACTTTCTCACAAGTCTAAGCACAAGCAAGAGTTCAAATATTTATGGTTCCTCTTGTGCTTGACTCACTTTCTCTCAATATACAACAATGAAGGACAAAGAAAAGCTAAACAAGCTTTAAGCAAATTTACAAGTATGAGAGAACTATACAACAATGAAAGATGAAGCTAGATGATGTTGAAAAGTATGTAATTGCTTCATCCAAGCCTCTTTTATTTATAGATAAAGTTGACCAAGTTTTTGAGGCTCTCCACCAAGTCTTCATCTTCAAAAATGTCAAGATATTGTCCAAATAGTCTTTAGCCACCCTATGGAGTGATTTGATCTTGGATAGCCACCCTAGAGAATCTTAGACATGTATACAATAGTCAAGGAAGCATGTAATAGGTTGGGTTAAAGTCCACAAGAAATTTAAGCAAGATTGGAGAGAGAAAATATCATAGATCTCCCTTGGATTTTGTTCCAACGTTTGAAAATTTTTGAATTTTGGAGACGTCGATCGATCTACGTGCTAGAGCTGAGAGATCGACGTCTCTCAGAATGAAGTCGATCGATCGACGTCTGCCTAGCTGAGAGATCGACGTCTCTCAGATGTACGTCGATCAATCAATGTCTCCTAGGCTGAGAGATCGACGTCTCTCAGATGTACGTTGATCGATCGACGTACACTTAGCTGAGAGATCGACGTCTCTCAGATGTATGTCGATCAATCGACATACCTTTAGCTGAGAGATCGACGTCTCTCAGTTATACGTCGATCGATCGACGTATGCCTGACTGAGAGATCGATGTCTCTCAGATCTACGTCGATCGATCCAAGTCTCTTGGCTGAGAGTATGACGTGGATCTGAGAGCTCAAACATTTACCAAACTTCACATGGATCGATCCATGTGCCTCCTGAGGGGCTGATGTATACTTCAACCGATCCATGAGAGATTTGCGTGAAAACTCATTCTCAAGCTTTCATCTTTGTCAAAAAGCTAGTTATACAAACACCCTAATCTTCATCGGAAGAGAACATGATTCCAGGAATGCAAGCTTTCATCTTTGCCCTGAGCTTTACAAATCTCGACTCATGTACTGATATTTTGCCTTTTAGCTCACCAACCTCCTGCTGAAGACTAGTAACTTGAGCTTGAAGTTCTGGGACATTTGAGCTCAAGCTACTTAGTTCTTGTTGAGTATCCGGTTCAGGAATAGGTGCCTCATCCGGAAGGTCTTCGTCTTCTCTTGCTTCTTCCTCTTGTTCTCTCCTCATTGCTTCTTTTCTAGACTTCAGTATTTGTTGGATGTTGACTTTATCATAGAAGTCCTTGTGCGTTATGTTGTCAACATCCGTGTCATCCACATAAATACCTGACTTTACAAGCATCCTATAGATAAGGTTACTATAGGGAAGGGCTTTGTTTTGTTTGGTTGCGGCTTCGACAACATTTGTCATAAAAAGATCCCCAAAGTTAACCTTCTCACAGTTAGCTATTTGGTATGCTATGTGGAAGTCAAGGTTACTTGGCAATTTTGTGGATTTACCATTGATACAGAATGTAACAATGGCAAGAAGGGTACGATAAACTAAAGGCATATCATTTGTGTTTTTACTGGGATGGAAGCCTAAGAAAGTTTTCACTTCATCTTCAGAGACTTTCCACCTAGCCGTATCCCATTTCCATGCATCAAACTCATAGTATCCTTCGTTGGGTACACCAATCAAGTTACAATTTTTTTCAACTTTCCATTTCACATGATGTCCATCAATAACTGAATGTAGAGCTAAGGGAAGACCATTTATGTATTCAATCCATAAATTTGCATAAAAAAGCCTAGTATATTTAGTGGACATTTTGAGCATCTCTCTCTCATTCCAAATATTTCTCCACTCTTGAACATCTAACCACTCAATGATGGGACTTAGTTCATCATTGCTTAGAATATCATTTATTCTAAGCAATTTGAGTGGGATGGTGGGTCTTTCATCATCTTCCCATTTATCAAATAATTTTTGAGCATGTCTAGTGATGTAACTTACATGCCCGGGGATTAGTGGTTCCGTCAAAGCATCCTTGGCATCTTTGGCTTTGATCCAAGGGAAGTTTGAGAGAGTCAACTCACTCCTAATTGCGGCTAGCACTTGTGCTTGACTCTCATCCATAGATTGCTTTCTTCTAGGTTGAGATGTTTGTCCTTGAGAAGAAGTGCTTGAACCTTCTCCTACACCCCTAGAAGACCTTGGCCTCTTGGCTGTATTTTTGCTCCTTGAAGACATTTTGAGAGAAATTAGGGCTTGAAAGATTTAGAATCTTAGGTTGAAATGGAGGATTTCAAGAGATGAACTCAAGAATCAAGAGTAGAGATGATTAACTCTTGATTTAGAGATGAAATTTGAGAAATGGATTGTTTTGGAGAAAAGAAGGCGCAGCTTTCGCTGATGGAAATGGTTGCAAATAAAGAGGGATTCGCGTTTTGACAGATTTTATACCTGCTGAAATCGACGACGTCGATCTAACTCTTGATTTAGAGATGAAATTTGAGAAATGGATTGTTTTGGAGAAAAGAAGGCGCAGCTTTCGCTGATGGAAATGGTTGCAAATAAAGAGGGATTCGCGTTTTGACAGATTTTATACCTGCTGAAATCGACGACGTCGATCT
>AP025044.1:35390158-35419158 GCA_036186865.1 Eustoma russellianum
CTGATGATCCACTTGATCCGGCTACTTTGAGCGCTTTGCTTGATCAAATGCAGAAGCTTGACCCCTTGCCTTTTCAGTATGAATAAAAAGATCTTACCAGCATTGTATTCATAATCTCTCTCATTACTATGTTAATCCTAGCTTCTGATATATGTCAATTGCAACAAGGAGGAGTCATGGTGGAGAAAAGATTACCCTTGATTCTATGGGCAGATTATTTTTTGCATTTCTGATTTATTGTTTTGGTTAAAATGTTGGAAAAATGAGACATCTGAGGGTTTTAGGAAGAAACCATCCACTAATAGTTTTGGATTATGAGTAAAGTTTCCTCCTTGTTGACAATTAAATTTCTTTCCCTTTTGAAATAAATGGAACTTGTACTTGCTTGAATTTTCAACAGCATTACTAGAAGGGCTGGTGATATTGTTATGGTCCTGTGATCCATTCCTCCTTTACATGCCATTTCTCTCTTTTAATACATTTAGCATTTCAGTCTTTGCAATTGTGGAAAATCTAGGTTTACTTACCATATTCTCCACTTGGTATTGATTCTTATATACAACAACATTACTAGTAATGGCTTTAGAGGCTCCCGCCGATGGCGATGCATGGAGGGTCGGATGTATGCAACCATTTACATGTGTTAAAAACACGCAGAGGTTGTTTCATGATGACTCATAATGAAATTTGCGTCAAGGTGTGTCGATCGACTGTTACTTTACGATATAAGAAGCGTATAGTGAGTCATTTTGTTTTATTCCATCATGTTCCAAAGTCAATAAAGAATGTGTCCTTGATTCAATTGAAAATGGAAACTGAGTATTGATTCTTATATGTTAATGTTTAAAGGCTAAGTGGAAACTGAGTTATGATGGATCCCAAAATACCCATGTCTGAAAAGGTAAATGTGAGTTTGTAGGGGAATGTGGACATGTAATATGGATTGATCTTAAAGTGCTCTATCTGTTTTGAGATTCTACCAATCTCTATCCAGATTGGATGCTGTGGAATTTCGATCACTATTTAATCTATACGAGTAATTCCCCTTTTGCAGATTTTGTAATGCATCAGGCTTAATTGTTACGCAATCTTACTACTTATTCATACATAGTTTTTCTTTTTCTTCTATAGTTGTGTGGTAGTTTATGTCATAATTTGTATTCAGTTAGATATATATGACTATACTGAAGTGTAGCTTTTATGGAATCTTGACTGCTAAGAGATATTGATATTGATGATAATATTGACCATACACAGAAAGCTTTGATGAGGGGGTGGGTTCTCCCCCACCTGTACCAGAGGCCCCTTAGCCAGGTGGGATGTAAATCGAGGAATGTGCTCCATCGGCAACCCTGCAAAGGGAGAGGACACACGAGACTCAGCCAGCCCAGAGGCAACCCTTGTAATATTTCAACAAGGATTGTCTCCACACGGACTCGAACTCGGAACGTCGGGGTTCTAGCCCCAATCACCTTTGCCACTTACCACTGGACTATGCCCCTGGGGGTCCATACACAGAAAGCTATTTTGACATCTAGTTGTTCTAGCTTTAAATTCAAGTTAGTCTCCAAACAAAGTACAACTCGAAAAGAACTCGTTTTAACAATTGGTGAGAAGTTATGATCTAAATTGATACCTTTCTTTTTACCAAAAATCTTTTACTACTAATCGAGCTTTGTACTTTAATAACTTATCGAAATCTTTCTTTAATTTGAAGACCTTTTGTTTTTCGGACTTTTCTTTTCTTTTGAAAGTTGAACTAGATCACATATGAGATTCTTTTTTAATGAATCCATCTCTTCTTGTATGGTTTTTGTCAAACAATTGTCTCTGGGAGATTGTGGTTTTTGAAAGTTCTCTGGTTCTGCATCATCGGTTATAAGAATGCATCGAGAAAGAAGATACCTGATAAAAAGTGCTTGTTCTCTGACAGACCTTCTTAATTGAGGATTCAGATCTTATAATTCAGGGAGAGTAGAGGTTTCCTCCCCTACACAACACCAACAACATCATTAACTGTTTCTTCGGTTTCTTCTACATTTTTCCATTTGTATCGTTATTTAATGAAGGAATAAATGTTAACTGCGTAACATCTCATGTAGTAGGCTTCTTTCCAACATCGTTGAATATTTCATGTTTTTGGAATATGGCATCTCTACTTATGAGGATTTTTTCTTTTATGGATCTCATAGCCTAAAGCCATATGTCTCGTATTTGTATCCCACAAAGATACAAGGAACAACTTTGTCATCCAACTTTGACCTCTAGTCTCTTGGAACTTGCATAAAGGCTTTAGATCCAAATACTGTTAAGTGATAATAGCTTGTTTTTCTTCTGCTCCATACTGCTTTTGGAACGTTAAAGTCATGTAGAATCAAATATAATCGATTGATCAAGTAGACAGATGTATTGACATCTCCACCCCCCCCCCCCCCCACGAAAAAAATGACTTAGATAGTTCTACTTTCTCTAAAATTATTCTATTTATCCGTTACAAATCCATTATTTTGCGGAGTATCAGGAACTTTCTTCTCATGTCTTATGTAATATTTTGTGCAGTACTTTTCAAATTCTATTAATATGCATTCACCGTGATTGGGTTGACTTCTCAAAGTGACCTTCCAATAGGAACAAAGTAGTGTCCTTCAAGGGTTTTGATGCTCTTCAATAATAATTGAACTATTTCCTCCTTTTTTGCATATAGGCTGTACTTTATCTTGCCACATATAAGCAATTGGAATCGCTTTCTCTCGCGTTGTATTGTGTTGCAAAGTCTTTTGTGAATCGGTTGGTTATGTATGATTCAATAACGCAAGCGTTAGTTTATAAGTATCTAGCTACCTGGTCGTAGTTTGGAGGGTACCTTGGAGCCAAAATATTCAAATCCGAGGTTAATCAAACGAAAGTGCTTTCATTTGACAGGACTGAACAAAAACCCATGATAAAGACTTCTTGCCAGAACTTCTGCTAGGAAATGTAATATTTACTTGCCTTAGTTAGGACTAATTTGTAGGAAAGTGATTATAGGGATAATTGATTCTGATTGATAATTAATGTTGATTGATTACTTACCTTGTATAGTAGAGATAATCAGTGTATAAAGGTGCATAAGGTGTATGAACGGTTGATATGCATGAAACATACTGTTTCTTGAATTGTTTAGCCTTGTTTTACATGGTATCAGAACGGGTGAATCCTGCCTGAATTTGTTTTTTTTCTGAGTATAGGCTCAGAATAAATACTCATCATTGCCTGAAACTTACCAGATTCCGGCCATATCTTTCCCGGCCATACATTTTCTCACCACATCTTGGCTTAAATCTGTGCAGATATCTGCAACTTACCTGTCCACAAACACAAAATATGTCAAACCCAGAAGCAAGTGAACCAAAAACCCCAGTTTCACTGACCTAGCTGTGCAAGTGGCCAATATTTTGCAAAATACGCCACCCAGATTGCCAACAAACACAGTCCACCACAATACCATTTCATACTAAGAATCTGTCAATCTCAGTAAAGTAAAACGGAAGCAATTACGCAGTCTGGGCGCCATTAGTTCTTCGAGCCATTATTGGGAGGGGGAGGAGACATCACCTTACAGGTGTTCCTCCTCCACCCCAGCCAACAGACCCTGACTTTCCCAATTGGGAATAAACAGATAATGCAGTATTCACTTGGATAATACAAACCATCGAACTAACGTTGGTGGTCAATGTTACACGATATCCCACAGCGAAATCGTTATGGGACGGATTGGCTCTCACCTACGGATCAGGAGCAGATTCACTGAGAGCTTATAACCTCCATAGGCGGGCAAGTTTGGTCCGGCAAGGAGGAGGAAGTATCGAGGCCGTATGGAGTAGGCTCCAGGACCTATGGACAGCCATAGACGCACAGGAACCCAACCTTATGACTTGCGCATTTGACATCAACACCCACAATCAAAAGACCAAAGCTTTAAGACTGTACCAGTTCTTAACAGCAATTGATGAAAAGTATAACAATGAAAAAAATGATCTACTGAAAAAGGACCCAATTACCCACACTGGAAACTGCATACAGGAAGATTCGCAGGGCAGAGGAAAGGGCGCTAGTGTTGCAGAAAATCCCCTCAGAAGATTCATCATAGGGGATAGGCCATGGCCTGGCAACGCAGACCATGGCTACCAGAGGCCATGGCCAAGATCGAGGGACGGGTCAAGGAAGGGGCAGAAGCAATCAACGAACTGGAGGACCGCGAAAGACAGAAGACAAGGAAACCCTTATCTGCAGCCATTGTGGTCAAAGGAGGCACACCAAAGAAAGTTGCTTTCAAATAGTGGGATACCCTGACTGGTACGAGGGTAAAAAAACCAAGCTGATGGAGGGAGAGTCAGAGGAACAGCTGCCGCAGCCGTTTCTCAAAACGAAGAAGACAATCCCTCAACAACGGCGGATAAAGGAGGTACAAGGGTTGGGGTTTTTAACCCCAACCCTATTTTTGCTTGTTTTGACAAAACTAACCTTGCTGAAATTTCACTTTATGCCCCGGTAGTTTCCCCTTTAACAGGTTCAGTCCTTAATATTTTAGGGGTCATCCCAGCCAGCCCTCAAGTTTCCCAAACAGTCAGACCTGCCCTCCAAATTTCCGAAATATTACTCCACACCCCAGAGAAATCCGAAAATTACACTCTCAACCCCAAATGTTCTCAAAACCACAATTCTCACCTTAACCTTATAAATCCTTCCCAGACTGCCTGTGTACCCTCTAAAACTACAAAACTCACCTGGATACCTGATAGTGGTGCCACGGACACCATGACAAATGACCCATATGATTTTATCCAGAGGACAAATCCAACCAAAACTCATATTGAAACCGCCAACAGAACTCTTATACCAGTCTCCGGAGGAGGAACTATTTCAGTTACCCATAACATACACTTACATAATTGTCTCTATGTCCCTGGTCTGTCGACCAAGTTATTATCTGTTAGTCAACTCACTCGTGATTTACATTGTGTTGCCCTTATGTATCATGCTTTCTGTCTATTACAGGATGTTCGCTCGGAGAAGATCATTGGGCGTGGCATTGAGAAGGATAGACTATATTTTGTGACAGACGTGGTACAACAGGGACGGTCCAATCTTGCTACCAGGACTGCTCAACAACAACTTTGGCTATGACACCGTCGTCTTGGTCATCTTTCCTTAAGTTATATGAAATTTTTATTTCCATCTTTGATTACGTCTGGACTTACGTTGTCATGTGACACTTGTTTTCGTGCTAAACATACTTGTTCTACTTATAAACCCAATAATACGCGTGTCAAACAATTGTTTATCTTGGTTCATTCTGATGTATGGGGTCCTTCTCCCCACTCTACGACTCTTGGGTACCAGTATTTTGTTACGTTTGTCGATGATTTCACTCGCATGACCTGAGTTTATTTTTTGAAAAGTAAGTCAGATGATACTCACAGTTTGTTCATTTTTATCAAATGGTTAGTACTCAATTTCATACCAAAATTCAGGTTCTTAGGTTAGATAATGGGGGAGAATACATAAATAACGACCTAAAAGCCTTCTGTCTTGATCATGGCATCTTACATCAGACCTCCTGCTCTCATACTCCCGAACAAAACAGGGTAGCTGAACGTAAGAATCGTATCTTACTTGAAATGACCTGGGCCATGATGCTTGAATCATGTGTCCCAAAAATATTTTGGCCCGAAGCTGTTGCCACCGCTTCCTATCTTCTGAATCGCCTACCTACCAAGATTCTTGATCACCATACCCCTTTGTCCTTACTCACTAAACATTCAGATGTTCCCTCATCCCTCACTCTACCACCAAAAGTATTTGGGTGTACTGTCTTTGTCCATATTCTATCGTCCCAACGTACTAAACTAGATGCATGTGCTGACAAGTGTGTATTCGTGGGCTATGCTATGTCCCAAAAAGGTTATAGGTGTTATAATCCTCGCACCCACCGCATCCATATCACTATGGATTGCACCTTTCTTGAACAAGAATACTTCTATTCTGCCCATACTCGGCCTCAGGGGGAGACCTATGGTGAGACCTACGACAGGCTTCATAGCCTTAGTCAAAGGGAGGCGGTTCCAACACAGCAAGTAAGTGGCGCCGACTGTACTTTTCCTGACCAAGATATAGTCCCTACTTCTGATCCTACCAGTGGTCCTTCGACGGATGTTCAACAAAATCAGGTAACCTCTTCGTCTTCACCAGTTTCTTCACCAGTTTTGAATCCATATACTTCTGAGTCCTTTGATACCCCTGATAATGTTCCCACTGATAGTCTTCCCAGTCCTTCCCTTGTTATTGGTGAAACTGTTCAGGACAATTGTGAAATTTTAACAGAACCCGGGAGAATACTACCACCAAGTCAAAACAGGAGAAAACCTCCAGTGCGGTATTCACCAAGTAAAATGTCAAAAGGGTCCCGATATCCAATCAGGGGTGCGAATGGTCTTCTGTCATCTGTATGTGAAGCAAGAGTTCCCAACACAGTCGAAGAGGCTATGAGCAAGCCCAAATGGTATGCTGCTATGAAGGAAGAAATGAATGTCTTGTATAAAAACAATACATGGGAGAAGGTTAACCTACCATCAAAAAAACATCTTGTAGGTTGCAGATGGGTATATACGATCAAATACAAGGCTGATGGAAGCATTGAATGGTATAAGGCACGACTGGTTGCTAGAGGGTATACTCAGACTTATGGAATTGACTATACGGAGACTTTTCACCAGTGGCAAAACTTGATACTATCAGGATACTGTTTTCAGTGGCTGCTACGAAGTCGTGGTCCTTCCATCAATTTGATGTAAAGAGTGCTTTCTTCCATGGAGAATTGAAAGAGGAATTCTACATGTGTGTGCCTCCAGGGTTTGCTGAGGAGTTTGCTGAGAATGAAGTATGCCGACTCAGATGGTCTTTATATGGACTGAAATAGTCTCCGAGAGCCTGGTTTGGAAGGTTTACAGCCTTTATGAAAAAGCATGACTACAAACAGAGTAATGCCGATCATACTTTGTTCATCAAGAAAAAAGGGTCTCGGGTTACATGCCTTATAATCTATGTTGACGACAATGATAATCACAGGGGATGACGTAGAGGAGGTAGCAGTGCTTAAAAGGCAACTGTTTTCAGAATTTGAGATGAAGGATCTGGGAGATTTACGGTACTTCCTCGGGATTGAAGTAAGCAGGCTAGAGCAAGGAATTTTCATTTCACAGCAGAAGTATATTCTGGATCTACTTGCAGAAATTGGGATGGTAGATTGTAAACCAGCCAAAGCGCCGATGTTAGTAAATCAAAAGATGGAGTATGAAGATGGAAGGTCCGAGGCTGACTGTGGAAGGTACCAATGACTGGTGGGAAAGTTAATATATTTGGCGCATACCCGTCCTGATATCCTATTTGCTGTTGGGTTAGTAAGTCAGTTTATGCACAAACCTCAAAGTCATCATATGGAAGCTGTAATGAGGATTATTCGATACTTGAAAGGGACATCTGGACGGGGTATCTGGTATAAAAACAGTGGACATCTTGATATATAGGTATACACATATGCTGATTGGGCTAGGAATCTGATTGACCGGCGATCTACTTCGGGATATTTTGCACTTATAGGAGGAAACTTCGTTACATAGAAAAGTAAAAAAAAGAAAGTGGTAGCTTTATCGAAAGCTGAGGCAGAATTTCGAGGGATAGCTAAAGGAGTAGTAGAGATACTGTGGTTACGGAAGTTACTACTTGACTTGGGATTTGAGGTCTCTGTTCCAGCAAAACTGTTCTGTGATAATAAAGCTTCGATCAGTATTTCAGAGAATCCTGTTCAGTATGATCGAACAAAGCATGTGGAGATAGACCGGCATTTCATAAAAGAGAAGATCGAGGATAAAGTGGTGGAGTTACCATTCATACCAAGCGAAGATCAGCTAGCAGATATTTTGACCAAAGCCGTGGCGGGAAGAGCATTTGACGAGACGCTAGCCAAGTTGGACATTGAAGACTCCACTGCTCAACTTGAGAGGGAGTGTTAGGAAATGTAATATTTACTTACCTTAGTTAGGGCTAATTTGTAGGAGAGTGATTATAGGGATAATTGATTCTGATTGATAATTAATGTTGATTGAATACTTACCTTGTATAGTGGAGATAATCAGTGTATAAAGGTGCATAAGGTGTATGAACGATTGATATGAATGAAACATACTGTTTCTTGAATTGTTTAGCCTTGTTTACAATTTCTCCTGGCAAAAAGAACAAGACGTACCACATAACCAATCTCACACCTTTGAAAGATTGTTACACCAAAGAAGAAGCAAGAACATCAAGAGTTTAGTACAAAATTCGTTGGTTAATGACAATAATGAAAAGTAAAAACAACAACAACATTATCTCATTGTCTTAGAGTCTCCCGTCTATAGCAGAGTATGGGAGGTCGGATGTACGTAACCATACTCATATGTGATAAACACACAGATGTTGTTTCCCTATGACCCATGATGAAAATTGCGTCAAGATGTGTCGATCAATTACTACTTCACAATATAAGAAATGCAATCAATTTAGTAAGTCACATTCTAAGAAAAATAACGTACCAAGAAAATAGAACTTCAAAGGGAAAGTAATGATCAAATCATATAGGGATGTCTTATCATTTTCTAATCTAGGAACACATATGTTATAGTTTGTGGGTGTGCGTGCCATACACACACCCACACCCACACACACCAAAAAAATCAAAAGGCTAAACTAGATGAATTGTACCGTTTGATATAGTTCAAACCGAATTGAGAACTAACAAACCGATATTGATTAACAAAATGGTTTATGTTTTGATCGGCTTAGTGAGCTTGTTCGGTTTTGAATATCCATATGCTTCTTGTATGATCCTTTTCAGTGTCACATATTTGTGACAATCACAGCACTACAATGGATGCAGGTAAGGTTTTACGCCTTTAATCTATTCATTGTTTGCATGAACGAAACAACAATAACATCCCATTGCTTTAGAGGCTCCCGCCTATAGTAAGGATACAGGGCGTCGAATGTACGTAAGTATACCCATGTATTAGAAACACATAGGGGTTGTTTCCCGATGACCCATAATGATGTGTCAAGCTGTGTCGATCAACTGCTACTTCATAATATAAGAAGCGCAACCAATTTAGTGAGTCATTTTGCTTTATTCCATCACATTCTAAAGTCAAGGAAGAGTGTGTTGAATGAGAACTGAGAACACACGGAAGAAAGATACCGAGAACACAAAGAAGAAAGACACAACCATTAGAAGAAGATAAACTCTTTAATTACAAAAGCTCAATACTCTACATTTCACTAACTATTACAAACTATTTATAGGAACAACTTAACTAGAAATCCAAAAAACAAGCGTCACTAACTTATTCAACTAGCTCCTATTCTTGCGCTCCACTCTCCTATTTCTTGCGCTCCAGTTTTCTATTCTTGCTCTCCACTTTCAGCACACGTTCTGAACTTCAGCTCGGCCTCAGCTGTCTTTGCCGACCTCAGCATCTCGGCCTCAGCTGACCTTGCCGATCTCAGCATCTCTGCTGACCTCAATCAGCTCGGCCTCAGCTCGACTGGTGTTGAAGATTTCAACAGAGTGTGTCCTTCACTCCATTGGAAATGGGAACAGTTTGGCTGAACGAAAGAAAAATCATATAAGTTATACAATATAAAGTCGTATAATGATGAGCAGAATTCTTCCAAAGCCCTCCTTGAGACACATGATATGAATCGAAACAATTTTGCTTCATGGAACCATCCAACCAATCCAAACTGAGTCAATATTAGCAGATGGATACTTATTGTTATCCCCAGCCCAAAAGGGAAAAAAAATCACCCCCTACCCCCACAAAAAGCAATTATGCCTAAAGGCTCAGAATACGAACCTGGATTTTCAATGACAATATAGGAAGAGGTAGCTCGATATGGGTTTGTTTATTTCTATTAAAAAACTGTGTAAGATCTTTATATCTCTTCTTATACACCGTCTTCTAACCTATTAAGCAAGTTGATATTGTGAATCAGCAGTTGATCGACACATTTTAATGCAATTTTTATTATGGATCATCGGAAAACAACCTCTAACATATGAGTATGTTTGCGTACCTCCGACCTCCCATACTCCCCCATAGACAGGAGCCTCTAAGCGAGGGGTAATATTGTTGTTGATGATGATGATATCATGTATTAAAAGTTTACCAATTTAATATACGCAACATAATGTTAAATAACTCACTTTTCCTTCTCTGTGGAATATGATGAAATAAAGTAAAATGACACATTAAATTGGTTGCGCTTCTTATATTGTGAAGTAGCACTTGATCGACATAACTTGACGCATCATTATGGGTCATCCGGAACAACATTTGTGTGTTTCTAACACATGGGTATGGTTGCGTACATCCGATCTCACATACCCTACCATAACCGAGAGCCTCTAAGACAATAAGGTAATGTTGTTATTGTGACATAATGTTAAATAACACTAGAATATGAAACGCGAGAATATGAGAAGATCAATTAGTTTCTGATTAAAAAGTATAGTTAGATCTCCATGAATGTTGAAAGAAGGTTGACTTTGGAATCCAAGACTGCATGTGAGCAAGGGCCAAGTAGGGTAACGGGTATGGAAATTCCAGGGTATCAAGTCTTGAATGGCATTACATGTGATCTCTTCAGCCCGTGAAAAGGAACAATGTTCTGAGGTGGAGTGTCTTACTATTTTGCTCTAAGCCCATTCCCTTTTTTCCTTCCATAGAAGGAAAACGATTTCTTTAAAAAAGGTTGAACCCCAACCCTTAAAGTCCTTGTCACCTCCGGTCTCATAAGGTGTGCAGGAATGTAAATCAGATTTCTACGGCCCACTAGTAGAAGTTTGTCATAGCACATGGACAGCACAAGGAGCCTATTGGCACCGAAGGAACCACAGTTGGGCTGGGCTGTCAGCCTATCATGTCATTCCACAGGCCAATAGTGCTCCCACACTATGCAACTAGCCTGGAGGTAGTTCAAACCTTCTTGCCTTCGGCAAGGTTCGAACCCTGACGTTCCTTTCGAAACCTCCTATGGTCCTTGTCACACTTGGTCTCACAGGGTGTGTAGGAATGTAAATCAGATTTCTACGGCCCACTAGTAGAAGTTTGTCATAGCATAGGGACACCACAAGGAGCCCATTGACACCGAAGGAACCACCAACGGGCTGGCCTGTCAGCCTATCAGGTCATTCCATGGGTCAATAGTGCTCCCACATTATGCAACTAGCCTGGAGGTAGTTCAAACCTTCTTGCCTTCAGCAAGGTTCGAACCCTGACGTTCCTTTCGAAACCTCTTACCTAGAACTACTGGGATATGACATGAGGAGAATGATTTCTTGCACTATATCAAAGTTAAGCTATCTAGAAGTGTAATTATTCATCTAGGATATGAACCACGTATAAGCTTGACAAATATTGTATACGTTATGCTAAAATATTGTAAGTTTCGCTACTTGTGCAGATTTCTCCCTAAATAATGTTTCTCTGAAGGATTTAAAGAATTACTCTAGTTAGTACTTTTTTGTCACAAAAATAATGTAATAGTTTAATTTAGACATACTCTGTAATAACAGCAATATTATTTCATTGCCTTAAAGACTCCTGTCTATAGCGGGGTATATAGAGATCGGATGTACACAACCATACACATGTGTTAGAAACACACAGAGGTATTTCCCGATGACTCACAATGAAAATTGCGTCAAGCTGTGTCGATTGACTGCTACTTCACAATATAAAAAACGCGGAAACTTCGGATATTAATTGTTAATTGAATGTGTGGTATAAAGACTTTACCTACTAATATATTACTGTTTTTAAAAATTAAATAATATTTTAACAGAAATGAAGACAATAGTTTTAAACCTAGAGTGTAACACTTAAGATGTTAAGTTCAATTTGTTGTTTCATTCTCTACTCTAACTACCGAGTACATGCCACCAACTATCAATATGTAAACTCACTTTTTGACTATTAGAACGCGGGTTTAAATCTCATTAGTGGAAAATCACTGACATATACATCACACTTAAAATAAAAAGATATACCAAAAGTTGGAATTGGAATATCTGCAATATTCTACGTGTGAAACTTTTTCCTATAGATTTGGTCATACTTGAGTGGAAAATAGTTAGCATCGGATCCTTTCCACAACATTTTTGTTATTATGGCGTGCACGAGCCATCGAGGCCTTCACATGTGATAAAATTGTTCAAGCTTTTCATGCATGAATTCTTGCATAGAGGCATAATCTATATGGATAATCCCATATTAAATCATTATATATCATGATTTGGAGCAAAACCTCGGTGGCCCCCACCGCCTCCGCCCCAAGGAGTATGTGTGGAAGATGCAAATCAAAAGCCCAGCGGCATCCTAGGTTGGATGAAACCTTACGCAGCGACTCATACAAGGTGTTCCCTCACAAACGAGGCATTCGGCCTAGCAACAATGGAACACTCACACTGTGCGCGTCCCTGAAATCGAACTCTTGACCTTTTGAATCAAATCTCAACCCAAATACCTGGAATGAAACTCTTAACCTATTGGAGCAAATCCTAACTCAAGTACCAACTGGACTATGCCATAAAATAATATCAAGATTTGATTGGATAAAAGCAAACAAACCCCTACTGATCCTTTTGCTCGAGTTAGTAATCCATGTCAACATAACCGTAAGTCAATTAAAACACAAGAGATTTGTAATATTAGCTATTCAATATTGTTAAGAGAGTTCACAGTGTAGGGTGTTCTACCAAGCTGAGCTCAACGGTCAGTTGGGATGCAAAATTTCTCCAAACGTGACAACATTTAAGTCAAAGAAAACTAAGCCCACACTATAGATATGCCCCGAGCTACTAGTAAATCTTGCAAGAACTCACACTTGTACCCAAAATCTTGAGTTTTTCTCATGGAGAACTATAGGAGAAGTCCACTGAAGCCATGGAAGAAGGGCCCTGCAAGAGGGAAAGGAGGACCATTGAACGCAACGTGCGAGTATCGAGGCGTACGGCAGAGGACTTGGGGCAAATGGGTTGCAGAGATCAGGGAGCCTAAGAAGAGAACTAGGCTGTGGTTGGGTTCATTCGCGACGGCTGAAGAGGCAGCCATGGCTTACGACGAAGCAGCAAGAAGGTTGTATGGCCCAGACGCTTACCTTAATCTACCTCATCTTAGAGCTAACTTCAACCCTTTGAACAAATCACAAAAGTTCAAATGGTTTCCTACAAACAACTTCATTTCCATGTTTCCTAGCAGTGGATTGCTCAACTTGAACGCTCAACCCAGCGTGCATGTCATTCATCAAAGACTACAAGAACTCAAGAAAACAGGACTTCTCTGTAAAAATCCCTCACCTGCCTCATCATCATACAATCCAACAAGCAATATAGAAGACAATATTTGTCAAATTGATGTAGAAAGCTCCACCACAATGAATCCACTGGCAGAAATTGTATCAGAAAAGAAAGCAGTGAACCAAGACGTGAAGCCTCAAATTGATTTGAATGAATTCCTGCAGCAGATAGGAATACTTAAAAAAGATGATCATCCAGATGCAAGTGCCATGGCCTCCACTTTCAACGACACAACAGCCAAAGATGATGGTCTTCCTGCTTTTCCAGAGAGTTTATGTAACTGGGAAACAGCAGGCGGAATGCCGGAGCAGCAAGGGACAGAAACCAGCAATATTTATGCTTTCGATTATACCGAAGAACTTACCCTTCCAGCACATATCTGGAACTTCTGAACAAGAGCTAGGTGAATAATAGGCGTCTAAAATAGTCTTGCTCAGGTCATAATACAAGTCTTTTAGAAAAGTTTGGTTTTATCAGTCTTATAGCTGAAGCAGATATCCTTAAGGAAGAAGACGGGACGCATAACTGTGGTGCTTTAGTGAATAACTTGAAGTTATTTACTGGTGCATACATAAGCTTATATCAGAAATAGGTAAACAGGAGAGAGGGATATTTGTTATGAAAGCTAGCCATGCAGCAACTGAATGACTTTTTTGCTATCATTAAGGTATTAAGACAACAGTACATCTTTTCCTATAAATCCAAGATAACCTCCGCCATGGAAGAAAGTAAGGAAAACTACCGATATCATACTTGCTATCATACTTCTATAACAACCTCAGGCAATTCACTCGTAAATAAGAGAGGTCCTCCAGCACTGCCCTCATTAACATCATGCTTAGAGGTGCAAACTGTTTCGTTTCATAACACTGGATCATGCAGACGAGTTAATAGAACCAGAAGCTTACAAATAGTGGGTAAAGAATACATGATTCACTTGTAAATGAGTGCCTCTCGTCCTGGCCCGACTCCAATGTAATTGATGGGTACACCGACGAGCTCTTCTATCCTTTCTATGTACTGACGAGCGGCCTCAGGTAGATCGGAGTAGTTTCTGATTGACGATATGTCGCACTTCCATCCAGGTAAAACTTCATAATCCACCTGGTCATGCATGAATAGTTCCAGTTAAGGAAATTAAAGAGGAGGAGAGAGAAAAGGCCTAATCAGGTAACAGAAGGCAGCCAGAGAGCATGTCCCAAGCTCAGATATAAAGATCTTCAACATTGAACAGCAAACCCCAGCAACACTTTTTGCTAAATAGTTTGAGCATGGCGCCTAGTACACAGAGAACGCTCTGTTATTGTATTTTTTTCATACATACAAAGAACAAGCCCAATCTTACACGTTTTGTACACGGAAGGCCTTTTAGATCAATCAAACAAAAAGTGTCGCAGGTCCTCCATTTTCCCTGCTCTAAAGGAAAACCATGATTCATGAACTCTCCAACTCCCACATCACGCTACAGAAAGCCCCTTGCAAGAAAAACGGAAGATAAAGGCATTTTCTAACCTTGATTTGATCCAGAACACGAAGATCAGCAGGAAATGATCTGACTGGGGTACCATCGAATTGACTGTATGAAACACCCAACTGAATCTCAGAAAGATCAGACAAAACATCAAGTTTAGTGAGATTTAGAGACGAGAAGCCATTTATTCGACAGCAGAATTTGAGGGCAACTATATCGAGCCAGCCACATCGACGAGGACGCCCAGTAGTAGTGCCAAATTCCTGCCCAGCAAATCTAAGAAGGTCTCCACCTTTCCCCAAGATTTCTGTTGGAAACGGGCCCGAGCCGACTCTTGTAGTGTATGCTTTAACCTGTGGTTAAAAATTCGAAGGACAATAAAGAGAAAAAATTTATTATTGTAATGATGCTAATAACAAAAATTACAAAAACAATAGTAGTAATGAATAAAAAGAGATAAAGACATTCCTTTCTCCAAATCTTCTTATTTTAAGTAGACTTATATAATCGACCTTTAAAAACCGAGCTTTTCTAGATATCCTGCCTTTTTCACGTTTAAATTAGACACTCAGACAGACTGGAAATTTAATATCCTAACTAACAAGTTAATAATGACACTTAATACTGGATAGTATATTCAAGTAAATCGATAAATAAATAAATAAATCATAGTTCCATGCTCATGGAAAGGAGAGGAACTGAAAATTACCACTCCAATAAGATCACCGATAGATCTGGGAGCAATACCAAGACCAGTGCAGATACCTCCTGCCGACGGACTAGATGATGTTACAAAGGGGTAAGTCCCGAAGTCGATATCAAGCATTGTTGCCTGACCACCTTCCACCAATATCTTCTTTTTCTGAGCTACAGCTTCATTTATGAAGTGCACGGTATCTGTAATGAAGGGTTCCAACCTCTCAGCATAAAGCTTGTACCGTTCAACTTCTTCCCTGAGCATGTCAGGGCTATAGTTAAAACCTTTAAACCTCGAAGCTGCATCTGATAATAAAATGTCAAGCTTATGAGGAAAATTTTCCATATGCCTCAAGTCACTTACTCTTATACCATTCCTGATGACCTTGCTTGAATAGCAAGGCCCAATCCCTCTTCGTGTAGTTCCAATAAAAGATTTTGCAAGCTCAGCTTCCCTAAGCCCATCAACATCTTGATGCAAATCAAACAACAAATGAGCACGATCGGATATCAAGATTCTCCCTTTGCAAGAAACTCCATTGGCCTCCAGGTTGTCTATTTCTTTAAACAACCCGGGCAGATGTACAACCACCCCATTACCAATGACACATAGGGTATCCTCATTAAGGATACCAGACGGAACAAGGTGAAGGGCAAATTTCTTTCCCTCAGAGTTGTAAATAGTGTGTCCAGCATTAGCTCCTCCCTGTAATAAAGCTTAGTTATAGCTTCAAAATCGGGAAGCGTAACGGTACATGGCGTTTATGGCTGACATAATGGTTTTACGGACCAGAAAATATAGGCTTCCACCGGCGCATGTATATGTACAGCTTCGAAATCTATTTTGTCAACCTGGGTTCTCATGCGCAATGAAAAACCTTTATAGACAAGATTGAAGGACAGACAAGAAACTGAATACTGGCAAAAGATGTTTGCATCTATAAAAGATTCTCGAGGAATCTAAAGAGAGAGACCTAAGAAGAGGATGTAAATGCACAAAGTACAATAGGCAAACTTTGGAAGGCCTGAAGTAGGCGCCAAGAAAGTTTGCTAAAAGATTCTTATACTCTCCCTTGCCAACAGGGTAAGACATACTTTAAGATAAAGAAAACATTGAGATATATAATCAACTATGAAATTTCTAACAGAAAGAAACTAAATCTGGAATGAGACTCATTCATGTGAAGTTCATAATCTACACAACATTCTGATGTTGCAAGTTTAATACATGATACTTTATGTGATACTGTCATGCAAAACGGATTCGAAAAAGCAGTTCTAAAATATAAGTACACAAAGGCTTAGAAATTGATACTGTGGAATTTTTCATGACATTTATCATTGAAAAAGAAGTCATAACGTTTGAGAATTCATGAAAAGACCGATCGAACAAAACGCTTGTATTAGCAACAAATGGATGCCAAAGGAAAACGCATACCTACGATCCAATATCATTATACAAGACCAACAGACACTACAAAACATCCTAGACAAAATCCATAGTACACAAAGTTCTGCAAACGGTAAAATTGTTCAAGTCCAAAGTTCCTCTGTACGTGTACATTAAATTGTGTTTAACTAACCAATACGTATACATCAATATAGTTTAACTAACAACAATTTGGTACAAACAGGAGAGAAGAAATTATATATTCAATAGTAACTAACTCGTTCTCCAACATTATCCATAAAAAACTTCAACATGGTTATTTGCTTCAAACGCCCAACAAATTTAGAGATTATACAGCAAAGCTAGAATCTCTCCTTAGATGCTCCCAGAAAACTACTCACATCACTAGCAACTAGATATCATAGCAGTAACCTCAGCGCAAAAAAATCCATTTTTTTCACTTCTTACTGTGTCATTACAGAAAAGCATAAACTCAACCACCAATTAAACCCCAAGGGTGGGATAAAGTCATAATCTTTGTAACAGAGAAAAAGCATTCTAACAAAAATTGTACCTGACAACGAGCGACGATGTCGAAATGCTTAGCCAATATATCAACCAGCTTCCCTTTACCTTCATCCCCCCACTGGCAACCCAGTACACCTGAAACATGACTCAGCGACCCGATTCGGCTCAACCCAGAATCCCCACTCACATGCTGCTGCTTTTTCTTCTCTTCCAAAGTAGAGGAGCAGCTCACTGCAAAGCTTACAGCTTTTTTTGGTGTAATCCGCGGCTGACTTTGGCCGTAAAGTTTTTTACAGTTGCGGAGGAATAGAGTGTCATACCCGTAAAGGGTTCCACCAGTTGCTCCTCCGGTGGAAAGAGAGGTCGGAGAGGGTGCGGGAAGGCTCATGGTGGCGACGGCGCGGCGAAAAGGAAAGGTAGGTGGAGAAAAAGAAACGATTTTTCAGGGGTTTTTGCTGAAGAATCTATGAGATTTTGTAATAATTAAGCTGAATATTTATTTGCAGTGTGAAAGATAATTTACCAAAAGTCCTAAAGCATCAGTTGCCGCTGAAGAGATGTAATTCAAAAGGTTATAACTACCTTCGACCACTATATTCTGACACTTTGACAAACATGTAAATCATAAAAGTCAACAATGGTCCCACGACATCGTCGAATAGAAATATTCAAGGATAATCATGAAAGAGGTTGGGAGTTCGACTTTCTCCGAAACATTTGTTGGAAATTCCATTAATTGGTTGTACTCGTATATATAACATGCCTTTTGTCTGAATCTATTAGGTTCCACATTTACATTCATACACTTTTTTTAGACCGGGAGTAACAGATATCTTTAGTTATTGGGATACAACCTTTATAAAAGTCAACCATTTTCTAAACTAAAAGTTTTTATTTTATGTCATAAAATGTTAAATCTAAATCCGTTTTGATATAATAAAAAAACTCTAACAACTACAGACAGTTGTCAATAATCGAACTAGCTTTCTTTTATAATGAAATTTACCATCAACTGACATAGTCAGTGGTAGGGTTGTAAACGAGCCGAACAAGCCGAGCATTGCGTTGTTCAAGCTCGGTTCATTTAACTTAGCGAACGATCCGAGCTTGTTCGTTTATTTAAACGAACATATTTAATTGTTCAAGCTTGGTTCGTTTAACTCACAAACAACATTAACGAGCCGAACACCTTAAACGAACGGTGCCACTTACCGAGTTCGAACAGAAAAAAGATGTTCAAGCTATGTTCATTAACCTTTTATCTGAGCCGAGCTCGAACTCGAACTCGAAACAAACGAGCCGAACAACCGAACGGCTTGATTCATTTACAGTCAGTGGAAGGTTGCCGCTAAACGCTGAAACACGAGAAAGCATGTACTCAATTTTCTGGGGTAAAGATGAAATAACATGGTCCTATCTCGAAAAAAATTGTGGAGGATGTAATCAATTTTCTACCTTTGGTTTTGGTTTATTTTCTTCATGCGGATAATTAAAGTATAACTTGTTATTCAAAAGAAGTGTAACTCTAGTTGTTTTCAAATAATAAAATACAAAAAGATAAAAAGAAAAAAAGAGAAAGGGGGACCTCAGTTATTACTTACAGCCCTTAAGCTGCAATTCTACTATTTGATTATCCGTTTAAGTTACGCCATAAGAACACCGATCATTATATTTCTTTTGATATGTTTCTTTATGTTAGAGAATCATATTAGTCTGTAATTGTTCATATTTGATGCAAAGGTGCCAATTTATAAGTTATTTCAAATATGTTATTTCGTGTCTTCGTGAACCAATAATTATTTAAAATTGGATATCCAATATTGTCTAAAGTGGATACTTGTCCCGGTTTATTCTTTTCGTTTCAGTTGGAAACTATTCTGCTAATATGCTAATAATATATTTGAATTTTATCTACTCATTCTCTCTCAAACATATTATAGTAGTTGATTATTTCTTCTTTGAGTTTAAAATAAATTATAAAAAAATTCAACTATGACAAAATTTTTGAAACGCATAAAGTATATCAAATTCACTATTTTGCTAATGATAAATTTACTCTGTAACTTTATTCAGGAGTTTTGTTGTAACTTTATTCAGGAGTAACAAAAAAAATTATTTTAAATTGAGCGGAGAACCAAATTACACTCTCTTCGTTTGTCAACTAGACAAAGAATTTCACCAACCATTAATCTATTTACATGGGATGTTTTGTCTAATAACGTTGGTCGCACTGTCATATCAATATAAATTCGACGCTCATTTACGGTGCTATCCGAATCAAGATTGATAAAAATGTATATCATCAATTATTCATTGTCATATCTCAGGATGATCGGGTCTTGAGACCCATATGTTAATTCATGTAATAACGTGGTCGTTTTATGAGATGATTTGTTTAAACTTTCATCCTTCTCAGACTCTAGCCTTGGCCTCGGCATACCAGATCTACCAGAAATCATATAAATAGTAGCATTTACATGATGATGACCAATAGCATCTGGGTCATCTTCTTTATTGTCATCCTCATGTCGGCGAGGCTTACCATCCTGGCATTTCTCTTTGCGAGGCGATTGATGAAAATCTAGTCGACTGTGACTGTGATTTTGTGTCATAAAACTATTACAAATGACTGTTATCAATGAGGCGTTCAATTGCGTGCATCAACTGTCTGCATTTTCAGTATCATGACCAACATTTTTATGATATTTGCATCACAATTTGGTATTCCTCTTTGACCTCGACCTTTGCAATGGTTGCGGTTCCTCCCGTAATCCATCATTTTCTATGACAGTCAAGATCTTTTCCTTGGAGGCCAACAGAGGCAAACATTCCTTTCTTCATCCTCCAAGCCTATCAAAGGCACTACGCTTGTTCTTTGTCTCCTTGCAGCTTTCTTTTTCAAAATTAGCTCGGCCCGACTTGTGGTAAACCTGCTCAGCTTCCTTTCCGATCTGTTTGCCTCTTTGTCTCGGACAAACTGGTGGGATTTCTCCAGACAAGCTCTCAAATATTTATCTACTCAGACAGCTGAAAGAAAAGGCGACCTAGCCTCAGCCCGTTCACAGACGATGTAACCATCACCCTATTATCGTGGTTCCGACTTCGAGAGACTTTTCAGTGAATCATTACATATACTGAAGGACTGACTTCTCAAGTTTCTGCATTAAGGACATCAAATGTGAAGAGTTTTTGATAAAAGGGTTTAAGAGACACAAATTGCACCTTAAACTTTTGGGCCAATTGCCTGAAAGAATAGATCGACTGAGATGGCGACTCTTAAAACCATTTACGAGCTTTTCCCCTCAAATATATAGGGAATGTTTTGTACCTTAGTGGATCATGTACATTCTTCAAATTCGTCGCTGTTTGAAATTGAAAAAAGTGATCTATTTGGTCCGAGGTGCCATCATAAGTGTCTATCTTAGGCACCTTGAAATTATTTGCGACCACGTATTCTACAATACCGTCAGAAAACAGACTTTCTTGCACCGTCCGTGTATACTCTTGGTGGCCTGAGGATGGCTTAGGCCCATAATCACCTAATGAGACAGTGATGTCCTCTGCAAGTACTTAGAGCGAGGCATCTTACCTCCCAAGGGTTTTCTTATATACGACTGAGGATCGGTTTTAGGTTTTTTTGCCTTTTTTCTTTGCATCCGCCATAAACTCGTCCCTTGGTTTGGAAGAATATTCTTCAGACCTTTGTCTTTCTTGATAATCACTAGGAAGGTCTTCAACAGCACGTGTGGCCTATTGGGGCCTTTCTTTTTATATGCTCGACTAAGGTTTGGAACACACCCATGTTTTGTGCCATGTATTCGTGACTCTCATATGTTCCTTATGAGTGACTCCTTAATATTCATCATGGCGTCCAACCTGTTCACTGAAGTCTTGCTTCGACAGAAAGTTAGTCCCCATCATGTTTTGGATAATGAGATGATTCTTCACCATCATGATTGTTTGTTCTAGCCATTTAAAGTTGTTTTATGTGGGGTTTGGTAAGAAAGGTATAAGAATAAGGCCTAGTTGGCCCTCTTTATAGCACCAAAATAGTGAAGTCAAATTCAACCTTTGGACTAGATTATGATTTGAACATGATATTTGTAAGTTTTGTCTATGGAAACCTACAATATTCAGCAAAGTTAGTGGCTCTGGAGTTGTTACTCTATGAAAAAACCTTCGACGATCAAGCTAGTTGTGGGTTGTTCTATATTTGGCATTTAATATATGATAGAATTTAGAGAAACTTGTCTCTTTCTATGCATTTTATGTGGCTTAAGAAGAATGTTTCTTCGTTTGTTTGAACATACCCTCTGTCAGTGTTGTTTATTCTTTTTGTATTTTTTACTGGCCAGTGCATGTTTGGATTACCTCGGTCAGGATGACCTGATAAGTATTGTACATTGGAGACCAAGCCGACCTAATGGCCGTTGCTGAGGAGACGACGGAGGTCGAGGTGACAGCTATGACTGAGGTGACTGGTCTTGACACAAGCTGCTAAATACGGGTTGCTGAGGCTGACCTGATAGCTGAGGTGACTGGTCTTGTAAAGAATTTGAATTTTGTTGCATAATCTACTTGTTGTCATTACTCCCCTCACTAGTGTATGAGGGATTCATCTGCGATTTCATTTAGAGTATTTTTGACTTGCTTCTGGAACTAGGTCTCCTAACACTTACTATGCCATGGTAGTTTTTTTAATTTAATTTTCATGGTAGTTTCATTTGTTTATATATGGAGTTTTATTTCATTACGAGCAGTTGGTGCATAATTATATGTCAGCGTTTTGTTGCAGGATAAGTGGTTTTTTTCCTTTTTAACGGGTCACAAACAGGAATATTAGATGCACTAGTGCTGAACCTACACAATCAAGTAAATTTTGATAAGCATAGAAGTTATATTAAAAATGCAATTTGATTTTTGGTTTTCTTACCCGATGTGTACCTTTCCTTCTTTGGTGCGCAGCTATGATCTTTTGCATTTTTTTCTCTAGAACTTCTGCTATCTGAAGAATGAAGCTAGGTATATGAGATGCATTTGATTGTGCTACTGAAAAGCAAAGGTTGAGATCTTACAAATTCCATGGAGTGATTGGCGAGGTATGACATGAAATTGAGATCTCTACTAAAATTACATTCATATGGGTACTAACTGTCAAGCATATGTCTATGGGTTGGAATTTCCCCACCCTCCATTTTTCACCTTCTTCTCCATTGCTTTTCACGTATCCAAACTAAAATAAAATTTCCCCCCTCTCCTCCCACGTGCCCCTAGATTTAAAAAAAATTCTTTTTTCCATCTCTCCCACGTACCCAATATATTCCCTCACGAGAACCCCCCACCCTCTGTCTTCTCTCTCCTCTTTTCTCCCACTTTTCCTCTCTTTCCTTCTCCGGCGTCCCTTCCCTTCTTCTCCAATGTCACCTTTCCCATTATTCTTCCTTTTTCTGGTGCCACCGTATGAGGTCGTCGGAGTTTCAGTGCACCGATGTCAGTTCGCTAGATTTCGATGAGAAGGTGAAAAGAGGGGCAAAATCAACTCAAAATCACCATAAATCTACCTAATAAGAGAATAGAGAAAGAAGAAAAAAGTGAAAAAAGTGAGAAGGGTGACGCCGGAGAAGAGGGAACAATGAGAAGGGTGGCTAATGGAGAAGGGATGAAGGGGAATGGCGGCCAACAGAGGGAGAAGGGAAAGAGAAGAAGGAATAAGAAGAGAATTGAGAGAGAAGGGAAAAGTAAGAAGGGTGACACCGAAGAAGGGAATAAAAATAGAGTAGGTGGCGCCGGAGAAGAAGGGAAAGGACGCCAAAGAAAAAGGAAAGAGGCGTCGGAAAAGGATAGAGGAAAAAATGGGAGAAAAGAGGATAGATAAAAGAGAGGCTAGGGGGTGTAGGGGGAGATAATTTTTTTTTTTTTAAAAAAAAATGGGGACACGTGATAGGAGGGGAGAATTTTTCTTTTTTCTTTTAGTTTAGACAGGTGGTGGGCGATAGAGATGTGAAGTGAGGGATGGACAGTGAGAAGATCTCAAACCATGGTGAAATCTGAATAATAAAAGAATCAAGATTTTGTTTTCATTAAAGTTACTCTTTCAGTTTTAAAATTATTGTCATGCACAATCAAATACTATTTAAAATTATATTGTTAAGATACTTTACACATTATTTATGCAATTTAGTACCAAATGACGTTAAAAAATTTTAAAGTTGTTTATGAGTATTAGAAGAAGAACTTTGTTCTTATTGAAGCTACTCATTCAATTTCAGAAATATTTTGATAATCAAATTTCACATTAAATAAGACAAAAAGAAATAGACGTGTGTAATCGTTTACTACCTTCTTTTCCTTTGTCTTTCTTTTACTATATCTATTCAATGTTCGAAGGTGAAGAAAACTTCATATCCACGTCTTTCGTTGGTGCCTAATGGCGGTGGAGCCGTCAATTATTATATGAATAAAAAGGATAATAAAGGAGGTAAAGAGGCGTCGTTTGACGGATGAGATCTGACGAGGCATAATATGAGACAAAATATAAGATCTACAATCACGCGACACCACATATACAAAAGAACCATTTTTAAAAAAGAAAAAAGGTAAACAATGAGTCCATTTGTACACATGGCGTCACGTGATTGGACTGTGATCTCATCCGGTTGTCTGACGACCAAGGCAACCATCACGCAGGCTTTTGACATCATCACTTTTTTACTTTGGAGCAAAAAATGAAATTTTTCATCCGAGTTCTACCGTTTCAACTTCAAAGATTATATGTGGAGAATACAAATCAGGAGTCCAGCGATCTTCTAGATTGAGTGAGATCTTACACAGCGATCCACATAAAATGTCTTTCGCAAACCAGACATTCGACTTAGCAGAAGAGAAACACCACACACTATACGTATCCATATAATCGAACTCTTGTTATTTTAAAACAAATCCAAACCCACGTCACTTTTTTACTTTGACCTATTGTTGATGTGTGTTTCCTTAAAAAGAAAAGTATATACGGAAAATTAATTTTTTTTAAGCATCACAATATAAACGGGAGCAATACCACAAAAATCTTGAGATGATGTAATTTATCCGATTAAAAGAGAAACAAACACAAGTGGGTCTCCTGCTGTTTCAAATAGAACCATCCACTAAGATGACATGGTCCAGGATATGAGTTCATGGAGACATAAGATTAAGGTTAACGAGGTATATGTCATATATAGGGACACTTTAGAGTATATTTAAGGACATAGATAAGCGTAGACACTTTCTACGCTTTAGGTTGACTTTCCACTTGGTTGCGTATATTATACCGTTGTTTTACATTATATGTACATATACACATGATGTGTATTTTAATATCGAAAGTCCTTTCTTTGTATTTCTTGAATTTCCTCACTAACACACTAGCACATCATATCTCTATTATCATATCATTTATGCAGGAACATATAGAGCTAGGGGTCTCACTGGAAACAAACTCTCTATCCCTTGGGATAGAGGTATTGTCTGTCTACCACTTATCCTCCTCAGACTCTAACCATAGCTTTTGCTGTCGTTGGGATATACTGAGTCCGGATGATGATGATGATGATGTTAAGAGGACGGACCTTGAAGCAACTGATAATGTTGTTGTTTTGTAATTTTAAAGTCACAGGTTCGAGCCGCTGAAACAAACTATTGCACAAATTGTAAGGAAAGATTGCGTACATAATATTGTGAAGCGATTCGACTCCTCCATCGACTTTGCATAAACACGAGAGCCTAGTGCATCGAAAACGTTTTTTATGTTTTATTTGTTAAGAATTAATTATTAGTTATGGATCACAAAGAACAATATAAAGCGAATTAGTTGTAAACCATTTTTCTCTTGCTTTCATTATTATTATTAGTATTATATAAATATGTGTGTGTGTATATGTATATATATATATATATGTTTATCTTTTAGTTGTGGAGCATGAATATGAATATATACATTGTTTCTCTTTTAGTTGAAAAAGAAAAGGAAAAAAAAATAGTGAAAAGGAAAGATAGCTGAGATGCGTCTCCCAAGGACACATTTTCTGTCTCCCTCCTCTAAGTTTGCATTTTCCACACGTTCCGTTTTCTTTGTATTCACTTCTTCAATTTCTCGATCATTATCTCTTCCTTTAGCTTAATCTGGTATTTATTTATTAACCCTTTTCTCTTTTCTCTTTTTATATTTAATTGCCCTCTTGATTTTAGTTTTCGATTCTTATCTTTCTGGTTTCGCTTTCCGATTCTTTCTCCCTTTGGGAAAGACTTGTGCTTTCATTTCTTCTCATTTTTTGCTCTTTCCTGAAGGTGCCGGCTTTGCGCGTAAAGATCGGCCAAAAGATCCCTACTTTCTGCCTCCAGGTGGGTTTATCTTTCATACTTTCAATTTTCCTGTTCCATTTATCCAACCGAATCATTCTTTTCACGTTGTTTGCCTTTTACGAGAATAAATTGTTGATATGTTGTGCAACTGGGGGTAAAGGGAGGTCCTTTTGTTAAATTAATTGGTGTTCATGTGTTAATTGAGCAAATTTTTATCGACTGTATGAACGCGGTATGATTTTGTTATGATCCCAGGTGATAAAATCAGTCGAAGTTTGTTTAGTCGTCTTTAAGAAAAATGTTTGTTTAAATTGTGAATAGGCCATGTAGGATTTGATTTGATTGGGGATAAAAGATAAGCTTGTTTCTTATGAGCTTTAATCATATATGTTGATTGGAGGTGGATGGTTTGGTGTGGTTGGCGCTTGACTGCTATCAAGTATTTGTTTTTAAAACTTCCTCTGTACAAATAAAACTGTCAATGTTCATCTTCTATCGCGATATCGCTCTTTTGTGGCCTGTTGGATGAAGAAAAGGAGCTTTCTTTTCTTCTTTTGCATTTTTCCTCCCCTCTTATGAATATATTGTTCAAAGAACAAATTGGACAGAGTCTTCAGGGTCGCATCAATCTACATAGAGAAGGACTTCTGCTAGAGGTCATAAGAAAATTGTGTTACAGCATGAAGAAAGCCATAGAATCTGCTGAAAACCATTGGTTTCTGAAATCTACTTAAATTCCATTACATGTAGTGAAGTCTTTTCTTCATCTATCTGTGCGCAGGCCAGTAGGGTGCATGAGGGGGACAATTCACGGCAATGAATTGTCTTGGAATCCATAAGGCATAATTTAGTGTTAGTTATCACGAGCTATCCTTAAACTGCATTTGATTCAGTGGTTTGTGGTTAGTCACATTTGGCTGCTGCCAAATATTTGGTTTTTAAATTCTCTTTGCACAAATGAAACGTCATTGTTCATCTTCTTTTGCAATATTTCCATCATCGCCTATCGGATAGAAAACGGAGCATTCTTTTCTACCTCTGCTTTTTTGATACCCTTATAAGTATGATGTCCAAAGAACAGGGTGGGTGGACCTCCTTTTTTACATTCGGAATCATATCAATCCTCAGAGAGAAGAATCCTTCTTTGATCTTCTGCTAGCGGCTATAAGAAAATTTTATGCCAGCTTCATTAGTATCATGGTATTTTCTGTATGCCATTGGTTGTTGAAATCTACTAAAACCCCACAATATTTTCTGAAGCTTTTGTGCGTCCTTTCGTCCACATGCCAGTAAGGTGTACCGGGGGGAAGTTCAGGGCAATGAATTACCTTAGAGTCTATCCAGCTTAATTGATTGTTACTCCACACAAGGCTATCTTTAATTTCTGTAAGAGTTTGATAATCCTTCTATTTCCTCTTGTTTTCTGGTATTGTCCGTTCTGGAGATTAATTGATAATTTCAGAGGGTAAAATGAAGGCTTTGTTTGCATGCAACTGACTAGCATCCCACGGTAGAGTAATGTTCAAAGGTTGACTTCTAAGAATTGAGTACTTTTTTATTCTTCACATTTTTTATTTTTGTTTCTTCTATTTCCCTCTTGCTTGTCTATTGCTTTAGCCACTTCTGTATGTGTGACTGGTAGTTTAAGAGTTCTTCAAGACAATTTGGCTCTATGGTTCTTCTGATTCTTATTTCCCATTTTGTATTTTATTTGCGGTTCTTCTGGCTGTTGCTCCCTTTTTCATTTGGCCAATGGAGCGTAGTTCGGGACGCCTACGTGTATGTAAGATGTTATTCTGTCTGAAATATGGTCCTCTTCTTGTCTGGGAAGTGCTCCAAGTCCAACAACTTCTTTCCTATCTAGAATCGGCTTAAAACAAGGAACTCATGGTGCAACATTTGTATCGTTGTATTAATGGGCTAATTGAACAATCAACAGTAATATTATAATTATTTTCCGGATGCTTTCAGCTAGTAAGGAGGGTTTATTGAGATTTGTATTGACTGCTAAGTCTCATGGTTATCGTTGTGTGAAACAATTAATTACCTTGCTGCTTGCACAATATGTGAAATATGATCTTTATTGAGTTGGTGTTTTGTTGCCTCCTGTATTCTACTTGATGTTCTAACATTTTCTTGTGCTATTTAAGCTGCTTCAGTATTTGTAATTTCTGCATGTGTTATTAGCCACTATTATCGGAGCGTTTCCTTTCTCTAGTATAGATTGATTCAAAACCAGTTTGCTTATAGTCATATTGTAAAAAGAAGATAGGACAATGAGGGAGTTTATGATGCTGTATTATGCAGAACCCTTTGTTCAAACTTTGGAAAATCTACTGGGACCCAGTTAACTAATAACCTGCGGCTTATATAGTCCATACAATTGTAATGTTCTCTTTCAAAGAGTTTTTATGTTCTTTGTCTATCTACTTGAAGGAAAGATATACAAAACTATGTTTACTGTGGCAGAGTTTCCTGTATCTTTCTCATACTCGGCGAGATGGAGTCTTCAAAAGAGACAGGCTGCCGAGCTCCTGGAGGCCCCATTCTCTGTATCAACAATTGTGGATTTTTTGGCAGTGCTGCTACCATGAACATGTGCTCTAAGTGTCACAAGGAGATGATATTGAAGCAGGAACAGGCAAAGCTTGCTGCTTCGTCCATAGAGAACATTGTTAATGGAAACTCGAGTAGCAATGAGAAGGAGCCTCTTGTTACTAATGATGTGGGCGTACCTGATAAGGCTGTGAATTTGAATGTTGTTCCTAGTGAAGTGCCTCCTACTACTTTGTCATTGGGACAGACTTCGGAGGTGAAGGCAAAAGAGGGTCCTAACCGGTGCACCGCTTGCCGCAAGCGTGTGGGATTAACAGGTTTTAACTGCAAGTGTGGAAATCTATACTGTGCAACACATCGTTACTCTGATAAGCACAACTGTCAGTTTGACTATCGTACTGCAGCTCAAGATGCAATAGCTAAAGCAAATCCTGTTGTCAAGGCAGAAAAGCTCGATAAAATCTAGACGTGCATGCCATGTTGGGAAGGATTGGACCAGGAAATGATGTTAGATTTGTATAGAATTTTTTTTTAAGTGTACCAGGATAATTCTATTGTTGATTTAGTAGACTTTGTTGTTGTCCTTA
>AP025044.1:35419258-35468598 GCA_036186865.1 Eustoma russellianum
GATGAGAATGAGAAGGAGAACACCAATAGCATTAAGAAACAGAGGAGACATCATGATATAAAGAGGTAAGAAGATAACCGAGCAATAACATAAGTTGAATAATTACCAACGTATTCTAAATGCACATACATAGCACCAATGGTTACAAAGAGACAGGGTTCCCAGATGCCCTAAGAATCTTCAGGAACCAACACACCTATTAGACATGATAGAAGAGATTATAACAAAGCCCACTTAATTTTACCAGAGTGAATGACCAGATCACTACTATAAAGCACAGTGGACAACAACAATTTAACATTCCAAAATACAATGAATCAACAAATGTCAGTTAGCCAACGAGCATGACAGACACATCATGAATTAACAGAGATACCAGAAAAGAACTGCAAGGCACAACTAACAAACCATATTCTGGGAAGAGAAGACAGGAGAATAAGAGATTATGAGGAACCATAGATTGCTTGCTAAGAATCATTGTTCACAGTATAAAGCTAATCATAGCGTATGCTCTTAAATAAGTTCATCTAGGGCAACTACCAGACATGAACAGAAACACAAATGCAATCTTAGAAATAGGCCCAGATCACATTAATCATAAGGCATGATCTTCATAACCCATTGAAACATTAGGTAATATGAATGAAAGACCTGAATACTAATCATATAACCCAGGCAGGAAGGATGATAAATGCAACATGTTAGGGCTAAACACAGAATGCAAACAAAGGGTTACAAACATATATCAGATAACATACTAAGCATGATAACAGTTAGTTCAAGATATACAATTCGGTATGTATTTCCAGTGATCACTTGATTTTGGGAACACTTGCCCATAACATATAGTTAATCATAACACATGTTCCTTTTAAGTGATCACCGGACACAATGCCACACAATTTGAACGCTACATGAGACACACAGACAACTGAATGCACATGCATACTTTATTTCAAGGACTTTAAAACTGAGAATGTGAGAACAGAACCATAGAACCTGAGTATGTCTAGTTTCATTTGCAGAAGAAGAAGAGGAGCTTTCATGAGCCCAAATTCTTGTGGATCATTCTTCAGCCATGATGAATAAAAGATCACCAAGGGTGTTTCCTTTGGCAACAAGCCAACACATTTGAGATATAGGAAACCACTCCAGATCTAGTTGATCCTGCTTGGATACAAGCAAGAAACTTAATTGATCGGATGGCATCATAACAGATGAATAGACACTTACTACGCAGCAGCTAGTAGAAAGAAGACTCAGCTACTTCAAAAACTACAGAGCATGAGAGCATAAACAGTGGACAAGCCTTGACTTGTTATTTAACCAATAACAATGTTCCCACAACAGCTTTCTAAAAGATGGATATGAATGTTCGGAATTTTGAGCACATAGTCATATTAGTCAATTTAACTTGGACAACCTGGATTTTATCCAGATTGACATAAACGCATTAAGTAGTAATCGTAGGAGAACACTTCACACCGTGTTCTTAACAGGCACTTGCTCATAATCATTCATATGCAAGTTCATAATACTAAACTTATCAACATAGAGCATGAAATTAGGGGTCTCAACAGAATTAATTTCTCAGACTCAACCATTTTTCCGATCAGCTTTGAACACTAATTCCCGACGTTAAGCAAGATTGCAATCGAAATCCAGATAATCAGCATGCAAGCTCAGAATCATGGATTCCAGCACAAGTTCAAAGATCAAAACTCAGAGGAAACACGAACATAGCCAGAAAATTACAGCCCAATTTCGACAGTTTTAGAGATTAGTAACACAATCGATTATAATCAAGTTCAGACAACACGGTTCAGCAACAGAGGCACACATGTACTCAGAGAATTAAAGAGTATAAATCGTTTTTGACAAGGAACATAAAATAAGAAGATCAAGATTTTGATCAGACAACATGTAATCAAGGATTTCAAATGCGCAACACGATTGCAAAACAGACCGAGGCCACTAAAAGAACGGACTTTTCAGATTGAGTCAGAATCGAGAAATTTCAGTTGATTGAATGAGAATCAAACGAAGATTTTTTAGAATAACAACTTCGAGCAACCTGGCTCAAAGAACTCAGGTTTTTTTTTAGGAATAATCGAAGAAGCACACATGCAATAAGATGCACATCTTGATTTTGATCAAGGGAGAATCAGAAATGAGTCGACTGCACAAAGACTTTACAAAGACAAGTATGTTCGAAGAGATTTGGATAATAAGTCTCTGATTTTGAGCAGAAAATTGCAATCGCAAAACAGCTAATAAACATGCAAGCTCCGAATTTTTGATTTCAACACGATTTCAACAATTCGAAGTTATAAAAGCTGGATTTCCTCCAGATTGAACCGAGGTCTCAAGAAAGATTTCAGACAAATCTCAAAGCGGAGAAAAATTGAAGCCAAGATCGAAAATTTCCCAGAACAATTGATCAATCAACATAAATCTCATAGTTTACTTGCTCAGTTTTTCTAGATTGAGCAAACTTTCTTCTAATAGAAGATACAAAAATCGTCAATACTCATGCAACCAAAAAGAATGGATGAACAACACAAATTTGAAGAACAGATCAACAGATTTTCACAATCAAGCACCGAGGATCTGATACTATGTGGGAAAACAGAGCCCTAACCAAGAATTGGATTAGGACAAACCGATCCAACACAAATCAATTGAATAAAAAGTTTGAGACTTTAATTACTTGAACATTCTCTTGAGAAATCGGGGTTTGAGTGGTTTGAAAATGTATGATTTAAATGTTACGTGTTTACAAAATGCATGAAATAAATGTTACTTGATGTATGCACGTGATAAAAATGATTTACATATTTATACATAATGTTGTCGTACTAACAAGCCATAAAGCGTTAAATCTTATATCATATGGCAAACATTTGTTGTCTTTATACTATTTTCAGGTGCCATGATTAATGAACTAAACTAGTTCATTCAGTGAAATGCTTAAGGATATGAACTAACTAGTTCATTAAATAAAGACAAATTTGGAAAGAGCTATACGGCAACAAACTTGAAATGGAAAGTCTCCTCATTTCATTCAATTTGCACACCATTTATATATAATATATATATATATATATATATATATATATATATATTATATCCATATTTTTTCAAAAAGACACTATATACGTATATACCGACGTATCACCGTCACGTCACATATATTATAAACGTACGTTGACGTCACACCACTATATACACCTTATATTTATGAGTATATTCAGGTCTTATATCATATATTACAAGTCATAGTGACGTCAAAATTATAATGACATGTTACAACGTCATGAACTGAAAATTGACGTATCGGATGACTGCGAAACTTCACCGACATGTCACGTACTTGCCGTATAAAGATGGCCAGTCTATATACATCAACATTATTCAAAAATTTTGTGATCCACATGTTACAATCAGCCACAAGGTCATACCATGTTTGAACACACAAATCACCAACAATTTAGCCTAGATTTGTGGAGAATTCAAACTCAATTCTCTTTTGGCACATGGGGCGTTTATACTCAGCTAATGGAGTTGAATATACACCTCACTTTATATATATTATGTGTGACATAATATATGTTACATGTTTAGGAAGTTTGAAATTAACCGGAGAAAAATCGCGTAATCGACAAAAGTCGAAAATTCAGTTTTCTACAAACCTACACACATGGAATGTTTGTGACTTTGATGTAACATGTATCTAGACTTTTTTTACACATTCAAGACATGTTAAAGTGTTCTAGAAAATTCAAATCAGAGATGATTACAATTTACCATATATGTGTAAATATTATGCATTATTTGCCAAAGCTTACCAAAAGAAAATTTCAGCACGTGAAGCCTATTTCACACGCCACTTTCAACATTTTTGAAGTCTAAGTGGAGCTTATTTGGCACTTCATTTGGTGGAGGACACGACACACAAGATTGGTGACATTGAAGAAGGCAACACAAAAGGAAAGAATTCAAAATAACCACATGTTGAAAATTTCAGTACATGGACATAGTTATGGCCGATTTTTAGCACACATGTGTCTTCAATTGTCTTCCAAAATTTGAGGAGATTGAATTTTGATTATATGGTAATTATTCACCTTGATTTTGAGCACATGTCTCAAATTTTTTAAAGAATTTACAGCTCATTTAAAGGGTGCCAAGGTGGATTAATGATGGTCAATCAACAAGTGATAACTAGGCAAAGACAAGTCATCCCTCCAATCATATTGCACCAAGTAAGCAAGATTGTGTCATCTTTTACACAAAGCAATCTTCCAAGGGCATTCAAGACAATTCTCAAGAGGAAGACTAACCCTAAGGGCGTGGCCAAGAGGTTATAAAAAGAAGAAGATGGTGCAAGACAAGGCTACGCAAAGTTGATATTATTACAAGTTCAAAAAGCAAGACTACTCTCTTCTTCTTCCTTTCTTTCTCTTGCTCTTAGCCTCAATCCTATCATTCTCATATTCCATATATTATATAGGCTTTGGTTATACCACACACATTCGTTCATTTCGTATAAAAGGTTGATCACACCTTCATTCGATCGGTGGTGGTATTCGTGTTGATTTGTTTGTTTGTTTCATTGTAAAAGGGTGGAGTTGATATTTCAATCCAGTCACCCTTGTGTTAAGGTGTTTAGTGAAAACCAAGGAAGATGTCCTCAAAGACTGGAGTGGGTCATTTTAATCGAACCAGTATAAAATTTTCGGTGTTCTTACTTTTCAGCACTTTTACTTTCATTTCCTGTTTTCTACATCGTTTTTATTGTAATGGTAAAAATAGCAAATAATTTTTAAAAATCACAAAAATTTGCAGAAATAAAGCCACATGTCATAAATTTCATTTGGCACAAGTTTCACCTTATTTGGATAAGTATAAATCAGCCAAACGTTAATAGTTCTGAGACTAGTGCAATCCGATTCTCAGATTTGCAAAGGTTGAGAACATCAGCATGGTTGACATATTTACCAAGTGAATTTTTAAAACCTGTTTCAACCCATTAAAATAAACATATTGAGAGTCAACCACAAAAGTTTCAAGTCATTTAGAGTTCTCAATTAATAGGAATAAATTTTTCATTTCGGAATACAGTTTCTAGTAAATTGACGCAATCTGTATAAAAACGTGTTTTCAAGGGGTTAAGCTTGAATTTTAATTTGAAATTTTTGTGAGACACTCATAACATCTGAAAGTACTTTGTCATCAAATTTCACAATTTTTAAAGGTCTATAACCTGATCATCTATTTAATCCAAAATCGGTCTGAAAACAGAATCTGTTTTCAGAAGTGGGTAATTGGTAACAAAAAGTTTTGAAACTAATTTTTTCCGCACCCACTATTCAACCTCCCCTTCTAGTGGTGCTATACTGGTCCTACACATTCAACTCAAGAACCCAACCGATTCACCGAGAATCAAATCACTTGAACGCTTTGAACAACAGAATCAATACTTGAACACAATCACACAACAACACTTGAAAATGATCACTTTATTCACAATATAAATCACTTGATCACTTGCACACTTCGGTGCTCACTTGTACAAGATCGCTCAACAATAATCACAAGAATACTCACAGTCTGTTCTACTAGGAGAACAACTTAAACTCAAAATATAAAGAATCGGAGATATATATATATATATATATATATATATATATATATATAGATACATACTGTGGATAAGGAAGAAGACCTTCCCTTTTACACTAGCAACGGACGGAAAGTACGAGCCAACGGCTCTATTCCACAAAGTCTCCATCGCTGCAGAAAAATGATGATGATACAGCAGAGAGCGGTGATGAGATGGAGATAGGTGTAGCAGAACGGCTATAAAGCAGCAGCAGTAGGATGTGATTTTAGCTTTCCAAACAGTAAACCCCTTAAATTCATTTTGATTTTTCACTGCTACAGATGTGGGTTCCTTTTTTATATTTTCCTGATGCTAGGGTTGTTTTGTAGATGATTCACCCGGATCTGGGTCACTAGTGCTATCCCAGTTTATTTCTCAATACACTCTTAATGAAGGATTAAGAGGAACTATCTTCATCTTCACCTATATGAACGTGGGAAATGGTGCCGCTTCGGCAAGCAATGATCTTGAAATGTTCATGAATACTAGGGGAAGCACAAGGCCGTAAAATGCGGTTTAAGATGAACTTCTAGGGAGAATGTGATTTCATGTGTAATATTTTAGGTTCTAGCATATAGGAATCTGATCCAAGGCTTTTAAGCTATCAAGATTTCATTAGAACTTTGAAGTATTATACTAATAAGAGGTTCAAATAGAAAGATACTTCTTAGAGGCATGAAATGTCATAAATTTCTTTACAAATTAAGTGGGGATTGTTATATAGTTTGTAAATGGCAATGGAAAGAAGAATGAAGGTGGGTTGGAGTTCAAATACAGCACAATAGCTTGGCACATGACATGGATCGATCCATGTCTCAGGTTGGATCGATCCATGTGGCTTGAAAATAAGGTGAGTATTTTGTTGGACATCGATCGATGACATAGATCGACCAATCTCACATAGATCGATCACTTAGATTGATCGAAGTGGCGCGGGTGCAAAGTTGAAGTACACTGTCCAACATAGATCGATCGATATGACTTCGATCGATACTTAGATTGATCGAGTAGCTATTGAAACACTAGAGCACACTGTGAGACATCGATCGATGACACTGATCGATCGATGTGGACATCGATCGATCACATCGATTGATCGATATGCCTAACATGTGTGACTTTTAATCTAAAGTTCCAACTTATGCAACAAGAGACTGTTCCAAACACCTAAGGACGGTTTAAATGTCTGAGATGAAGTTAAAATGCCTATAAAAAGGCATGTTTAGCATAATTCCAAGTAATACACATCCTTTATTCAAGATCAAGTATCTTATATTCTTCTTCCTCTTCAAAAGCATTCTCATTGAGAGTTACATTGGATTTCTATCCTTTTTGCTAAGGATAAAAGATCGTTTGGTTGTTATATCCTAGAAGGTTATTTGTTTACAATTTTGCATCAACTAGTAGGGGGCAAATATTCCTTAAGGAAATGTTAAACATGACTCAAGCATCAAACATACTTATTCTACTCCTTTTTCTTGTATCCATTTTTTTAACACTCCAAGCATATGTCGCAGAAGCACATGTGTTGGACCTTTCACCGACTCGAGCCATAAATAATTCAGGTCTAGCCAAGGGCCATCTTTCTTTACAAGTTGGCCTCTACTAAAATTTATATAAATAAGGTCTCAGCACATCCTGAACTTTTTATCCTAGAAGCGTATCTTGGAAGTTCCAAGGCCGGGTTTATTCTAAAAATTTTACGGCTGACTCAAGCATCAAAGGATTTTCTTGAAGTCAAACTCTAAGACATCTAACCTTGTATACTTTTGCAGGGTTAAATCATTTTACAAGTTCAGACAGTAAATATAGCTAAATTACAGAAAATACCAAAACGAAGTCAGAAATGTTCGCGGATCCTCCATTCAAGGTAACCTCCTCCGTCAGTCATACATGATGCTAGAACCATCCTATATAATATGAACATGTATGGTCACATAGACCATATCCCCCCAAGCTACATATCCAGAATGACTAATTGAGTCACTTTAATTATCGGAAAGTCTTTTTTGATTGCTGCAATGTGTTAGTGATTTCTTTTATTGTACATGAGGGTTGAGTCATGGATGTTGCTATCATCCTTCTGAAATTTTGGAAGTTAGTGCCTTGTCGTTCTCTTTGTGTTTCTTGTGCATGATGGTCGAATTCCAAATTTCCATTGTTCTGTAGAAATTTTTGTCAATGTCTAACGCTTCTAATGTTATGTGAATGTTTGTTAATGTAGCCGAATGACCAAAGTTGGCATGCTCCAGAGGAAAACAATTGATTGACTATTGTGATTCAACGTACTTGTTACAAAGCCTTGAATTCTCTGTAAATTTACGGAGCAATTATCTTCACGTCTTTAATAGTTAGGATTTGTTAATGTGGTCCTTATCTACTTTATAACTCCAACATTACATCCTATGTGCTTTTGGATTAAACTAGAAACGAGAGTATTCGACCAAATTAACAAAAATTATCACATTTTACCACTATGTAGTTTGACATATAATTCTTGATGTCCCTTTATATTATACCTTTACCTTTAGATCTTTTATTATTTTCGACTAAAGTATTATTTTTATTAGTTTGAAATGATACTCCCATTTTCTGTTTTAACAAAATTACAAGGATGCAAATGTCAAGTTTTAGACTAAAGGAGAATCTACGGATAATTAAATCTAAACTATAGAAACTGTAAGGTAAAGTGTCAATTGTGCAAATCATCAAAACTTAACATATTTTAACATTCTCCATCTTTTTGATGATTTCACAATATGTGTAAGTTTAAAGTTAAGACTCCCCCTTAACTTATGCTCCCCCTCACATTATGCCTAAATTTGCCTAAATCGACCTGATGAATCAAAAGTCACAATGCATATAACAATAACCAAAATCATCATCGTATATATCATTACAAGGCAAAAAAGAGATAACCAAGTTCACCGTCATTACAAGGCAAAAAAAATGTTCTAACACATACATTCATCAGTCAATCACAATTAAATATTTTGTGCATTCTTCAGTTCATTCCGTTTCAGCATCTCAAGCTCCTCCGCCATCACCACTTCCTCCAGATGTGAAGCCAGCAAATCCAAAGCCTCCACTTGTTGCAAAGTTTGCAAACCAACTCACTGTTCCACCAGCTTGTTCACCACCAATAGCTCCAGCTCCATCACCAGCTCCTGCACTAGATCCCTAGTATTATCTCCTGCTAAATCATCAAAATCAGGAGGGAAGTACGCCCATGGAAGATTTGACAGAATGGCTGTTTTAAGAATGCCAAAATGGTAATCATTTCGTGCGTGTCGAGCCTCGTGCTTTGCATCACCGGATTTGCAATTGCTATACGGTTTGCTCCAGAGTCTGAATCCTCTTCAATAGGTCAGCATCATGACTACTTCCTTCACCATCATGGCGTCCTTCATCCACTTCGTTTGGATGGTTGGAAGGGTAGTGCCTTTTCTTCTCTCTGAGTCAACCGCTTGAGCAATATTCAAGTTATCATAGTAATCCGTCTTGGCCACTTTTACAATTGATGCCTCAGGTATCTCAATGCCCTTGGATTTAATCAGAATGGTAACCGCATTGGCAAAAGGCAGTGCCTTTGGTCCTTTTCTGAGGGCAGCCGCCATCACCTCAGCTAGAATCCATCCAAGGTTTAGCTGTCTCTCATGCATAATTCGATAGGTGACATACAAATCTATATTACTCGGATTCCTAGTCGCCTTTCCATTTACACTGTAAGTGACCACAGCAAGCAAGATACGATTAACCGATGGCATGTTTTGAGTTCTCTTGGTTGGAAAGTATTGAAGATTAAACTTAACATCATGTTCACTAACTCCATATTTGTCACTCCAATTAAATGCAGAGAAATCACTTAATCCTCCATTCCTTACTCCTAATGCATCACATATGTCTTGCATTGAAAAGCTAAGGGGTGTACCGTTAATCATTATGTGTAGAGAAAATTCTTCCGACTCAGTTCTAGGGGTAATCGCATAGAACATACGAGTATAATTTTTTGAAAAGGACTTCATATCTAACATCAACCAAAGATGAGTCCAACCATGTCTATCAAGTACAAGCAATTACCTGGTTCGCATTCTGGACCTCAGTGAAGTCACTAATTTGAACCAGTTTCAAAGGCACTATTGGCCTATTGCTGCTCTTCCATTCTTCATACAAAATATGAGAATGTAGGGAGAGATGGATACCAATCGCAGTGTGGTATGGGGATTTGGCGACATCCTTGTCGAATTTCTTCTTCATCCATGGAAAACTTCCCTTTGTCAACCCTTTCCTAATGACTTTCCGTTCCTCTGGTTCACTGATCCCAGCCGTTTGCTTTCTTCTCTTCTTTTTCTGGCAATGGTAGAAGGTCCGACAGTGCATCTTCCTTGAGAGGCCATTTATGATTAGGAGGAGGAAAGTATGATTTTGATTAGGAAGAATGTGATTGAGAAGAAGAATGAGAAGAATGTGATCTAGGGTGTTGTCTGCAGCAAAAAAAAATGCAAATGTTGAGGGGAAAAAGACAGAGTGGTTTGAGGAAGAAGAAGAAACAAAATTGATGGCAGTAAATGAAGTTTTTGACTGCAGTGATCATTATTGGAAGAAGAGACTTGCGACGCCAACTGGTCAACAATTTAGACGACGTGAAAGAGTGAAAGGTCACCTGGTTTGACAAAGAGAAAAGTGGGATGAAGTGCCTAAAGTTACATCCAATGACAGTTATGGCAGGATGAAGCGCCTGAAGTGACATTGAACGGTTGAGCTGACAGGATGAAGCGCCTGATGTAATTTCGAACAAGTGACTTATTTCATATGAAGCTCTTAATGCGACTTCGAACACTATAATAATTTCAGATTAGACGCTTTATGTGAACTGAGCTTGAGAATTTGAATATGTTCTTGCTACCCAACCTGCTGGGTTGAATTTAACCCATGTTAAGTAACCACAAGCTAACTTCTTATGGAGGCAAATACATCACTTGGTAAGGGTTTTGTAAAAATATCCATTAATTGGTCATGTGTGGGAACAAATTCCACACTAACCCGTCCTTTTGCACACAATCATGAATGAAATGATATCTCACTTCAATGTGCTCAGTCCGACTATGGTGAACCGGATCTTGTGCAATATTAATGGCAGAAGTGTTATCACACAATATAGGCACTTTAGAGAAGTGAATATAATAATCATTCAGTGTGCTTGTCATCCATAACAATTGTGCACAACATGAGGCCACTGACACATATCCGGGGTTCTGTCGTAGAGAGAGCAACACTGTTTTGTTTCTTGGAGAACCAAGAAACAAGACAATCACCGAGAAATTGACAAGTCCCAGATGTGCTCTTCCTATCAACAAGACTCCCAGCATAATCGGAGTTGCAAAAACCTCTCAAATCAAAGCATGAATTTTTAGGATAAAATAACCCAAATTTCAAAGTACACCTAAGATATCGAAGGATACGTTTTACCGCAACTAGATGCGATTCCCTAGTATCACTTTGAAATCTAGCACATAAACACACAACACGCAATATGTCTGGTCTACTAGTAGTTAAAAAAAAGTAGACTCCCCATTATACCACGATACAAGGTTACCTCAATGTGCTTTCCTTTGTCATCCTTGTCAAACTTCAAACTTGTGCTCATTAGAGTGTTCACTTGTCTACAATCACCAAAATTGTACTTTTTGAGCAAGTCCTTTGTGTATCTGGTTTCAAAGATGTACACCTCTTCTTGATTTTGCTTGATTTGGAGTCCAAGAAAGTATGTAAGCTCACTCATCATACTCATTTAGAATTCAACTTGCATCATGATAGCAAATTGCTCACAAAGACAATTATTAGTAGCACCAAAAATAATATCATGCGCATATACTTGAACAATCAATTGATTTTTTTGCTTTGTTATTTAATGAACAAGGTGGTGTCAACTTTACCCCTTAAAAAGCCATTATTAAGAAGAAAAGTGCTTAACCTCTCATACCAAGCTCTAGAAGCTTGTTTAAGGCCATAGAGAGCCTTTTAAAGTTTGAATACATGATGAGGAAAACCATGACATTCAAAGCCGGAAGGTTGTGCAACGTACACTTCTTCTTGAATAACATCATTTAAAAAGGCAGATTTAACATCCTATAAAAGAGTTTAAAATCTTTATAGAAAGCATATGCCGATAACATTCTAATGGCTTCAAGTCATGCTACAGATGCAAATGTCTCATCAAAATCGATACCTTCTTCTTGACGATATCCTTCGGCAACTAGCCTAGCTTTATTTCTAGTGACATTTCCTTGATCATCCTTTTTATTACGAAATACCCATTTTGTGCCTATAATGGGATGATCAATGGGTTTGGGAACTAACTCTCAAACATCACTTCTTTCGAATTGGTTTAGTTCCTCTTGCATTTTCAAGATCTAATTTTCATCAAGAAGTGCATCTTTAATATTCTTGGGCTCTATGAGAGATACAAATGCATTCTCTCGATATTGTCTTCTTGTAGTGATGATCCTATTTAAATCATCAATGACTAACTCGTGTGGGTGAGAAATTTTATGCTTAAATGATCCAGGAAGATTTGTGACATCCTCTTCAACTTCTTTATGATCACTTTCCGGAAGAGACGAATCATTACGATCCAACTATTCATCATTTTCCGGAATGGGTGATGTATAGTCAACATGTTGTGAATCGACAAAAGGAATATGAGAAGCATTTCTATTAAACTCACTTTGTTCATTGACATTGGGTAGAGGAGTGCCTTCAATAGGCTCTACTCTCAAATCAATGAAGATGTTCCCTCTAGGAGATTTATCAACAACTTCTTGTTGATGAGCAACCGTTGGAATACCATCAAGAGTTTCTTCTTGAGAAGCACTCATTCTCTTCACTATCATTTTTAAGCTTAGGTTCATCATTGAGTGACTCATTGAACTTAACGCGGATTGATTCTTCCACCTTTTGACTTCTTCTGCTGAAAACACAAAATGCTTTGTTATTTGAGGCATAACCTAAAAAGATACCTTCATCCGCTTTGAGATCGAGTTTATCCAAAGTATCTTTAGCGTTAAGTATAAAGCACTTGCACCCGAGCACTTTGAAGTACCCAATGTTGGAGACCTTGCCATTCCAAAGCTCATAAGGTTACATTTAGGTAAGGCCTCAAATATACCCGATTGATCACATGACAAGCGGCATTTATCGCTTTGGCCTAAAAATACTTAGGGAAACCAAACTCATTTAGAATTTCCCTACACATCTCTTCTTGGGTTCTATTCTTTCTCCTCAGCTACACCATTTTGTTGTGGAGTTATAGGAGCAAAAAAGTCTTGAGCGTACACGTTGGATACACAAAACCTTTCAAAATCCCCGTCAAACTCACCAATTTATGATTTTAATGGTGTCACTCATCTGATTTTCTAATCGTTTACTTAAGTTGATGAATTCATTACATGCATCACTTTTCTTCGCAAGAAACACTACCCATGTATATCGAGTATAGCCATCTACTACCACGAAGGTATAATGTTTACCATCCAAACTTTTAGTGCCAATATCCCCATACAAATCCATATGTAGTGTTGTAGGGGTTTGGAGGTGGGGATATTTGTTTTGGGCTTAAAGCTTGTCTTCACAAGCTTTGCCTTTTGACAAATGTCGCATAAGTCTTGGTTTTTTGAAACTCATTTTTGGAAGGCCTCAAACCTTTTTATTTTCACAAATAAACTTAAAGGTTTTGAAATATACATGTCCGAGACGTCTATGCCATAGTTACGCCAAGTCATTCTTGGCAACTAGGCAAGATATATTTTGTGAAACCAAATCATTGATGCTAAGATTATAAATTTTTTTGAACCTCAAAGCTTCAAATAAAACAATATTGTCTTTTTTCACAATGTACTTTGTGTTCAAAAACATGACTTCGTAATTAGCATCACATAATTGACTTACACTTATCAAATGGAATTTTATCCACTAACATATAGATTATCACTAAGAGAGAAGGAATTGTTACCTATAATACCAAGTCATTTGGTTTGGCCTTTGCTACCTCCAAAGTTGACAACTCCTCCATCTTGCATAGTGAGTCTATGAAACAAGCTTTTGTCTCCCGTCATATAGTTGGAACACCCACTGTCCACGACTCATTGGACCTTCTTGTCCTTACTTTCTCTATTTAGTGCTAGGCCTACAAAAGAACCATATGATATTGATACCCTTTTTGTTTTGGGTCCTTGAGGATTAGGCACCTTCACTACACCCTTTGGCATCCACACAAGATTTCTATTATTCTTAGCCCTACAAACTCTTTCTACATGCACTCTCTTGTTACAATAAAAGCATGTAGGAATGTGTTTGTGAGGGTAAGAATGCTTATCATCCTTTTGCAATGGCACATTTCTTGACTCCTGTTTAGGGATGACATTCCTTGGAGCCAAGGAAATAACATTTCTCATGGATTCAACTGAAGATTTTGATACCTTAGTTGAATTTGCCTTTCATTTAGGCATGTGTCTTTGTGTCTTCAAGAAGGCATTTGACTTCTTGAGGGATGATGCATGTTGTTCACTTGACTTTTTCTTCTTAGTCAAAGGCATGATGATAGACTTATTATTTGATTTCATGCTTGAAGTAGATGCATCAATTCCTACTTTGTTTTTTTATCATTTTCCTCTTGAGAAATTTTCTTTTCCCAAAGGGTTTGATGAGGAGTACTCAAATTGTCAATAGTATTCAAGTGAATTTCTTGGGACTTTAGCAATTCATGCTTTTCCTTTAATGCTATCAAATGCATGGTCAAAAAGATATCATGCTCAAGTTGCAATGCAATATGATTTTCAAGTGTGTTGTTATACTCGTTTATGCATGCTTTAAAATCCTTTTTGACACGCTTATATTTAATGTCTAATAAATCATTTTCTTGCACTAAGTCATCCATTTCATCTTATAATTTGTAATGCGAAGATTTAGTGCATACCTCCATGTCATCTTCAATGGCCATGAGAGAAAAGAATTCCTTATTAAGATTATCATTGAATACTCCCATGAGAGCTAGATTTTCATTGTCGTCATTGTCGCTCTCGGAACCGGATAAAAGACTATCTCAATGAGCTACTTCAGATTGCAAAGCCTTCTTCTTTTGGTAGATGGCTTTCTTATCTTTAGCATGCGGATCCTTCACTCTGCAATCCTTCATGAAGTGACAATATCTTCCACATTTATAGCATTTGTTATCTTGGTCCTTCACTTTGTCTTTATCCTTAGAGTATTTTTCTTTCATGAACCTATTGGCTTCATCTTCATTCTTCCTTGCGAATCTTTTGAATCTCTGTATGAGAAGTCCAACTTCATCGTCCGACTCCTCCAATTCGCACGCCAAGACTTTCGATGAACTTCTAATAGGATCATTCTTTTTTTGAGCTTCAAGGTGAATCTCATAAGTGATTAGATTCTCATAAAGCTCATCTAATGTGATAGTCTTGGAATCCTTTGACTCCTCAATAACCATCCCCTTAGCATTCCACTCTCTTCCTAGGCTACTTAGAAAGCAATGGTTGAGATCTTCTTATTCAATCTTCTTCCCAACCGCCATAAGTAAGTTGACAAGTTTGGTGAATCTTTGGATAGACTCTTCAATCTTTTCACCTTTGGGGACATTGAAGTTGTAGAATTGCTTGATCAATTGTCTCCTCTTTGCCTTTCATCTTGATAGTCCCTTATGAATCATTTCTAATTTTGTCTATGCTTCATGAGCGGATTGAACACCTTGTATTTTAGCTCTTTCATTTGGGGATAAAGAGATATTCTAAAATATCAAGAGCTTTGTTGTTTATGGCAAATTGCAATTCCTCTTCCGGACTAGGATCATCAACATCAAACGGTATAGTGGAACCTTTAGAAAACTCTCTCCAAACACAATATCTACATGAACAGATATACGTTTCCATGTTGGATTTCCATAAAGGATAATTTAGAGGATCAAACATAGGCACTTTGACATGTACATTTGCTGTAGAAGGAATTAGTGACTCTTGTCTTCTTCTTCTAGAAGACTCACCACTAGAAGAACCGACAGCTTCAAAGCTAAAGGGATCCATACTTGAAAATGATCAAATCTTGCTATTTGAACTTATACACTCAAGATTTTGCTCTAATACCAATTGTTAGTCCCTTAGAACACACTAGAAGGGGGGGTTGAAAACTGTGTTCACCATGTATGACAATTTTTTGTATCTTCTTCAATGATGATGTCAAACCAATACTTGGGTGTGTCTATTAAAATAGATAAATTTGCAAGAATGTAAAGAACACCAAATTTATGGAGGTTCAAGTCTATGACACTACTCCTCTACCTTCTTGCTCTTCACAAGAAGGATTTTTGAACAAGGGGATTATTATTTCACTTAGAGGAAAACAACAATTAAAGATAAAAGTACAAGTAGGTGAACTAGGTAACACACCTAGACTTTGAAACAAGAGGATCCAACTAACTTGAAGCTTAGCCTCCTAGAACTTCCTTGCTCCTCAAAGAGTTCTTGTTGGGAGTATGGTGCACTTCTACACTATCAACTAACACTTGAAGGCTTGGATTTCTTCAAACAAGAAGCACACTTGCTTCTTGACCAACAATCTACACATTGCTTCACACAATGCTCACTCAAGGAGAAGGCTCTTCTTCTTTTACAAATCACACACTCTCGCAAATAATGTAAATGAAACAAAAATACAAGTATTTTGAGAGCAATAGCCTTGAGAGAACTTGAGAGCGTGTAGGTTAGAAAGTTGTCTTTTAAAAATGATGAAGCTCCCTGGTTTATTCACCTGCTACCCGTTTTCCATGCTGCATAAGAGAAAGATGAGTTTTGTCTCTTTTGATGATACATCCCCTTCCATGAAGATTTTCTCTTGGATGGAGTCAAATTTCTTGAAGAAAGATAGTAGTCCACAGGAAGAATATTGACTGTGATTTTACTTAGAAGGAAGCCACAATTGTCAAGATATCATAAAAAAGAGCAGCATAAAATATTTGAGGCGTTCAGTCACTTGAAGCGCCTAGTTCAATGTAACATAAAGCACCTAATGTAGGCAATTCTCTCGTTCGAAGTGAGATGAAGCGCTTGTTCTGAGCATTCACTCTCGTTTGAAGTGAGATTTTGTTATTCAAAAGTCAATTAATAACTAGTTTGATATTCGTACCCATTTTGGGAGGGAAATAGTCACTTTTGACTTTTGTCAGACACATGAAGAGCCTTATGTGGGCGTTCGAAGTGTTCTGTTTCACAGACACTTTACATGACACGTGAAGCGCCTTATCTAGGCGTTCGAAGTGTTCTGTTTCACAGACACTTCACATGAAGTATCTTATGTAGGCGTTCGATGTCTTCTGTTTCACAGACACTTCACATGAAGCGCCTTATGTAGGCGTTCGAAGTGTTCTGTTTCGCAGACACTTTGCATAAGGCGCCTTATCTAGGCGTTCTAAGTGTCAATCGTGCAAATCATTAAAACTTAACATATTCTAACACCAGTGATTGTCTATTACATGAGGGCTAAGTCATTGATGTAGCTATCGTCCTGCGGAAATTAACATTAGCGCCTTATCATTCTCTGTTTTTTTTTTTTTTTGTATGATGGCCAAACCGAACACTTTGGCATTGTCCTGCAAAAGTTAAACCTAATATGTTATTGATGTTAATTAGGTTTAACACTTTGTAAGTCTTTGAACATGTTTCCATGGTAAACATATAAAAAGGTATAACACTTTGTATATGTCATTTAGTTAAGGTTTTAACACTTTGTATATATTAAACATATCCAAAGGTTTAACTCTTCGTACATGTTTCCATGGTTTGCATGCGCCTTGTTATTATCTATATGTATTATGATATCAATTTGCAAAAATCCTCGTTATTATCAATATGTATTATTGTTATGAATTTCTTTTAACTATAGTCAACCCTTATAATTCTTTATAATGTCAACGCATCCTGTCCGCCAATCTGAATATCAACATTTCAGTATTTGACTTTGCTAAAATGAACTGTTAAGCTGACGGCTGGAATCTTATACCCTTACAATTGATGTATATATGCTTTTCTCACCCAAAGTCCCTGCATACACACATACAAACACACCTATGCGTGTGTCTATATATACATGTATGCATGTATGTGTGTGTGGTTGTGTGTCTGTATATATATATATATATATATATATATATATATATATATATATATATATATATATATATATATATATATATATATATATATATATAACCATTACATACACAAAAAATTCAAAAAAAAGGATAAATAGAAAAATTGAGAAATGAAAATTTTTGGGGAATATAAGTGATGTAAAATCTGAGAAGGGAATGAATGAATTTACCAGTTAAGCCCTGTCGGTTTTCATATATATCATTCTAATTCCATTCCGATTCTGATTTTAATTTCTGAATTTAAACCAAACACCTCATGTTTAGTATACATCGTATAAAAGTGTTTAGGTCAAATATACGTGTATGTATTTGCGCCCATGTATTAAAAGTTGTTTCCATCTTGTCCTGACATCCCTGTAGTGATTGCATATTTGTAGTTTAAGTAAACATTGTTTTACTATTTAATTCTGTCAATTTTAATATTAGAATACCTTTTCAGACCAATTAAGGTTAAACTTTTGAAATTTATACCTTTGGAAATTTATGTGGATATACAGTGCGCGTGCGCGTGCACTCACACACATATATATGTATGTGTGTGTATAAAAATACACATATATGTATGCGTATATATGTATGTATGTATGTATGTGTGTCTTTGTGTATATATGCATATATGTATATATATACACATATACACATGCATATATATGTATGTATGTATATACATATATGCACATATATGTACATATGGATATGTATATATAGACGTGTGTGTATATATACATATATATAAATATACATATGCTTTTGTATATATGTATGTGTAGACATATATATATATATATATATATATATATGTCTACACATACATATATACAAAAGCATATGTATATATATATATATATATATATATATATATATATATATATATATATATATATTTGCGGCAAACCCAGTTTCACCCAAACGTTCGTTCGCATCGCTTTTTGCATCCGCAGCCAAAGTTCAACCGAAAGCCATTCAAAAATATAAAGGAAGCCCCATGATCACATTTTCAGAGGAAGAAATCAATTCTTTAGCAGCTCCGTATCGGTATACATTGGTAGGCACATTCTGGTATGGCCGTCCGCCGTTAGCTTCAATACGTTCAGCCATTAATCGAATTGGTTTCATTGGGGCAGTAAAGGTGAGACTTTTAGATTGATCAAGAACTTGACTACATAAGATGCTTTTCTAGAAGAGGATGGATCATCTCAGGCAAGCAAATGCGAGTTACAAAATGGACCCCAGATTACGATCCTACGATAGAAGTGCCAGTTGTTCCTATATGGGTCACGTTTCCGGCCTACCTCTTCACATGCATCGCAAAGATTCACTCTTTCAAATTGTTGCGATGCTCGGCATGCCCCGAAAATTGGACGCAGCAACGGCAGCAATGAGTCGTCCATCGGTGGCACGAGTTTGTGTTGAGTTGGACGTTTCCAAAGACCTGCCTCAAAGTGTATTCATCCAAACGCCATCACGAGTAATCATGCAGAATGTTGAGTACGAAGATCTACCTAAATACTGCTCTTTTGCTATAAACTCGGACACGTAACCATAGACTGCGGCAAAGAAAACCCTACGCAGCCGCTCCTGCCTGACGACAAGCAAACGGAAGTTCCACGATCAAAGAAAGCAATAACCACACAGAAGCAACGTTGGAATCCCAAAAAGATTGGATCTTCAACTGCAAATCTGAACATAGAACAAGATGGCCACCATGCAACTGACTTACATCCAGATCTGCACATATCTGGATTGCCTCCCTCTCCTGATATGGCTGCAGTCAATGCTGTATCGAATATTCAGGATATTTCGCGTTTAAAAGGTGTTGATGATTCCATTATAGGAGAAATTCAAGAGACTGCAGGGATTGACTCACACTCGGATGCGCAAGTAGATCCACGATCAGATGAACAGGATTGAAATACTACAGACCGAATAGCCAACTTAATTGAAGCCGCATATATTGATTCAAGTGCTACTGAAAATCAATCAGGGATTGCCTTGGTTGACAATATTAACATCGAGACCACAACCACAAATTTGGACGAGCAAACAACAGTTGCTCTTCCAGATAGTCATTTGAGCCAGGGGCCCAGAATCTTAAGACGAACTCAACCGCCTTCCCCCCGATTAACCAGGTTACGTGCAGCGCACATCTCAAACTCTTTTGATCCTCTTTCTCAATGAAGCTATTATTATGGAACGTTAGAGGAATTCGTAGTTCATTTAATAGAATACTTTCACTAGTTTGTAAGCATAACGTTTATTTGCTTATTATGATCGAACCCAAGCTCAGATCCAGTGCTTTACAATTATATCAGCTACAATTTGGTTTCTCTAATGCTATATCAGTGTGTAATGATCAAATGTGGTTTTCTTGGAAGGATTCATTTCTCACTCGAGAAGATGAAGCATATGGAAGTCAACATCACTCCATAAAGTTCCAGTGGCGTGTCACTGGGCAATGTTTCTGGTTTACAGGGGTATATGGAGGGCATTCACTTCTTCAGCGTCGTATACTGTGGGATGAATTACGGCAGTTTTATACGTCACTTGATATCCCATGGCTTATCGGAGGAGACTTTAACATGTTTTGAACACTGGAAGAGCATCGGGGAAGGTCACAATCGTCATTACATACGTTGCAGGACTTCAATGATTTTATTCTGCATTGTCAGTTACATGAAATACAGTTTCAAGGATCATGCTTCACATGGTCAGATGGAAGAGGTTTAGGCCGTGTGTGGCGATGTTTAGATCGTTTGATGAGTTTGGATTCTATTGTTGATATTTTTCCATATATGCAAGTTCAACATCTCTCAAGAGCCACCTCGGATCACTCTCCTTTGCTTCTAATATGCGACTTGGATGTCCTACGAACACCATCTCTGTTTCGATATCTCGATGTATGGGCAACCCACGCCGACTTTGACTCATTTGTGATACATAGATGGCAATCATACCCAACTGTAGGCGGCATGTGGGGCTTAAATCAAAAGTTATCTCTCTTGAGTAAAGATTTACGTCAATGGAACAAAGACACATTTGGCAACATCTTTGACGCAGTGTCACAAGCAGAAGCGGAAGTTAAAATCGCAGAACGAGCTTATGATGCTAATCCCACGGACTCTACGCGAGCCCTGTATCATAAGCGCATTGCTGAGCTACGCCTTGCTCAAAAACGAGCATTTCTTTATTGGAAACAGAAGGCCAACATTAAGTGGTTGAAGGATGGTGATGCTAACACATCTTTCTTTCACCAGACAGTTAAGCATAAACGCAGCCACCGGATGATCCGCAGAATAACTAAGCAAGACGGCACCTATACTTGACCAGCAAAGTGACATCCAAGCTGAGGCTATTAATTATTTTTCCCATCTCTTTGCTGAGGAGCCCATTTCTACGTGTATAAAAGGGTTAAATATATTTCACTTAAAATATATTCATGCTCAACAATATAATACTGGCCTTGGCACATCTAAAAAAGAAGTCATCACTAGTTTATGCTCAACAATATAATATTTGAAGAAATTAGAACATGTTTACATGGGTAAATGTTAGAGAAAACAAGAAAATGTGGGTTGGTATTCGAGTTGTAAAAATTGCAACTAGAAGACATGCACATCGTAGCTGCATTACTGTTATCCAGGCATTTTGATCATTGTATCCAGTCCAATTGAGTTGAAAGATTGTCTATTTAGTAATAGTTTACGTCATTGTATCCAGCTCAATTGGATTAAAAAGTTAGCAGACTAGTTTGTAATTGCAACTGTTGTGGGTTTTTTATAACACTTTACTCATCCAAGAGAGCGCTAATTTCTTGACTTGTGAGGTTCAGGAACTAAGAATTCCAACCGGACAAAACAAAAAAAAAAAAAAAAAAAAAGGAAACCTACCAACGGGAAGCTCATTGAAAGTCGGCGATTCTGAAACCCAATTATTTTGTACGCTGCAGCTGGAGTGATGTCACCATGTCGGATGTTCTTCAGGGAGAGGGGACGACAGTTTTCACCATTTATGTTGTCGTACATTTAATAAATATACTTACGCGGATGAGATCAGAGGAGGCTTCATACGAGGCAAAATTATGATGCTTCCAATCACGCGATGTCACGTGTATAAAAGAGTCTGTTGTTTATTTTTTTTTCATTTTTGAAAAAAAGGCTCTTTTGTACACGTCGCATCGTGTGATTGGAAGCCTCATATTTTACCTCATATTAGCCCTCCTCAGATCTCACCCGATAATTCCGGGTTAGATGTTGTTACAAAAGTTGTTCAATAATAAGGGAAATTGTCATTTCTTTTGAACAAGTGTATCAACTTTAGAATCAAAGTCAAACTGATAGAGAATAGAAAATCAATTTCACGATTGTGCTGGTCGCTTTACTTGTATATTGAACTGTCTTATTTTTGTTAAATTGAAATACTACGACATTTATCATTATATAAATTTTTATTAAGGAATTTGACCAAGAACATAGTCTTAATCAACTTATGACTTAATATTATACACACATTCATCAAATAATAGCATCAGGACAAATTAAAATCTGAACTAATGAACCACTTATCTAGCAGTAAATGGTAAGCCGTATATGTTGGATTTAATTTAATAAACCCCTGAATAGGACCGTTTAATCGAATCAATGGACAAAGTAACAAAATGCGGAAAATATACCTTGCTCCATTGCTGTTGTCAATCTGATCACATATGCTGCAACTGCTCCGGCTGATGAAGAATCTGGCGTGATCCAAGGATTCACGACCTCCCACCAATTGCTGATATACCCCTTGAACGGAATCAACAATTCACTGCTTTACCCGATGGAGAGGCTAGGCAGTGTGGGCTTTATAGAACAAGTTGGCACACCCTCCCTTTTCTCTGTATATGGCCGATTTTTGATCTGATGATGTGAGGAGGTGAAGGCCTCCTCCTTTATATAGGGGGAGAATAGGGGAATCCTAATTGGCATATTCCTTAATAGAAAAAGTTTCTTTTATCCCAGATGCCTGGAATATGCTTGATGCTGTATTCAAGTTATCTTTATCCATTATCCAATAGGAATCCTGGTGGCATATTCCTTTATGGATAGAGATTCCTTTATCCCAGATACCTGGAATATACTTGATGTCATATTCAAGTTATCTCTATCCATTTCCAAATATTATCTAATATTTAATAATAAATATTATTAAATATTATTTAATATTTAATTACTGCGCCAACAATTATCTACTAGCCACACGTGGGTTGTCGCCCCTCGGGGACCAGATGTCGTAACTTTATGGTCATTGCACTTTGAGCCCATCCATCGCGGTCTCTGACCATATGACTGTCTATATATTCGGGGTTTCCATTTAGACCACACTATACATCCACGAGCATACCCGATGATCACTTAACGTATGGATGTTTTACGTAACAATTAATATTATTACGTGACATATGTGACATATAATATTATCATACATAACGTCCACCTTATGATTAATTCGTATAAACTTTATCAACGTGCTGCGCATCACACGTATCTCAAATTAATCCCAACAATCTCCCACTTGGACTATGTATATATCTTAAAGATTATATGTCACCCTTTTGAGCTCATATACCATATGTCCTTTAGTGTGTCTTTCCTTTTCCGGTCCATCAGCAAATGTTAGCAAAAGACTTAAGCCGCACGTCCCCACATTGAATTAGTGGCTAGTCCCTCTTAAATCATGATACCAACATTCTACTGAATGACATGGATACTGAAATGGATATGTAGTGTGAAATTAATATGATAGGTGATCATACATATCTAATTCCAACTTGGCCCTCTTTAGCAAGATCAATAGAATTCAGAATGTATGCCGTAACTGCTTAATGTACATTACTTCTGCAGAAAAACTTTAATATAACCGGAATGTACATTATACTGTATGTCTGAAATAAACAACTTTATTGAACACAAGAAAAACCTCACAGACTCCCACTAGGATAAAACATCCTCAACTGGACTAAGACCCATACGGCTAACATGCTTGTGAAACACACCCGGTTCCACGGCCTTAGTCAAAGGGTCGGCCACCATAGAGTCTGTACTAATGTGCTCAATACTGATCAGACCACTCAGAATTCTTTCTTTAACAGCCAGATACTTCATCTCTATGTATTTCGCTTTAGATGAACTCCGGTTGTTATTTGAGTATAGCACCGCAGCTTTACTGTCACAGTAAATCCTCATTGGAGATGAGATAGTCTCCAATACCCGCAGCTCTGTGACAAAATTGCGAAGCCATATCGTCTGATTGGATGCGTGGAATGATGCAACGAATTCCGCCTCCATAGTGGAAGACGCCAATAAGGTCTGTTTCACGCTTTTCCATGAGATTGCACCTCCGGCTAAAGTAAACACATAGCCCGAGGTCGATTTCATGCTGTCCTGGCATCCAGCAAAATCGGAATCTGTATATCCAGTGATCTCTAACTCATCAGATCTCCGATACGTCAGTACGTGTTGCTTTGTTCCTTGTAAATATCTTAGCACCCTCTTTGCCGCGGTCCAGTGATCCTTGCCCGGATCAAAGAGGTATCTGCCTAACATTCCCGTAATGAATGCCAAGTCTGGTCGTGTACATACTTGGACATACATTATACTCCCTACTACCGAAGCATAGGGGGTATTCCTCATTTCCGAACGTTCAAACTCAGTCTGGGGACATTGTTTCAGACTAAACTTGTCTCCTCTTGCCACAGGGGTATTAAGTGGTTTACACTTATCCATGCTATACCGCTTCAACACCTTTTCGATGTATGCCTGTTGTGAGAGACCTAAGATACCTTGGGTACGATTCCTCCGTATCTCAAGTCCCAACACATATGAGGCTTCACCAAGGTCTTTCATCTCGAAATGCTTTCTCAGAAAGGCTTTGGTGTCGCTCAACATGTTTACATCGTTTGTTGCAAGAAGTATATCATCTACGTACAAGATCATGAATATGAACTTGCTCCCACTGAACTTGTGATACACGCATTCGTCAATTTGGTTTGCCTCAAAACCGAAGGAGACAACCACTTTGGCGAATTTGAAGTACCACTGTCGAGACGCTTGCTTGAGCCCATAGATGGATTTCTTTAGTCGACAAACCATGCCTTTTGGATCTCCCACCTCGAATTGAGGTGGTTGAACCATGTAAATGGTTTCGTCGAGTTCTCCGTTTAGAAACGCAGTCTTAACATCCATCTGATGTAGCTCAAGATCTAAGTGTGCCACTAAAGCCATGATTATCCGGAAGGAATCCTTCGTAGATACTGGAGAGAAGGTTTCCGTATAGTCTATGCCCTCCTTTTGGGTAAACCCTTTAGCAACAAGTCGAGCCTTATATCGTTCTACGTTGCCTTTTGAATCACGTTTGGTTTTAAATATCCATTTGCAACCAACGGGTTTCGAACCTTTAGGCAACGAGACGACATCCCATACCTTGTTGTCGTGCATAGACTTTATTTCTTCTTCCATGGCTTTTATCCACTTTTCTTTATTTCGACATTGTACTGCTTGTTGGACGTTTTCAGGGTCATCGTCCAACATACCAATATCGAATTTGTGTTCTTGGAGATACACCACATAGTCGCTAGGTATGGGGTTTCTCCGTTCACGAGTGGATCTCCTTAGGGGCACTTGTTCTTGAGATACTGTAGGTTCCTGAACTGCATCAGCCGACAATTCATCGGGTTCTTCAGTAACTTCCTCAGGAACATGAACTTGTTCCTGTGGAGCGTCACTAATGGGATGAGGTATCTCAGGTGCGGGTATCGCTGATGCGGGTATCGCTGATGCTATCTCCCCAAAAGATGGTTCGATTCGCATTTCTGTCGCATCTGAGTGTGCCTCATCTAACTCGATGATCTGCTGATGCAAATCATTCCCTCCGGAACCAAAGTATCCTCAAAGAACTTTACCGAATTTGTCTCGAAAAACACTTTACTTGTGGGATCGTAGAATTTATACCCTCGTGACCTTTCCGAGTAACCAACGAAATAGCAACAAACTGTTTTGGTGTCCAGCTTTCTTTTATTTGGTCTGTAAGGCTTCGCCTCTGCTGGACAGCCCCAAACCCTTATGTGGTTAAGGCTAGGCTTACGCTTAGTCCATAACTCATAAGGGGTCCTTATCGTCGCTTTAGTTGGTACTCGGTTGAGGATGTAAGCTGCGGCTTTAAGCGCTTCTCCCCAGAGGAATAATGGTAGCGTAGTTTGACTCATCATACTACGCACCATGTCCATAAGTGTACGGTTTCGTCTTTCAGCTACACCATTCATATTTGGTGACCCAGGCATGGTGTACTGAGGGACGATTCCGTTTTCCTCTAGGTATTTAGCAAATGGTCCTGGACACTGTTCTCCTGATCCATCATATCGACCGTAGTATTCACCCCCACGGTCCGACCTGACGGCTTTAATCCTTTTGTTGAGTTGTAACTCAACTTCAGCTTTAAAGGATTTGAACATGTCTATTGCTTGCGCTTTTTCTTTAATCAAGAATACGTAGCCATATCGTGAATAGTCGTCAATAAAGGTGATAAAATAAGAGTGGCCATTTCGAGTAACCGGATGAAATGGACCACTAATATCGTTATGAATCAACTCTAATGGACTATTTGCACGATTTGCTTCATATCTTCGGACTTTAGTTTGTTTTCCTTTAGCACAAAATACACACGACTCTAAGTCGGTTAAGTCTAAAGGATTGAGAATTTCTGTTTTGACAAGACGTTCTATTCTGTTTTTGGACACGTGTCCTAAACGTCGATGCCAAAGTGATCCTGAATTCTCATGAGTTAATTTTGCTTTAACGTTTCGCGTTACAACATGCAAGGTTTTCTGATGTGAAGCAACATTTATTGAATAAAGTTTATCAATTTCGGACATTATACCGTGACCAATCAATCTAGAAGCATGATAAAGTTGGAAATTTTCATTTCCAAAATAACCGTAATATCCACTTTTATCCAATCGATAAAACGAAATAAGATTTCGTTTAAACGATTGTACTACAAAAGTGTCATGCAAATCTAGATAGAAACCGGATGTCAACAGCAATCTGAAATGCCCGATGGCTTCAACCTTTATGCCGCTGCCATTTCCCCAATAGACGTATCTTTCATCGTCTCTTGGTTTTCTATGGCTTAGGCAACCTTGCATAGTCACAGATAAGTGAGTCGTGGCTCCCGTATCGACCCACCAAGTGGCTATATCCGAAACAAAATTAACTTCAGAACAAACTAAGAATGTACCCTTTTTCTTGAGACAAGATATATAACTGGTACAATTCTTCCTTAAATGTCCTTCCGTATTGCAAAAGAAACAAGTCATGCTTTTGCGTGTGCCAGCAGTAGGCACCCCCTTTTCCTTTTGACTTGCCTTTTGCACAGTAAACATTTCCGCAGCTTTGCGTTTCTTACCACCGAACTTGGTGGCGACAACATTCATAACTTTATGCACTCTTATGCTGTCGATTCCACGGTACTGTTTCGAGCAAAGTTTCTTTAAGAGATTGCCTGCCTCGGCTTTCTCATTCTTTACACATCTTTGCTCGAGATCGGCTAAAAAAAACTCTAGCCGTCGTGGACTCAGAAACGTGTCCCCTGAAGCATTTGGGGATAGTCTTTTGCATGATCATAAGACACATGCGATTTGATCGTAGCCAGTGTGCCATGTGAGATTTTTCCTCACTGGTACTTTCGTCTGTTAGCACAGCTGGACGATCTATCTGTAACGCATTGTCTAGATCAGCAATCCCCATAAAGATCTCAAATTGATCTTTCCATTGCTTATAGTTTGAACCGTTCATTGTAGGAATATCCTTAATGTTAGACATTATTGCTGAAAAGCAAACAAGAAACGGACTTAAATACACAACACGTGTAATCTTTAAACTGCATACAAACCAAATATCAAAATAGAACTCCGATTCCATCTACCAATTGTCTTCCAATATTGGGGCTCTTCGGAGTCATCCCAATACCTTCCAACAATTGGGTGTAGTGGTCAATATGACGGCTCTCCAAGCACAAGTTAACCACCTTCCTTTGGGCCGATGAGTTAAAGTACGCTTTTAAAGCTTCGCCGCCGGCCCTATTTGGGTCCACTACCATGCTCATATGTGTCTTCGACAATCACACCTTCCTTTAGGCCGGTCAATGATTGCCTCCAACACATACATGCCCTTCACAATCATAACAAATATAGTGGCGATGATATGATTGCCGCATTTTAAGGGGATCATATTAAAGCCCTACATTTGCTAAGTCGCGTAACTTTATGGTTCTATATGATCCGCAGTTTACTGACTGACCCTTTTGCACGTACCGTGCATACTTAACACCAACATCCGTTTTGTTTTACTTAAACCAATTTGAACTAGCTTGATTCCCTTTACGGCTCAAATAAGAACCACCTTGAATCAAGCTCAGTTCTCCTTACGTTATAAGAAAACAATATCTTTATCAATCAATTTAACAAGTGATATAACCTTATGATGGGTCATATTGAGTGTGAAGTGAACCGATTCAGCAATACCCACTTGCCATAAGGGTGTATTACTATTTCACATAATTTCCAGGCCACCGGTGGAGTCACAATGGTCTCGCTTAAGTACCGGCTTTCTTAGACAAAACTATGTGTACGGTGTTTTTATCACAACTCAATGAGTCATCTATCACGAGTATAAACCGCTTTGATTGATAAGTGTTGGTTAATTCAGTCAACTTAGCCCATCGAATTAACTTGGTTGAACTCGGTCAAACCGGGTCAAGCAAGATTCGAATCCTTATTGGGTTAAGTTCCTTAACTTTATTTTATTTATTTATTAACATGCATAAACATAAAGCATAAATAAATAAATAAACAAATAACTGCATGCATATAAACATAATAATGCAATAACCGGAAATTAAACTTAACACTTGATTATTATTATTTTGGATTTCTTTAAAATAATAATAATAATAATAATAATAATAACAAGAATTTATTATTATTATTACTATTTTCCTTAATAAACTTTAAATAATAACAATAATAATGGCATTATTATCATTATTATTTACTGTATTTTCCTTTAAAAAAACTTTAAAATAATAATAATAATTACTTATTATTATTACTATTTTCCTTTAATAATGATAACAATAATAATTAAATTATCATCATCATTATTATTATTTTCTTTAAAAAGAAACTTTAAAACAATAATAATAATAACAATTTGTTATTATTACTATTTTCCTTAAAATAAACTTTAAATAATAATAAAAGAATTATTATTATTTACCTTATCCAAAATAATAATAATAAACCAAATAAATAAAAACTGAAATTAAAATAAATAAAGGGGTAGGGGCGCGGGCCGGGTCGGGCAGAACCCGCCCGCCCCAATTGAATTTCCAGTTTTCCTTTTTTTTTTAATTGAAAAGGAAATTGGGCTGAAGCCCTTTACTAAACTGAATTGGTCTGGAATTGAAAGCCCAGTCCGCAGATTTGGCCTTTTTTTTTAATTAATTCTGAACCTGATTTGGGCCGAAGCCCTTTTACTGAAACATGGCCGGATCGGGTCGAACCCGAATCCAGAAGCCCAACCCGCCAGATTCTGGCTGGAGCAAAAATACTCCAGAATTTCAGGAGACAGAGTCGAACCTGTGACCTCCTGTTTCCTGTCAGACACTGCTCCCATTACGCCAGAAGGCCTTTTGGTTCATCAAGGAAAGCAGTTTAAATTTATATTAATTCAGAGAACAGTTTCCAAAAAAAGTACCGAAAGTTTCGCAAAAGAAGAATTAAACCTTGGACCTTCAGGAGGTTGAAGGCCGCTGCTCCCACTAGGCTAGAAGGCCTTTTGTGCATTACAGTGGAGCAATCTTGATTTTATATATTAATTTCGAAAGATTTCCAGAAAAACAAAAAGGAACCGGAATTTCAGCGGCAGGGATCAAACTTGGGACCTGTCAAATGTTGGCCGCTGCACCAACCATTAGACCAGAAACGACTATTGTTCATTTAACAGTGCGCTCATTTCTTTATTTTAAACGAGAATTCCACCAGATTAAAATTCTGGTAGAAATTAATAAAAACGGTTTTGACCCAAAAGATTTCCGATTTTCGCACATGAACAGATTACAATAATGATTCGATTAGGCCTGCTCTGATACCACTTGTTGGATTTAATTTAATAAACCCCTGAATAGGACCGTTTAATCGAATCAATGGACAAAGTAACAAAATGCGGAAAAATATACCTTGCTCCATTGCTGTTGTCAATCTGATCACATATGCTGCAACTGCTCCGGCTGATGAAGAATCTGGCGTGATCCAAGGATTTACGACCTCCCACCAATTGCTGATATACCCCTTGAACAGAATCAACAATTCACTGCTTTACCCGATGGAGAGGCTAGGCAGTGTGGGCTTTATAGAACAAGTTGGCACACCCTCCCTTTTCTCTGTATATGGCCGATTTTTGATCTGATGATGTGAGGAGGTGAAGGCCTCCTCCTTTATATAGGGGGAGAATAGGGGAATCCTAATTGACATATTCCTTAATAGATAAAGTTTCTTTTATCCCAAATGCCTGGAATATGCTTGATGATGTATTCAAGTTATCTTTATCCATTATCCAATAGGAATCCTGGTGGCATATTACTTTATGGATAGAGATTCCTTTATCCCAGATACCTGGAATATACTTGATGTCATATTCAAGTTATCTCTATCCATTTCCAAATATTATCTAATATTTAATAATAAATATTATTAAATATTATTTAATATTTAATTACTCTGCCAACAATTATCTACTAGCCACACGTGAGTTGTCGCCCCTCGGGGACCAGATGTCGTAACTTTATGGTCATTGCACTTTGAGCCCATCCATCGCGGTCTCTGACCATATGACTGTCTACATATTCGGGGTTTCCATTTAGACCACACTATACATCCACGAGCATACCCGATGATCACTTAACGTATGGATGTTTTACGTAACAATTAATATTATTACGTGACATATGTGACATATAATATTATCATACATAACGTCCACCTTATGATTAATTCGTATAAACTTTATCAACGTGCTGTGCATCACACGTATCTCGAATTAATCCCAACAGTATATGGTTCAAGGCTTCATTTTACGAAGGATATAGTATGTGCAAAATCTTAGAGTTTCTGGTTAAATTGACAATTATGGGCCTTAGAAATTCTATCACATAACTGATATGAAAATCAGTAGTTATATAGTTTCAAATAATTTCGTATCATACTACATTAATCAATCAAAACAATGAAATGTTTTTTTTTCAAAAATTGAGTGACTACATATCAAATTTATTTCAAATAAACAATGAGAACATTCATCATCAATTCCTGCAATCATCAGAAATATTTCCGATGTCACACATGATGCTAGAACCACCCCCATATGATGCACAATCATGGTCATAGATATTATGCCTATCAATCAACCAATCAATCAATCATACTCAGTATATCTCAATGGCAATAAAAGCTATCGTTAGGGTCTAGGAAGAGTGAGCGGCGGACAAATAATACCTCTATCACAAAGGATAGAGAGTTTGCTTCCAGTGAGAACCCTGACTCTATATGTACCTGCATAAATGACATAATAATAGAGATATGATATGCTAGTGTTTAGTGAGAGAATTCAGTAAACACAAATGTGTAGTTTTCGTTATTAAAATAGCCATAAACGTATATATGGACATAAGATGTAAGACAAAGGCAAAAACAAAAACAAAAAAGTGCAAAGTCAACACAAAACGTAGATAGTATCTAAGCCCCTAAATATATTCTAAGGTGCCCTACATCCTGTCTAAACCTCGTTAACCTTAATCTTTTGACTCCATGAACTCCTATCATAGACTATATCCTCAGAGAGATGCAAATCTAGTAGGTCATGCCTAATCCGCTCATCCCAAGTTAGTTTGGGTCTGCCTTTACTCCTCTTCCCCTTTACAATGAGACTTTCAACTGCTCTGACAGACGCTGTTGCCTGTCTCCTCTTGACATGTCCAAACTATCTCATCCTGCTCTCTCTTATCTTATCCGCTATACTAACTACCCCTACCCTTTTCCGAAACACCTGATTTTTGATCCGGTCTAGCCTTGTATGCCCACACATCCGCCTCAGCATCCTCATCTCTGCCACTTCCATCTTCTGCGACTGTGTCCTCTTGATGGCCCAGCAATATGTTCCATATAACATTGCCGGCCTTACTTCCACCCCATAAAATTTTTCCTTTAATTTAGTTGGAAAATTCTTGTCACACAGCACCTATGAGGCCGCCCTCCATCTATACTAGCCTGCTTGAACTTGGTTTTCTACATCACTATCTATGCCATCATCCTGCTGTACAAATGATCCTATGTACTTGAACTTACTTACATGTGGTACACTTGACCCTCGATAGTGAGCTGTCTAATCTCACTGTCAGCTCCGTTGCAGCGGCAGATACTCGGTCTTAGAACGACTAATCCTTAAGCATTTTCTCTCTAAACACCTCTCTACTGCTCATTCTTGATATCATACATATCAAGAATGAGCAATTGAGAGCTCTGATAGCGTAACTCAGCTAGTATTTTGGTGATAGATTGTATATAGGACTGTCGGTTCGAATCTTAACAGCTGTAGTACGTGTATTATAGTTCTGCCGTCAACTCCTTATACCGATGCTGGTTTGGGTTCAGACACCTTGTGGTCACCAAATCATGGTCCTCTCACTTGTTGAGCTGATCGATTTACATCTTCTACGAATCTTCTTAAAGATGAAACGATAAAAACACTCAGGACAGAGTATAATTTATTACATTCAAGGATGAACAATCCGTGACACTAACATATTTTTTTTAATGCTACTTTCTGTCTCTTGTTGTACATGAGCACTAAGACATTGATGTCGCTATAGTCCTTCAGAAATCGAAAGTTAGTGCGCTGTCCGTTAGTTAGTGTGTCAATATTTTTCTATTTGGCTTCGTATGGATAAACTATTTGGATAGGGCCAGTCATATAATTATGGGTGTTTAAATTTTGCCGTCAGTTTTTTATATCGAAATGAGTTTAGATTCAAATACTTTGTGGACATCAAGTATTGAATCTTTTATCTATTAAACGACTTGGTTTACATCATCTTCGAAACTACTTAAGCAGTAGGACGATAGAAACTCTCAATGTCAACATATGAGCTTTTACATTAAAAAACGAGCAATTTACTTACTTTAATCATATGATTTTTTAAACTACTACGATGTGTCAATTTTCTTGTTGTACGTGAGGATCGAGTCATCGTTGTCGCTATCGTCCTTTGGAAATCGGAAGTTAGTGCGCTGTCCTATAATTCGGATTAGATCTGAGGAGGAAGAATATGAGGTAGAATATGAGGCCTCCAATCACGCGATGCCACGTATACAAAAGGATTTTTTTAAAAAAAGAAAAAAAAGTAAACAGCGGGCCCTTTTGTACACGTGGCGTCGCGTGATTGGAGGCCTCATATTCTACCTCATATTCTTCATCCTCAGATCTCATCCGCCTATAATTAGCATATGAACATTTTTCTATTTGGCTTCACATGAATAAACTATTTTGGGTAGGGCCATGGACGGAACCACCCATGTAAGGCTACAAGAACATTCATGCAATTACTACATATTAAAACTTGAATATCATTACAAAGTATTGCATATAGGAATAATTTGCCGAGGGCACATAAAAATGTGGTAGATTTTCAGAGATTAAAATGAGTTGGAAGTTATTTTTTTTTTCTGGAAAACGAATAACATGCTCACAAAAGTTACTTTCTTTTTAATACTACTGTGATATATAATATAGCATTCATGCAATTACTACTACACAATAAAATTGGAAATCGTTATAAATTAAAACATGCTAGACTTTTGAAAAATAATTCAGAGCGGAGAGAGCAAAAATGTGGTAGGTTTTCGGAGATTTAAATGTGCAACTTCATGATGCATGACCTCATGCCCCTACTTCTGCGTGTCACGCGCAACAAAGGTCATCCTATGCGATATGTCCATATCTCTACCGTGCAATGCATGATCCTCGGAGTTGTGGCTATGGGATCCCCCCGCCACCAGCCACTTGAACCTGGGTGTCTGTAGCCCATGCGCAACAATCCACCATGCCTAAGTGACTGTGACCCGTGCGTCACAATCCACTATATGTGGATGTGGGTACTGTAGAGAAAAAGGGGTTTGAGTGATTTTCAAATACATGATTTAAATGTGCTTAAAAACGTGCATGACATAAATGTGCATGATACATTGCATATTACTTGCCTTATATAATTCACATATAATGTTGCCGTACTAACGAGCCATGAAGCTTTAAAGCTTACATCAAATGGCAAACATTTGTTGTGTTTATACTATTTTCAGGTGCCACCATTAATGAACTATACTAGTTCATTAAGTGAAGTACTTAGTTAATTAAACTAAGTAGTTCATTAAAGAAAGCTACATTTGGAAAAGACACAAAGGCAACAAGGCTAAGAAAGGATAGTCTCCTCCTCCTCATTTATCACTCATATACACGGCATATATATATAAATACATATATTTTCAGATTTTTTGAAAAAGGCGCATACACATGTATTACAACGTACTATCAACACGTTATATATTTTACGTATGTACGTTAACGTCAAACCAACACACTTAACTCATATTTATGAGTATATTCAGGTCTTATATCATATGATATAAGTCATGGTGATGACAAATTAAATACGACACGTTAAAAGGTTCTAAACCAAAAATTGTCGTATCGGGCGAATACCGAAACTTCGCCAACGTGTCACGTACTTGCCATAAATAGATGGCCAGCCCCTACACCTCAAAAATCATTATAAATTTCTTGGCTATGATGCTAATTTCACCCATAAAATCATTCCATGTTGGCACACACAAATCACCCCACATTAAGGCCAAATTATGGAGATTCCAATTTCAATTTTGTCACATGTCTAGGCGCCACTTTAGACGAGCCAAGTGCTGAGAATTAAAGTTTATATTATATATATTATGTGTAACATAATATATATAACATGTGCAAAAAGTTGGAATTTAATTAGAGAAAAATCGGGTAATCGATAAACATCGAAAATTCGGTTTTCTACGTACACAACACATGGAACATTTTTGGCACATCATACGACACGTATCTAGACACTTTTTACATATGTCATACATCTTAAAGTGTTCTAGAAAATTAAATTAAGGGCTGATTGGAATATAACATGTGTGTATTATTAAATGTGCACTATTTTACAAAGTTTGCAAAAATAAAATTCAGCACATGTATATACATATGATACACGCTCTACAGCTGAGATGGAGCATATGTGGAGCCTTGTTGGCATATTGATTGGTCAAGAATCAATCATACAATGTTGGTGATTTAAAGAAAGAAGCTACAAAAGGTAATGTTTCAAATTTAATCTCATTTGAAACACATGCTGAAAATTTCAGCATGTGCACAAAGAGCGGCCGACTTTTCACACTAAGAAATGCCATATTTTACTATCTTGAATCATGAGGATTAATTGAGGATGTTATGGTAATGTTTTGAATTAATTATGAAATTAAAATGGTGATATTTTTAATGTCACACATGCTGAAAATTTCAGCATGTGTGTAATGTATAGTGGCTGAAATTTAGTCCACATTTGTTTCTAATTTTTATTCCATACATGATGAGAATATTGCATACTAAATGGTGATTGAATTATCTTTTGATTTCAAGAAATAAATCAAAGCGAACTTGGCAACATTTTGAATAGAATACAAATGTTTCACATGCTGAAATTTCAGCATGTAAAGTATCTTCATGGCCGATTTTATCATCAAAGTTGTGAGGAAATTATCTTGCTTAATTTATGTGATGATCTTGGAAGTTATGGTAATTATTCTATGATAATTTTGGCACATGTTTTTAGTGGAATTTTCAGATTTTCCAAGTCATCAAATGATAACAACATTCAACCAATCATGAAGTGCCAAGTAAGCAAAGGTTAAATGATCATCCAATAAGAAGGTGCCAAGTAAGCAAGATCATGTCACAATGATGCCAGACATTCTCCCAAGGACTTAGAAGATAATTTTCAAGAGGAGAAGGACTCCAAGGGCGGCGGCCAAAACAATTAAAAAGGAAGGAAGAAGAGCGAAAAACAAGAACAAGAACAAGAGTTGCAAATTCAAAGATCAAAAGTGTTCTAGCCTTCTTCTTCTACACTTTCTTTCTTTCTTTCTTCTTGAAAGCCTACTGTACTTACATTCATATTCTTGAATAGGCTTATCTTAGAACACCACACATTCTTTATCTTTGTAAAAGATTGATCAAGGTGTGATCAATCTACAATCGTACAAGGTGGTGGTGTTCGTGACAATTGTATTCACGTACAAGGTTTGTAAAGGGTTGGAGTTGGTGTGTAACTCCATCAACCATGTGGTAAGGTGTTTTTGTATTGTGTGATTAGTGTGAACCGAGGAAGGTGTTCTTCGAAGACTGGAGTAGGTTGTTTATAACCGAACCAGTATAAAATTCTCGGTGTCATTTACTTTCAGCACTTATATTCTGTTTCTACACTGTTTACTCCTTTTGTTTACATTCGTAAAAATAGTAAACGATTTTCAAAAATTACGAAAATTTTCAAAAACATAGTCACACGTCTTAGGGTTAATTTGGAATAAGTTTCAACCCTTTTGGATAAGTATAAATTGATCAAACATCCAAAGTTCTGAGACTAGTGCAGTCTGATTTTCAGGCTTGCAAAGGTTGAGACTTTGAGTGTATTTGACTCACTTCCCAAAAGAATTTTTCAAAACTGTTTCAACCCATTTAAATACAACATGTAAGGGGTTAGTGGTTAAATTTTCAGAGCATTTGGGGCTGTGTACAAATAGGAATAAAGTTTTCAAATCAGTGTATCGTTTCTGGCAGATTTGTGCAATCTGACCACCAACGATTTTTGAAGGGGTTAGAGGTTGAATTTTAATCTGAAATTTTTAGGAGATACTCATAAAATCTGAGTCTAAGTTCTCTCCGAATTTCAGAATTTTTGAAGACCTAAAACCTAGTTTTCAAAACTTTTTAAAACCGGTCCTGAAAACAGAAACTGTTTTCAGAAGTTGGGTTTTTGGTTTAAAACAATTTTAAAAACCACATTTTCCGCACCCACTATTCAACCCCCCTTCTAGTGGTGCCTTGAAGATCCTACAATTGGTATCAGAGCGCAGGAACACTCACAACTAAAGGATCCAACGATCTACGTGAGATGACATCCACTAGCTATAACACCGTGCAAGAAGGAATGTCAACCATAAGGCCTCCTCTCTTTGATGGTGAGTCTTTCGTACAATGGAAGGTAAGAATGAAACTTTTTTTATGGTAATAGATATTGATCTTTGGTCGATTATAGAAGATGGTCCTTTTGTTCCATCTAAGTTATCTACCGTAGACGGAGTCACACTAGAAGTTGTTAAACCTAGACAAGAATATACAAGTGATGATAAAAAGAAACTTAGCATGAATGCTAGGGCTATGCAATTGCTCCTAAATGGATAAAGTAATAGTGAGTCTAGTTATGTCTTAAACTGTTCTAGTGCACAAGAAATGTGGAGGATACTCGAAATGAAACACGAAGGCACAAGTCAAGTAAAAGAGTCAAAGATAAACATGCTTATGTCCACACTTGAGTCGTTTAAACTATTGCCTAATGAATCTATTGTAGATATGGATCTTCGTTTGACTAACATCTACAATTCTCTTGAGTCTCTTGATAAAGCTTTTACCATGCAGGAAAAAGTACAGAAAGTCTTGCGAAGCCTTCCATCCGAGTGGGACTCTAAAGTAACGGCCATAGAAGAAAGCAAAGAGACTAAATCGATTAAGATGGAAAAACTAATTGGATCACTTAAGGTATATGAAAACAAACTTGCTTTAAGACATTCTGAGTCCATTTCTAATAATGATAGGGCTATAGCATTTAAATCAAATGAATACGTCGTAGATGATAGTGACATAGATTCCGATGATGAGGACTTAATCACGATGGATAAAAGATTAAGAAAAATATTGAGAAAATCGATTAAACATAAGTCTACCTCATCTAAGGATCATAAAAATAAAAATAAGGAAATAAAGTGATATGAATGCGGCAAACTTGGACATCTATCATATGACTGCCCTAATAAAGAAAAGCAAACAAACAAATACTCTGACAAGGATCGGAACAAGAATAGACTCGTCTCAGAATCTAAGCAAAGGAGAAGAGCCTTCAAAGCCTCCACTTGGAGTGACACATCCGACTCTGAGACTGATGATACGGAAGAACACAAGGCACAAGTATGCTTACATCTAAAGCATCAAATGAGGTATCTTCCGACTTTGATTCCGATTCCGAATGTTCCTATGATGATTTATTTAGTCAATATTTAGAATTGCATAAGTTTTCAAAGACTCTTGCAAAAGAAAAGAAGCGATTAATTGAAGACAAGAAATTGTTAGAATCTTCTAACAAAGATCTTGTGTCTCAATTAAACGATAAATTCATTAAAGTATGAAATTTCATCATTGACATCCGAGAACACTGAATTGAAATCCGAAATTTCAAACTTGAAATCAAGGAATGCGGATATAGAGAAAAAGGTGAAACAATTTGACACGGAATCTAACATACTGCATCGTATTATCTTATCACAAAAGCATGATAGTGACAAAACAGGTTTGGGATACGTTGAGACAAATGAAGCATCCACCAAACCAACTAAGTTCGTTGTGACTAAGAAAGTAGACACCCCAAAGCCAAAAACGGCGTCTAAGATGACGCAAAGACCTCTTCTCTCATCACGCCCCACTTCTTCATCATATCATGCGAAATACAATTTTGTACCATATAGATATGAGAAGAAAAGAGTGACGCATACACGACATTCATTCCATCCACGCACTACGCACACAAACACAAGGACATACCGAAAACGTCCTACATATAATGCGTATAAAGAAGTTCTTGGCCAAAGGCCAGATAAAGTTGCACTTAAAGTATATTATGTTGTGCTTTCATCACCCTTCTCACCTTTTGGAAGACCTAGAAGGGTCACCCAAATTTAGGTACCAAAAAGGACATTTTCAAAAGGATGAATAAATAACCCTTACGAACGCACGTTATATAAAATGCATGATTTTTCTTCTTCATCTTTACAGGCATCTTTTGATTTACTTTTCAAAATAAAGGGGGAGAGATAGCATGATTTAAGGGGGAGAGAGATACTGATTGCATAAATCAAGGGGGAACGGTTTTTGAAATTTAAAATTCAAATTTTGAATTTACGCATGATTGAAGGGGGAGCGATATGATTTAAATCATGTGCATAGGTTATTTTGAAAATCATCAAAAGGGGGAGACTGTAGAGAAAAAGGGGTTTGAGTGATTTTCAAATACATGATTTAAATGTGCTTAAAAACGTGCATGACATAAATGTGCATGATACATTGCATATTACTTGCCTTATATAATTCACATATAATGTTGCCGTACTAACAAGCCATGAAGCTTTAAAGCTTACATCAAATGGCAAACATTTGTTGTGTTTATAATATTTTCAGGTGCCACCATTAATGAACTAAACTAGTTCATTAAGTGAAGTACTTAGTTAATTAAACTAAGTAGTTCATTAAAGAAAGCTACATTTGGAAAAGACACAAAGGCAACAAGGCTAAGAAAGGATAGTCTCCTCCTCCTCATTTATCACTCATATACACGGCATATATATATATAAATACATATATTTTCAGATTTTTTGAAAAAGGCGCATACACATGTATTCCAACGTACTATCGACACGTTATATATTTTACGTATGTACGTTAACGTTACACCAACATACTTAACTCATATTTATGAGTATATTCACGTCTTATATCATATGATATAAGTCATGGTGATGACAAATTAAATACGACACGTTAAAAGGTTCTAAACCAAAAATTGTCGTATCGGGCGAATACCGAAACTTCGCCAACGTGTCACGTACTTGCCATAAATAGATGGCCAGCCCCTACACCTCAAAAATCATTATAAATTTCTTATCTATGATGCTAATTTCACCCATAAAATCATTCCATGTTGGCACACACAAATCACCCGACATTAAGGCCAAATTATGGAGATTCCAATTTCAATTTTGTCACATGTCTAGGCGCCACTTTAGACCAGCCAAGTGCTGAGAATTAAAGTTTATATTATATATATTATGTGTAACATAATATATATAACATGTGCAAAAAGTTGGAATTTAATTAGAGAAAAATCGGGTAATCGATAAACATCGAAAATTCGGTTTTCTACGTACACAACACATGGAACATTTTTGGCACATCATACGACACGTATCTAGATACTTTTTACATATGTCATACATCTTAAAGTGTTCTAGAAAATTAAATTAAGGGCTGATTGGAATATAACATGTGTGTATTATTAAATGTGCACTATTTTACAAAGTTTGCAAAAATAAAATTCAGCACATGTATATACATATGATACATGCTCTACAGCTGAGATGGAGCATATGTGGAGCCTTGTTGGCATATTGATTGGTCAAGAATCAATCATACAATGTTGGTGATTTAAAGAAAGAAGCTACAAAAGGTAATGTTTCAAATTTAATCTCATTTGAAACACATGCTGAAAATTTCAGCATGTGCACAAAGAGTGGCCGACTTTTCACACTAAGAAATGCCATATTTTACTATCTTGAATCATGAGGATTAATTGAGGATGTTATGGTAATATTTTGAATTAATTATGAAATTAAAATGGTGATATTTTTAATGTCACACATGCTGAAAATTTCAGCATGTGTGTAATGTATAGTGGCTGAAATTTAGTCCACATTTGTTTCTAATTTTTATTCCATACATGATGAGAATATTGTATACTAAATGGTGATTGAATTATCTTTTGATTTCAAGAAATAAATCAAAGCGAACTTGGCAACATTTTGAATAGAATACAAATGTTTCACATGCTGAAATTTCAGCATGTAAAGTATCTTCATGGCCGATTTTATCATCAAAGTTGTGAGAAAATTATCTTGCTTAATTTATGTGATGATCTTGGAAGTTATGTTAATTATTCTATGATAATTTTGGCACATGTTTTTAGTGGAATTTTCAGATTTTCCAAGTCATCAAATGATGACAACATTCAACCAATCATGAAGTGCCAAGTAAGCAAAGGTTAAATGATCATCCAATAAGAAGGTGCCAAGTAAGCAAGATCATGTCACAATGATGCCACACATTCTCCCAAGGACTTAGAAGATAATTTTCAAGAGGAGAAGGACTACAAGGGGGGCGGCCAAAACAATTAAAAAGGAAGGAAGAAGAGCAAAAAAACAAGAACAAGAACAAGAGTTGCAAATTCAAAGATCAAAAGTGTTCTAGCCTTCTTCTTCTACACTTTCTTTCTTTCTTTCTTCTTGAAAGCCTATTGTACTTACATTCATATTCTTGAATAGGCTTATCTTAGACCACGACATATTCTTGATTAGTGTGAACCGAGGAAGGTGTTCCTCAAAGACTGGAGTAGGTTGTTTATAACCGAACCAATATAAAATTCTCGGTGTCATTTACTTTCAGCACTTATATTCTGTTTCTACACTGTTTACTCTTTTTATTTACGTTCGTAAAAATAGTAAACGATTTTCAAAAATTACGAAAATTTCCAGAAACATAGTCACACATCTTAGGGTTAATTTGGCACAAGTTTCAACCCTTTTGGATAAGTATAAGTCGATCAAACATCCAAAGTTCTGAGACTAGTGCAGTCTGATTTTCATGCTTGCAAAGGTTCAGACTTTGAGTGTATTTGACTAACTTCCCGAAAGAATTTTTTAAACCCATTTAAATACAACATATAAGGGGTTAGTGGTTAAAGTTTCAGACATTTTGGGGTTGTGTACAAATAGGAATAAAATTTTCAAATCAGTGTATCGTTTCTGACAGATTTGCGCAATCTGACCACCAACGATTTTTCAAGGGGTTAGAGGTTGAATTTTAATCTGAAATTTTTAGGAGATACTCATAACATCTGAGTCTAAGTTCTCTCTGAATTTAAGAATTTTTGAAGACCTACAGCCTAGTTTTCAAAACGTTTTAAAACTGGTCCTGAAAACAGAAACTGTTTTCAGAAGTCGGGTTTTTGGTTTAAAACAATTTTAAAAACCACATTTTCCGCACCCATAATTCAACCCCCCTTCTAGTGGTGCCTTACAGATCCTACAGGTACTACCCGCCACCGACCACCTGACTGGGTGTCTGTAGCCCGTGCACTACAATCCACCATAAATGCAATGCTTGTGCCATGAATGTCATGCAAAATTCCAAGTTTTTCCACATTTTCTGGGGTTCGTGCCCCTGTTCCTTGCCTCCTCTCGCATTTATTGCTTGATATATTAAATATCAAAAAGATGGCAAGTTAGTATTTGCCATCAAATATATTTTCCACGGCTTTAATAAACGGCATTTACTAATATTTTTACTTATTTTTCCCTATTTTTTCCTATTTATTTCCTATTTAATTTAATTATTTAAATTAATAAAACTTCAGAAATTAGGTGTGAATAATTTATTTTTAGCATTTTATATTTTCTGGAATTTAATTATAATTTTCTAAAATTTATTTATATTCTTCTGAAATTTTAGACTAATTTTAATTAATTAATTATTATTTATTTATTTTCAAGAATTAATTTTTCTTTTAATTGCAGGTCAGCCCGGCAGAAATCTAGGTCAGACCAGGCTGACCTAGTCGTGGTCCAACCCGTCAGCTCAGCACTACGAACCGGGTCAACTTGGATCAACTCGACCCCGGCTGACATGGATTTTTATTTATTATTTTTTTAATTAAATCCTATTTCCTTCTAACCTCAATAAAATCTTTATTTTAACTCTGAATTGACCCAAACCAATTTCATTTGACTCTATTTAACGCAACGCAACTGCTGCATCGAACACGTCAGCGTGTGTCATGCATGCGCTGTCAGGGGCCGCACGTGGGCCCCACGCGCCTCCTTTGAACGCCGTGCGTGAGGCACACGCGGCGCTATCCATGCCCCCTTTTCGATTTCTAGGTTATTTTCATCCTAATTTCTAGGATGTGTGGCCTATTTGTAAGGTTATTCATGCAATTTTCTATTTTATCGCGTAAAAATACATTCTTTTAATTTCTTTTCAGATCACACTATTATCACCATATCACGCACACATACTCATACATACAAACAACATAAGAAAACATACATATAAATTCAAATACAACGTAAACATGATCCAACACATGAAATGTGGGCAATCCGAAAAGAGGGGAAGGTAACCTGCTTTTTTCGGACGAATTTACTACACGTTTTCTTCTTCCTCTCCTTTCCCCAAGGCTGACTGAAATCTTCCATGATGTGCAAGGGGCCCACTGACTTGTGGTGTTATGTCCCGCACCCTCCGTAAAATAAATAAAGGATAAACGGAAATTAAATAGGGTAAGGACAATTAATAATAATGAATTAAGAATTTAGTATGAGAAATTAATTAGAATTTATGGAGATGATTAAATATAGAATTAAGTGGCATTTAAATTTAGAATTAAATATTAGAATTTAATCCTTTAAGATAAATGAAATAATAGGATATGATTTAGAAACTCAAATTCCATCGTTTCCCATATCAAAAAACTGACTGAACATCAGTTTCTCTTCATTCAGAAAGAAACCGACGTCCACTCTTCCCCCCATTGGCGATTTTTCTTCCTCTCTCCCCACCTTAGGCTGTTTTTCTCCTTTGCAACCCTAGGGAAGATTCTTCAAGATCTTCAATCCAATCTTCTTCCGTTCTTCGATTCTTCTTCGAGTAATCACATGCAAGTAATCTACTTATAAGTTCCTAAGATTTGCGAAGGAAAAAGGCCTATTTTTGATATCAAAAGTAGATCACCATGCAGTAGTTTCATTCTGTGAATCTATATGTGATTTATGTGTTTCGGTTTTGAGATTTGGCCGCTATTTGATTGAAATCATTGTTGTTGTTGATTATGTGAAATCCTGCAAATCCCAATCTCTTGAACCCTACTTTGTTGATAATTGCGGTTGAAGGGAAGGGAGAAGGAAAAAGATAAGATTTTTGGGTTTGATTTGATGAATACCTTGAGTTCTAGGCTTGAATCCGTGAATCGTATGTTAAAAGTGTTGGCTTGGGTGAATTAAGGATGGATTGATAGTGAGGAATAGGCTTGGATTGGTTTGGAAGGAAGTTGGGATCGAATTGGGGGTTATTTCTGCAGTTTCTGTAGAAATCGTAGGATGAAATTTCTGAGAGCGATGACGTCGATCGATCGACGTCAGGGTATGACGTACATCGATCGATCGACGTATAGCAAGTGAGGGGCTGACGTGTTTCAGATGTACATAGATCGATCGACGTAGGATGAGTGAGAGATCGACGTGTCTCAGATGAACGTCGATTGATCGATGTAGGTTGAGTGAGAGATCGACGTCCCTCAGATGGACGTCGATCGATCGACGTCAGGGTATGACGTACGTCGATCAATTGACATAAGGGTATGACGTCCATCTGTTTTGTGGAAAATTAAGGGGAGAAAGAGGGAAGTTAGGGGATCCTTTGGGGTGACCTTAGGGACTTCCTAGGACATGATTGAGGTTAATCTAAGTCTTGGGAACATGACTTAAGATGGTGAATCAACGGTGGAGACTTCGTAGGGTATTCGAATCGGACTTCAACATGAATGACCTAAGGGGCTAGGAATGAACGTATGAGGCTCTACAGAGTTCAAAAAAAGTGAAATGTGAGGGTTCCTATATTATCCTTTGGGTTCTAGCATGAATGTTTAGGTAATGTTGACTTGTCGGAAAGGATACGCTCGGGTGTGTGAATGAGGTGAGTCTCGAGTGACTGATTGACATTTGAATGTGATTTGAAGTATGTGATTGAAGAATGTGATTGATATGAGAAGTTCTGCATTCTTACATCATGGCACTTGCATTTGCATAATGTTTTGATAAGAGCTGTGCTTCGGCACAGGGTATAAAGTTTGCGAAATGAGCTGTGATGCGTTACAGGGTATAAAGACAAGCTGTAACCATCACAGGGTATAAAGTTGAGCTGTAATGTGTCATAGGGTATAAAGACAAGCTGTGACACATTACAGGGTATAAAGTTGAGCTGTGGTGCGTCACAGGGTATAAAGACAAGCTGTGGCCCACCACAGGGTATAAAGTTATGTGACCGGACATTGTGACATGCATTGCACTGTTTTGAAAGGAAATGCATAAGCATCTGTGATTGTGTAGTGTAGTGCATATTTTGCCATGCATCACGTGAGTCGTTACAGTACGATTGAGTTGAGATTGGATTGTTATTGAATTGTTAAATGCTTATTGATTATTGTTCTTACTCTATTATGTTATAAGGCTATATTCTTGAAGTTATACAAGACATGTGCCCCCATCACCCCTTGATTTAAATATTACTCATGTCTTGCCATGTGTTGATCCCGTATGTCTTATAAGCGGGTTACTTGCTAGCGTTTTTCGCTAAGGGTACTACCATTGTGATGCAGGTGAGCCTGAATATGATATGATTTTCATTGAGGATGACGGCGAGTGGGCTGAATGGGATGCTTAGAGCTCATATTGGGAATTGTTCTAGACTGTCTTTTAGTATTCCAACTTTCCTGTATTTATTTGAGGATTTAGACGGCTGCGTCCATAAACAACCCTGGATAGTTACGTTGTCTTTTGATGTTCAGATTGATGGTTTAGAATTATTTTACATCTGTTTCCGCGCTTATTTCTCTTACGTCATTGACAATGTGTATTTGAGAGATGAGACGTCTTGTAGTCTTCTCAGTAAGCTACGACGGGTGCACCGGTTCGGATCCACTGTCTGGGTCGGGGCGCTACTTGTGGATTGTGGGTTGATGGAATTTGTGTCTTGTGTGTAAGTGTATGAATATACATAAATATAAGGTTTGTTGTTTGGACAACATTTCTTTTTCTTTTTCAATGAAATTGACGTTGTGATGAGTGTTGGGAGGGGTGTGGCTGCCGTGACTTTTGGTATAAAGGTGTAAATTTTGATTTTTTTTGATTTAGGGAGATATATGTAGATATGTGTATGTATTTCCTATTAGGTATAGGAAACATAATTAAGTTTAATTACTATAAGTAGAGTATATCCTTATTTCCTTTTCTTTTTTCTAGCCAAATACAACTTGGGAGAACTATTACTATATCTTAATCATCCTCATCATCATCCAGACCCAATATATCTCAACGACAGCGAAAGCTATCGTTAGGGTCTGGGAGGGTAAGTGGTAGGCAGACAATACCCCTGTCCCAAGGGATAGAGAGTCTGCTTCCAGTGAGACCCCCGGCTCTACCTGCATAAATGACATGATAATAAAGATATGTTGTGCTAGTGTGTTAGTGAGTACATTCAAGAAATACAAAGAAAGATCTTTTGATATTAAAATACACATCAAGTATAAATGTACATGTAATGTAAAACAACGGTATAACAGACGCCACCAAGTGGAAAGCCAGCCTAAAGCGTAGATAGTGTCTACGTCTATCTATGTCCCTAAATATATTCTAAAGTGTCCCTATATATGACTTATACTTCGTTAACCTTAACCTTATGTCTCCATGAACTCCTATCCTGGACCATGTCCTCAGAGAGGTGTAAATCTAGTAAGTCGTGTCTTATCTGCTCATCCCAAGTCAGTTTGGGTCTGCCTTTACTCCTGTTTCCCTCTATAATGAGGCTTTCAATTGCTCTGACCGACGCTGTTATATGTCTCCGCATGACATGACCAAACCACCTCAATCTTCCCTCCCTTACCTTATCGGCTATACTAGCCACGCCTAACCTTTCGCGAAATACCTCGTTTCTGATCCGGTCTAGCCTTGTATGCCCACACATCCATCTTAACATTTTCATCTCTGCCACTTCCATCTTCTGTAATTGTGACCTCTTGATGGCCCAGCAGTCTGTCCCATATAGAATTGCCGGTCGCACTGCCACCCTATAAAATTTTCCCTTTAATTTAGTTGGGAAATTTTTGTCACACAGCACTCCTGAGGCCGCCCTCCATCTACACCAGCCTGCTTGAACTCGATGTGCTACATCATTATCTATGTCGCCATTATGCTGCACAAATGATCCTAGGTACTTAAACTTACTTACTTGTGGTACCACTTGACCATCGATAGTGAGCTGGCTATCCTCACTGTCTGCTACGCCGCTGAAGTCGCAGTGCAGATACTCGGTCTTAGAACGGCTAATCTTTAAGCCTTTTCTCTCTAAAACACCTCTCCACTGCTTTACTCTCATACTCAGGGTATGTCTACTTTCTGCGACTAATACAATATCGTCAGCAAAAAGCATACACCACGGCACTGCCTCCTGTATCTGCTTTGACAACTCGTCCAGGACAACTGCAAAAAGAAATGGGCTCAACGCAGACCCTTGATGGAGATCGACCTCCACCGAAAAAAAGTCTGTATTCCCCATAGCCGTACGAACGTTTGTTTTTGTCCTAGCATACATATCTCTAATTATGTCTATATACTTCATAGAGACCCCTCTTGCCTCCAAACTATCCCATATCAGGCTACGCGGCACACTATCATATGCTTTTTCAAGATCGATGAAAACCATATGTAAATCACGCTTCCTCGCCCTATACTTCTCCATTAATCTCCTGAGAATGTGTATTGCTTCCGTAGTTGACCTTCCTGGCATAAAACCAAATTGGTTCACCGTAACCTGAGTTTCTCTCCTAATTCGAGTGTCGATTATTCTCTCCCATAACTTCATGGTATGACTTAGCAACTTAATCCCTCTATAGTTCACACAACATTGTGCGTCCCCTTTGTTCTTATATAGGGGGACCACGACACTCTTTCTCCACTCATCTGGCATCTTCCCTGTTTTATAAATATGGTTGAACAGAGTAGATAGCAATTGGACTCCTTTCTCTCCTAAAGACTTCCACGCCTCAATGGGTATGTTATCTAGACCGACCGCTTTAGCTCTTCCCATCTTCTTCAGTGCTCTCATCACCTCTCCTTGTGTGATGTTCTGACAGTCGGAGTTATTATGTTGTCGTCGTTGGTTAGTGGAGCTTTCTCGTTCTTCGTAGTCGGCACTACTGCCGGTGAACAGATTGTGAAAGTATGTTTGCCATTTTAACTTGATGTCTTGTGCTTTGACTAACACATGTCCATCTTCTCCTTTTATGAACTTCCCGCCTCCTAGGTCCTCCACTCTTACAAAAAGTTTCGTCCTTGAAACTTGTGTTCTATATAATCAACAACTTAGTATAGTTTTACTTGATTCATCACCTAAACACCGATCCATCTAAGCATCCATTGTGTGTTGCGATATGCTAACCATAACACTTCCTCGACATAGGATTTAATCCTCAAAATCATTCTTTGTATACGTACGAAGTAATTTCTAAATCTATTTCTCTTCGCTTACTAAAATCATAACCTAATCTTTTATATGTATAAAATTAGCTTAAGGGTATTGTCACCATACTGGGAGTTCCAAGCCTCAAACGTCAGGTGATATCATACTTATATCTGCTGTCATCAGCAATCCTATATAATCAGTATTTATGTATACTACAATTTTTAACTTAATTCTTGTTCCCAAGACTCATCCTTTAAACCGTCTGTATTTTCAGAATACCTCTTGTTTTAGTACGATTCAACTTAATCGTCACTAGTATCCTACAAGAGGGTCTCGGCCTCCTATGGTTTAACTCTTAACTTAATTCTCTATAATTAAAACTTATAAACTTCCACTTACACCACTTGACGTGTATCATTCAACTTATTGCAATCTACAATTTCGAATTCTTAAAACTCATCAAATATAATTCATCCCCTAGATAATTAACCAAACTAATATCCTTTAAGTACGCCAATATGGTACCCGTTACTCTTTCTTAACACAAAACCAAGTCCTCAAAATCAATTCTTATATACTTACGAACTAGCCCTATGATCATGTCCTTAATTTCTAAGAGATATCATCAACAATTTAGTATACGAAACAGGTGTATGAACATACTTTTCTTTAAAAACGTAACTTATGTGGCTATAATTTGGAATATAGCTTTGATTGTTTAAAATAACATCATTCTATCTTGTAAACCCAAGAACCAAAGTTGTGTATACTTGTTTTCCCAGAGCAGTAATTCAAACGACCACTTATAAAAATGATAATATAACTTGTTCGCAAAGTATTTCGGTAAAATTGCTTTAAAACAGTTGAAAACTTGATAATGTAAGGATTTATAAAACGA
>AP025044.1:35468608-35492242 GCA_036186865.1 Eustoma russellianum
TAATGGTACTGGGTCACATACTGCCGTTACAGTGAAGTAGCCCGAATTACTGCCTGACCTATTAATACGTCAACTAATGTCTGCAGTAGGGTACCATATTCTTTCATAATCTCCATATTTTCTAGAGCTACGGTTTTGCGCATGGTAAATATGATGTCATGTTCTTGGTAAATCAAAATATTGTTATCATACAAGCTCTTATTTTCTAGTATGCACCTTTAAATTCCTTCTTTCAATGTTTGTATTTCAAATTCAGTTTTTTAAAATAATCTTGTAAATGTCCTATTTCATCTTGTAAATTGACATTTGAAGAGTTAGAATTTAGCTCAAGGCCATTCTGAATTGCCATGAGACAAGTATGTTGTGCCTTTGTTTTTTTAACTACTGTAATAAGTCCAACATCCTTGTCTTCACTTTCTTCTCCTTCTGATTCGAAAAGAAGGTTATCCCATGTGGTTAGCTACACATTTAAAGCTTTCTTCTTTTGAGAAAAAGCTTTCTTTTCTTGTTTTTGCGGCTCCTTTACATGACAATCGGCAATGAAATGACCGCATCGACCATGCCTATAGAAATTTTCACTTGCTTCTATATCCTTGGGTGGTTTCTTGAAAAACTTTCTTGATTGAGTTTTATTTCTTGTAGCCATTCTTCTAAATTTCCTATCTAGAAGAGCAACTTCTTCATCTAATTCATCGAACTCTACCACCAATCCATTGTGTGATGTATGTGTGGGCTTAATAGGATTCATCCTATTTTACTTATCAATAAGAATTTTATGAGTAAGAAGATTACTGCATAGCTCATCAAGGGTAAAAATGAGATTTTTAGATTCAATGATGGCAGTGACTTCTGGTGTCCATTCTCTTGGCAAAGAGTTGTGGAGTTTTGAGACAAGATCTTCATTGGAGATTTTCTTTTCAATAATGGAGAGTTGATTCACTATTCGAGTGAATCGGTCGATTGTCTCTTCAATCTTTTCATCACTCTTCATACCGAACATTTCATACTCCTTCATGAGCATAAGTCTTTTGGCCATTCTTACTTGCTCAATCCCTTCATGTATCGTTTCTAGCCTTTTCCATGCTTCATGGGCAGATCAAGACCTTGAAGTCTTATGAGCTCAGTGGTGGTTAGAGCATTTGAAAGAATATCGAATGCTTTTACATTTATGGCAAAGTTTATCTTCTCTTCGTCAGTGTAGTCATCCTCGTCTTTGAACATCGACTCTCCTTTTGAGTTGATGATCATAGGAACTTCAATTCCTTTGACAACAACTCTCCATATATCAAATTCGCAATCTTTCAAATGATTTATCATTCGAAGCTTCCACAAAGAATAATTTTGGACATCAAACATAGGTGCTTTAGTGTTTGAGGCTGAGAATAATGCAATTGGTTTAGAAGTTGAGGTGTAGGATGTAGAGATTGTCATTGCCATGATCTTTAACCTTTCTACTTGCAAAGATTTGCCAAGCAATCGAAGTTAGGCTCTGATAACGATTGTTAGGTCCGTGAAAATCACTCTAAAAGGGAGGTGAATAGAGTGTTGGACGATTTTGAGGAATTTTCTTGCTTTTGAGTATCTTTAACTCAAATGAAAATGAAAATCAAAGAAAAGAATGGGAGATGAAAGACAAAGAATGAATATATCCGATACAGAGAGGTTCGAATCGTTAATGATTCTGCTCCACTACCACTTTGTTTCCAAAGTGGATTTTCAACTACTCTTCTTATTACTCTTAGTAAGAACAACTACATCAATACTTACACTAACAACTTAGTGTAACCAACCGCAACAACAACTTTTTGCATAAAACAACTTTTTGCAACTACAACAACTTCAGCCCTAAGCAAGAACAAATTCTTGCTGCCTCACAACTTCATCAAAGTTCTCTCAAGGAACTTTCTCACAATGGGTTTTAGAAAGTAGTAGAGTTTACACTTTCTCACTAGTCTAAACATAAACAAGAGATCAAATATGTATGATTCCTCGTGTTAGATTCACGATCTCTCAATTTACAACAACGAAAATCAAATAAGAGCTTAACAAGCTTTAAACACTTTAACACAAATGAGAGAAATTTACAACAATGAAGTATGAAGCTTGAAGATGATGAAAGTGTATAAATGCCTCATCTAAGCTTCTTCAATTTATATGAGGTGTAATCCACGTTTTGGGAGCCTCCCCCAAGTCTTCAAGTCAATATCAAGTCTTGACAATATGTAAATAGCTTTTAGCCACCCTATCGATTGATTTGATCATCCAAAGCCACCTAGAGAATCTTAGACATGGATATAATAGTCAAGGAAGTATGATTAATGTTAGGGAAAAGTCCACAATAAATTTGAGCAAAATTGGAAAGGGAAAACACCATGAAACTTCCTTGGAAACAAAAAAATTTGAATTCTTGTTGACATCGATCGATCGATGTGTCTGTATCGAGAGATCGATGTCCTGCAATAAGGTTCCAGTTTTCAACCTGCCATACATCGATTAATCAATATCTCTTCTTTGAGAGACTTATGTATATATCGATCAATCAATGTCCTAAAGATGAGAGATCGATGTTCTCCAGCAAGATTTCAGTTTTATCACTTATGTACATCGATCGATCGATGTCTCTTCTGAGAGATTGATGTACACATCGATCGATCGATGTCTGAAACTCTGAGAGATCGATGTCTTCCAATAAGGTTTCAACTTTGAACATTCACTACATCGATCGATCAATGTCTCTAACCTTAGAGACTGATGTCACATCGATCGAACGATGTCTCCCAGCTTGAGAGATCGATTTTAGACAGTAAGGTTCCAACCTTGGATGTTTCCAATATGGACCGATCGATATCTCTCCTTGAGAGATTGATGTGTACTTCAATCGATCCATGTGAGAGATTGATGTCTCACAGTGTGTTTTTCTCGTGTTGCTTCGAATCCCAAGTGTGAAATTCCTTTTTAACTCTTTTAAAACATCTTTTACCTTCATCAAAACATTTCATGTTCCAACACGATCAACCTTTATCTTATCTTATTTGCAAAATCAAAAATAAACTTGGAACGACAAATTTAACCAATGAGATGTAAGCAAAAGTTACTTGTCACAATACTCAAACACAAAATGCCCAAGATGACAAAATAAACATATTTACAAAAGTCAATGTGAATCAAGAAAAGCATACATGAAATTGAATATTTATGAGATATTTTTCTTAATTTGCATGAAAACTTTGAGTATTGGAAATGCCCGTCAAGGTATGACTGCTTATGCTCACAATGGACCAAGGCCTAAGGGTGTGGGATATAAAGTTGCAGGAGTAAGTCCAAGAGGAGGAGGATTCAGAAAGGGAGGAGTTAATCCTGAAAGAATGCGAGTTGATGGTTCAAAGAAGCCTATATGCACCACTGTGGTTGGACATGCCATACAATTGACAGATGCTATTGGCTACATGGTTTTCCACCAGGTTTCAAACCAAGATCACAGATAAACTGTGTTGGAGTTGAACAAGAAGATGATAATCAGAGTGATTTTAATTATCAAATGGAGCCAAGTTATCCCAAAGCAATTGCAGGTTCACAGCCTCAACATGATCTTTTTCCTCAGACACCAACTATGCTTACGCAGGAGCAATACAATTAGTTAATTGGGCTATTGCACGATCACCATAGGAAAGGATCTAAAGACACATTGGTCCCAGTTGATGATGCCGATGAGGGACAGGCTGTGATGTCAGCTGTACAACAGGGCACTTCAGGTAAGATGGTAGGTAATATATTGTGTAAGTTTGTTAATATATGGATTTTAGACTCAGGTGCCACATACCACATTTGCTGTTCTCATGCTTTAGAAGTCGTTCACATTAGGAAAATCATTTTGGTTCATTGTTAATGACCATCGAAAAACACAAGGTATGAACTCAATCTTGAAGATAATACATGAAACATGGAGTTAAGAGAAATACACAAACCAATATCCAAACTTAAGGCATATTAGGATTACAATCAGACTGGACAACTCAGAAGGTTAACGACTACGCGTTTCCGTCCTTATTACTCCATTGCTGCACATGTCTGAGCATCTTTTATTGAGCTACTTGGTCTATTGCCCAAGCAAACCACACAAAAACAAATAAAACGGCGTAAAGAACCTTCAATCCTTATCAATAACGCCGCTATGTTTTGTTTTCTTTCACCTCATTCAGGTGGAATCTGTACATCTTCCACGCACATGTTTGTGGCAGGGTCACATGCTGGACACTCTGAAAATGGATCGCAATAGAGACCAGCACAGGGAGTATTCTTAGCCGCGCAAACGCTAATGTCCTGGAGCTTCACTGAGAGCTTCTGGGCCGTCTTTGAACCAGATTGGCTTGATCCATTAGGATCTTGAAACAGTTTCCTGGCGGATTTCTGGACAATCTTTGAACGAGAGCTACCAGTAGTGGCCACTGGAAAACAAAAATTAATAGCTTTTTAGGAGAAGTAAAAGATTTTACACCTTCCCTGCAAAACTAATAAAAATCTTTTTCCATATATACCACTAAATTCTAAAATAACGTTCTCTTCACCATTGATGATACGATCGTTAGAGTTTGTTGCATTTCTCCCTTCTCAAAAACAACAACAAGAACGACTAAGTCTTTTTTTAATTGACTATCCAACATTTAAACATGTAGGTGATAAATCCACACGCGACATGAGGAAGTCAGTACCGGAAAAACCTCCGTATATCCACATTGATTATGATCATGAACTAAACAACAGGAATGTCTTACCCTTAATAAGAAAATGTTTTTGAAACAAGGTGGAGTAGACCTCAAATAAATACATCAACACAAAATCTATATATGTAGTCATATCATGAGTTGACCCAAAACTTAAAACTCTATTCTGTAATGTTATAAAATTCGGAGGAAAAAAAGTTACAAGTTATATTTATGAGTTTACATTAGTGCTAGGATTTTATGAGTTTGAAATTTACCCACCCAAAAGCATATATGGATATAAGCTAGACATATCTATCAGACAAAAGGAAATGCCAATACACAACAAACACACATATATTTTTTTTTAATAAACGGAAGGATACCTTCCGGTCTTTATTTATGTAATAAATATCCCGCGTTAAATGGCCGAGGGTAGCCATTACTACAAACTAAAATAAAAGAAAACGAAATTAAAAGATTAGTCGTGGAATTTGAGGCATGCTAATCTCATTATAATTCAAAAGAACGATGACTTCCCCGTCTAGTAACCATTGAGGACGGTGGAGGTGGGGGAAGATTCTTCCGAGCTCTGCGCTTTTTCTGAGATAGTCCGCCAAGAAGAGTCCCGCCACTAATCGATGTCATGCGACAATCTATATCATCCGCCGCAATGAGCAAACTCTCCCGGATATCATCATAGTCATTTCCTTTACGCCGAATAGAGGAGCGAGAAGCTTCATTGTCCGAACCTACTGCAAGATCAATATCATCTTCCTCTTTCCGAAAGTGGTCTTGATAGAATTGTTCAATTAAGGGATCATAATCGTGTTAGAATATGTTCAGTTTTGATGATTTGCACAATTTGGCACTTTGAACAAGGGATTAGGCGCTTCATGTGTGTGTGTTGAAGTTAGTATACTTCGAACGCTTACATTAGGCGCTTAATGTACCTTGGTGGAGTCCAGTACATTTTGAACGCCTACATTAGGCGTTTTATGTGAAGTGTCTGGATGTGCGAACACTTCGAACGCCTAGATTAGGCGCTTCATCTGAAGTGTTTGAAAATAAGGACACTTTGAACGCCTGATTAGGTGCTTCATGTGGCCTGTTGAAAAGTGCGAACACTTTGAACGCCTCTTTAGGCGCTTTATGCTGTCCACCAAGCCAAAAGTACTTTTCCCCTGAATGGGTACGCACTCCTAAGTACTTTCTCTGAGAAAAAGTCAGAGTTAGTTCGAACAAGCATGAAGAGCTACATTAGGCGCTTCATGTGACTTCGAACGACTTAAGAAGCCCACATTAGGCGCTTGATGTGACTTCAAACGACTGTTCATTTTCACATTAAGCGCTCAATGTCACTTCGAACGCCTGTGCTTTTTGCACATTAGGCGCTTCATGTGACCAACGTTACAAAGGTCTTAAACTTCACTTTTAACATCAGTTGACCCTTTGTACCCTCCCCTTTTAGTGTCTTTTTCACAAGTTCCTCTCTGCTGAAGATTTTAGGTTTCCTTTCTTGACATTCATTTTGAAATCTCTCCAAGAATGTTGCTACATGCCAAAGGGAGATCTCCAATGATGAGGACTCACCAACACATGATGCCAAAACTCATTAATGTCAGTGTAGAGGGTTTCTAACGGGAATAAACATTGAGGTTGATAAAAGAAGGGTTTCTTCCATTGTCTTCTCAAACTTTCTACTTTGCAAGCTCTCAAATTCTCTCAAGCTCAAGCTCTCAAAATACTTGTAATATTTGTACATTTTACTTTATTGTTGAGAGTGTTTATTGTAAGAAGAAGAAGAGTCTTCCTCTTGGTGAGATCATATTGTGAGAGATTGGGTAGATTGTTGGTCAAGGAGCAAGGGTGCTTCTTGTTTTGAGATTTCTAGACTTCGAAGGGTTAGTTGATAGTGTGTGGTGCACTATTCTCCCTACAAGATTTCTTTGAGGGCAAAGAAGATCTTTGGAGGCTAAACTTCAAAGGGTTAGACTTCTTGGTTGTGGTCTAGACAAGGTGCCTAGTTTTTGTATTTTTTGGATTTTGTTCTTGATTGTTGTTTCCCCCAAAAGAAATAACAATCCCCATTTCAAAATCCTTCTTGTGAAACATCAAGAAGGTAGAGGAGTAGAGTCATTTGACTTGAACCTCTATACATACTTGTGTTTTTTATTTTCTTTCAAGTCTTTATTCTTTCTAAAGAACACACCCAAGTATTGGTTGCACTTCAAAACGAAAAATAGCCATAAAATATCCATACTTGGTGAACACACTATTCAACCCCCCCTTCTAGTGTGTTCTAAGGGACCTAACAATTGGTATCAGAGCCACATCTTGCTTATTTGAGTCCAAATACAAGATTTGATCATTTTAGTATGGATCCCTTTGTTTTTGATGATGTGGGTTCTCCTAGTGCTGATGCCTCTAGAAGAAGGAGGCAAGAAACCCTACTCCCTTCTATCTCAAACGTTCATGTCAAAGTTCCCATGTTTGACCCTCTAAACTACCCACTGTGGAAGTCAAATATGGAAACCTACTTACGTTCTTGTGGGCACAGAATATGGGTTGAGGTCTCAAGAGGATCTATGATTCCCATTGATATTGATGATCGTACTCCTGAGGAGGAGTTTCAGTTGGCCATAAATAGCAAGGCTCTTGCTATTTTAAACAGCTCTCTTTCCTCAAATGAGAGAGCACAGATTCAAGGTGTCCAATCCGCTCATGAGGCTTGGACAAAGCTTGAGATGATCCATGAAGGAACATCTCAAGTAAGAAAGGCCAAACGGAGACAGTTGATAAAACAATTCTACAACTTTACTGTCCCCAAAGGTGAAAAGATTGAAGAGTGCATCCAAAGATTCACCAAGCTTGTCAACCTTCTCAAAGCGGTTGGCAAGAAAATAGAACAAGAGGATCTAAACCATTGCTTCCTAAACAGCTTAAGAAGAGAATGGAACGCAAAAGTGACAGCCATTGAGGAGTCCAAGGATTTAAAAACAATCACCTTGGACGAGTTATACGGGAATCTCATTACTTATGAGATTCATTTGGATGCACAAGAAAAGAATGATCCTATTCGCCACTCCTCTAAGGCGCTAGCATGCTAGTCGGAGGACTCGGACGATGAAGTCGGACTTCTTGTCAAAAGATTCCGACGGTTTGCCAGAAAGAATGGTGATGAAGCCAAAAGATTCATCAAGGAGAAATACTCCAAGGACAAGGTGAAGGACCAAGAGAATAAATTCTACAAGTGTGGCAAGCTTGATCATTTCATGAAAGATTGTCAGGGTGAAGTAGCTGCAACTCAAAGACAAGAAGGCCATCTACCAAAGGAAGAAGGCCTTGCAAGCGGAAGTAGCCCATTGGGAGAGCATTCTTTCTGGGTCCGAGAGCGACAATGGCGATCATGATGATCTTGCACTCACGGGGGTGGTGCAAGATGATCTTGACAAGGAGTTCTTTGCACTCATGGCCATCGACGATGACGTGGAGGTATGCAACATTTCATCTGACTATAGAATTATTGATGAACGAGATGATTTAGTGCAAGAAAATGATCTCCTAGATTTAAAATATAAACGTGTCAAGAAAGAGTTTAGAGCATGATTAAATGAATATAATGACACGTTAAAATATCACATTGCATTGCAAGTTGAGCATGATATATTTTTAACTATGCATGTGATTGCACTTGAAGAGAAACATGATTTGGATGAAATCATGTGCTCAAGCCCTTGAGGATAAGAAAAATGATTCAAGGGTAAGTGCTACAAAAGTAGAGATCAAAGATGCATCTAGGCCAAGCATGAAAGCTAAAATCAAACCTGGTGCCATGTATGCATCTAAGAAGGGAAATAAGAAGGAACAAGCACAAGTGATCAAGGAGTCCAAAACCTCCTTGAAGAAGCAAAGGCACATGCCTAAACAAAAGGCTATTGTACCAAAGGTATCACAAGCTTTGGTTCATGTTGTGAAACAAAAACCTTCTTCTATTCCAAAGAAGGTGGTTCCTAAAAAAGAAACAAGACATGTGCCTACGCACAAGCATTCGCACAAGCATACACCAACTCACAAGTATACTCCTACATGCTTTATTGCAATAGGAAAGGCCATGTAGAAAGAGTATGTAGAGCTAAACATAATAAGAATCTTGTGTGGGTGCCGAAAGGCGAGATGAAGGTGACTAACCTTCAAGGACCCAAAACAAAAAGGGTACCAACTTCATATGGTTCTTTTGTAGGCCCTAGCTCTCAATGGAGAAAGCGAAGACAAGAAGGTCAAATGGGTCGTGGACAGTGGGTGTTCCAACCATATGACGGGAGACAAACGTCTCTTCCATAGACTCACTATGCAAGACGGAGGAGTTGTCCACTTTGGCGGTAGCAAAGGCCAAATCAAAGGACATGATATTGTGGGTAACGATTCCTTCTCTCTTAGTGATGTCTTATATGTTGTAGGTCTTAAGTTTAACTTGATAAGTGTCAGTCAACTTTGTGATGCTAATTATGAGGTAACGTTTTTGAAAACAAAGTGTGTTGTGAAAAAGGAAGATAAGATCTTCTTTGAGGCTTTGCGTTTCAAAAATATTTACAAACTTAGCATCAATGATTTGGTTTCTCAAAATGTATCTTGTCTAGTTGCTAAGAATGATTTGACGCAACTATGGCATAGACGTCTCGGACATGTATGTTTCAAAACATTTAAATTTATTTGCGAAAAGAGTTAATTGCACCTGGTATCCATTCTTTTCCACCAAGTTTTAAGTAGCATCCAATGTTTCATGAAACACACTTGCCATCCAGACTTATAGGGTTAATAGACACCTGGCATCCATGCTAACGTCATAAAGGCAATTTTCATTTATTTTTTAAAAGTTTATAGAAAAAATAATTCAAAAATAAAAAAAAAACCCCACCCCCACCCCACCACACCCCCACCCCCACAATCACCTCCCTCCCCATCCTCCCCATCTTCCTCTTCTTCCTCCATCTTCCTCTTGAAACAGCGATGATGCAACGGAAGACGAAGGGAAAGAACCGATGTCCACCGCTTGGTCGTGGGCTTGATTTCCTTGTTCATAAACAAGTCGTTGTAACATTTGGAACAGAAATTCTGGGTCGCAGGACTGCCGGAGAAGCCACAATTATTCAGGCATAAGTGGTGGTTTTCGGAAGCTCGGAATCCATGTTCTTCCGCCATCTTTTTGCTGTGTTTTATGACAAATATCTGTACAGGGATCAATTAAAAGAAAAACGGAAGAAATTGAGAAATTAGGAAGGAAAAGGAGCTTTAGGGAGGAGGGGATGTATGATTGAAGGGAAATTGTTGGGTGGAATGGCTTTAAAGAAATTTTATACGAAAAGAGGAGGAGGTTGGGTTAGAATCTGAGGAAAAAATGAAGCAGAGAATAAAAAGGAGGAAGGATCCAAGAAATAAAAACGGAAAGTGGAATTCAATATTGAGCAGCGTGGATGCTAATGTTGATAATTAGTAACAATATGTAGGTCCACATTAAGTTAAGAAACAATGATGCATAGTTTAGTCAATCACAGGAATAAAAGAAGAAGAAGATGGAGGAAGAAGAAGAAGATGGGGAGGATGGGGAGGGAGGTGATTGTGGGGGTGGGGGTGTGGTGGGGTGTGGGTGGGGTTTTTCTTTTTATTTTGAATTATTTTTCTATAAACTTTTAAAAAATAATGAAAATTGCCTTTATGACGTCAGCATGGATGCCAGGTGTCTATTAACCCTATAAGTCTGGATGGCAAGTGTGTTTCATGAAACATATGATGCTACTTAAAACTTGGTGGAAAAGAATGGATATCATGTGCAATTAACTCTTTGCGAAAATGATAAAGTCCGAGGCCTTCCAAAAATGAGTTTCGAAAACCATGACTTATGTGACACTTGTCAAAAGGCGAAGCTTGTGAAAACAAGCTTCAAACCCAAGACAAATATTTCCACCTCCAAGCCCCTACAATTCTTCATATGGATTTGTATGGGGATGTGGAAACAAAAAGCTTGGGTAGTAAACATTATACCTTCGTGGTAGTAGATGACTATACTCGTTATACGTGGGTGATGTTTCTAGCTAAGAAAAGTGATGCGTGTAGTGAGTTTATGAGTCTAAAGTAAACGATTGGAAAATCATGTGGGTGACACCATTAAAACCATCCGTAGTGATCGTGGTGGTGAGTTTCGATGGTGATTTCGAAAGGTTTTGTGTATTCAAAGGATACTCTCATGACCTTTCGGCATCTAGAACTCCTCAACAAAATGGTGTAGCCGAACGAAAGAATAGAACTCTACAAGAATGTGTAGAGCAATGTTGATGAGTTCGGTTTGCCTAAGTATTTTTGGGCCGAAGCGGTAAATGCCGCTTGCCATGTGATCAATCGTGTTTATTTGAGACCATACCTAAATGTGACACCCTATGAGCTTTGGAATGCAAAAGTTCCCAACATTGGGTATTTCAAAGTCTTTGGTTTGCAAGTATTTTATACTTAATACCAAAGATACTTTGGACAAACTTGACCTCAAAGCGGATGAAGGTATCTTTTTAGGTTATGCCTCAAATAGTAAAGCATTTCATGTTTTCAACAAAAGGAGTCAAAAGGTGGAAGAATCAATCCATGTTAAGTTTAATGAGTCACTTAGTGACGACCTAAACTTAATGAGGATTGTGAAGAGCATGAAGATGTGACTCCTCAAGAAGAAATTCTTGAGGATGATCCTATGGTCGTTCCTTAACGAGAGATCGTTGATGATCCTCCAAATGGAAACATCTTCATTGACTTGAGAGTTGAACCTATTGAAGGTACTCCTCCACCTTGTGTACATGAACTTAGTGAGTCAAATAGAAATATTTCTCATACTCATGTTGATACACAAAATGTAGATAATGCATCACACATTCCGGAACATGAGGTTCATGTTGATGATGAAGGTTCATCTCTTCCGGAACATGATCAAGAGGAAGTTGGAGGTGATATCTCAAATCTTCCTAGATCATTTAAGCACAAAGTTTTCACCCTCAAGAGTTAGTCATAGGTGATCTAAATAGGGGTATCACCACACGAAGGCAATATAGAGAGAATGCATTTGTCTCTCTTATAGAGCCTAAAAATATTAAAGATGCACTTCTTGATGAAAATTGGATCTTGGCTATGCAAGAAGAATTAAACCAATTTGAAAGAAGTGATGTTTGGGAGTTAGTTCCCAAACCACACGATCATCCTATTATTGGTACGAAATGGGTTTTTCGTAACAAGATGGATGATCAAGGTAATGTCACTAGAAACAAGGCTATGTTAGTTGCTCAAGGATACCGTCAAGAAGAAGGTATTGATTTTGATGAGACATTTGCACCCGTAGCACGGCTTGAAGCTATTAGGATGTTATTAGCATATGCTTGTTATAAGGATTTTAAACTTTACCAAATAGATGTTAAATCCGCCTTCTTGAATGATGTTATTCAAGAGGAAGTGTATGTTGCACAACCTCCCGGGTTTGAATGTCATGATTCACCACATCATGTCTTCAAACTTAAAAAGGCTCTTTACGGCCTCAAACAAGCTCCAAGAGCTTGGTACGAGAGGTTAAGTACTTTTCTTCTTAATAATGGCTTTTCAAGAGGTAAAGTTGACACTACTTTGTTCATAAAAGACAAGGTAGGAATCATTTAATTGTTCAAGTATATGTTGATGATAATATTTTTGGTGCTACTAACAATTGTCTTTGTGAGCAATTTGCTAGTCTTATGCAAGGTGAGTTCGAGATTGAGCATGATGGGCGAACTAAATTATTTCCTTAGATTACAAATCAAGCAAACCGAAGATGGCATGTACATTTCCCAAACCAAATACACAAGAGATTTGCTGAAAAAGTACAGCTTTGGTGAAGGAAAGAGAGGTAAACACTCCTATGAGCACAAGTGCCAAGCTTGACAAGGATGAAAAGGGAAAGCATATCGAGGTAACCTTGTATCGTGGGCATTATAGGTAGTCTACTTTATTTAACGGCTAGTAGACCCGATATTTTACATGCAGTATGTTATGTGCTTGGTTATTTTATCCTAAGAATGCATGTTTTGATTTACGAGGATATTGTTGACTCCGATTATGCGGGGAGTCTAGTCGATAGAAAGAGCACCTCCGGAACTTGTCAGTTTCTCGGAGATTGTCTCGTTTCTTGGTTCTCCAAGAAACAAAAACAGTGTGTCTCTTCTACGGCGGAATCGAATATGTGTCGGCCGTCCTCGTGTTGTGCACAATTATTATGGATGACAAACACGTTAAATGATTATAACATTCACTTCTCAAAGGTGCCAATTTTGTGTGATTACACATCCGCCATAATATTGCAACAAAATCCCAGTCCAACATAGTCGGACCAAGCACATTGAAGTGAGGTATCATTTCATCCGTGATTGTGTACAAAAGAACTTGGTAAGTGTGGAATTTGTTCCTACACGAGACCAACTAGCGGACATCTTCACGAAACCCCTACCTAGTTTATGTCTTTGTATCCATACGAAGTAGGTTGGGATTGCTCATATGGGTTGATAAAACCATCTTGATTTTGAGCATGAAAATTTCAAAATTTTCAAAGTCAGTGCACAATAAAGCGCTTCATCACACTTGCTTCAGGCGTTCGATGTCACAGCAAGTGCCTGATGTTAAGGATGTCACTTGTTCGAAGTGACATCAGGCGCTTTATGTCTTTTACTAAGGCGTTCGATGTTGGATTAAGCGCTCTATCTGAATTTGTTCACTCGTTCGATGTAACATAAAGCGCTCAATTCGCAATCTCCACAGCCGTTTCAATGTGACTTTAGGCGCTTCATCCCACTTTGGTGAAGTCGTTCGAAGTCACATTATGCGCGATTCAACCCTATTTCTATACACTGTCATTTCCGCGTCTCTTCAATTTTGCCGCCATTCAAGACCATCAATTTCTCTTGCTGCCATTACCTTCTTTCCCTCTTTCCCACTTCTTCCACTTCCCCACGTTTGCTTTCTCTTCCTCCCATTAACCTAAAACTCTTCATCTTCTTCTCTCTCCACTCCTCCACTCCTCCACTACTTCATCTTCCTCCATTACTCCACCATCTCTTCATCTTCTTCATTCATCTTTAAAATCAATCTTTTCTTCATTCCTCATCACATCTTTACTTCATCTTTTTCCTCTCAAGACCTCTCTTTCTCCAAACTTTTCATACAATGGCTTCCGCTGGTCATTCCAACGTCCACGCACTCAAAAGCGAAAACAACGGCTGGACAAGGAATTGTTGAGCCTCCAGAAATCAACAACTATTCGTGAAGGTCTCACCAAGGACAACTTTCCTTGGTTAAAGAAATTTGAGCCCGACATCAAGAAGCCTCCACATGTAAAATTGGATATATTTATATGTATATATATACATCTATCCGTAACATATATATATCTAAACCGTATATATATAAATACATACTTTTATACAAAACCATGTATTTGTATATATGCATCTACACATCTATACATACATATCTCTCTATACATATATATGTAAATCTGTATATACATATATAGATCTACACACTTAAACATATATATATATATATCAACGTCATCTATTTTATAATATGTATAGATATGCGTGTGTATATATGATGTATATATATATAGTGTGCGTGTATATGTATAAAGTGTATATATGTAAATACCTATTACTCAACATAAGATCTATAATTTCTGAGAAGCAATCTTAACATACTACAATAATGATCCAACTTTGATATGAACATACATACTTAGTATTTGTAAAACCATGTAAGATCTAGGAAGAATACTTGCCTTGATTTACTTTCTTACTCTTAGATGGCTTTTCGGAGAGCTGCAAACATGACTTCTATGAAAATCCAGGCGAGAATTCAGCGGGTCAGATGTTTTGAGACGGTAAGATACATAGAAATCCATGTTACCAGGATTTCTAGTAGCCTTACCATTGATGCAGTAGGTGACCACCACTAGCAAGATGCGATCCACCAATGGCATGTTCTGAGTCTTTTTGGAGGAGAAAAGACCCCAAATCGAATTTAACGTCCTGCTCACGAATGCCGTATTTGACACTCCAGTCAAACACGAAGAAATCAGTCAATCCCTCGTTTCGGATTCCTCAGGACTTGCACAAATTTCACGAATAGTGAAGCTGAGAGGAGTACCATCAATAACAGTGTTGAGGGAAAAAGTTTGAGACTCAGATTGTGAGGTGACCCCAAATTTGAATAGAATAAGCCGGGTGGTGCCCGCGCGTGGAGTATTTTTGCATACCAGGCTGGACCAAAGAGATGTCAGCGCCTGATGTTCCAACAGAGGAACAACTTCAAAAGCTGTGCTCGTCTCAGGAAGATTGCTGGATTGAGCAGTTTCAGAGGGATAACAAGACGATTGGATGCTATCCATTCTCGGAATAGCATGCCGGAGTAGTAAGGAGACATGAGCACCTTTGTCAAAAGCTTTACCTTTTTGCCATATTGTCACAATATTGTTAAAATAAAAGGTCTTGACATTTCTGATGAAGATTTGACCCCAGTTGCCAATCTGAAGTCTATGATCACTACAACATCGCCCAGGCCGTTGACTCGCAAAAACGGAAGGCCACCACCATTCCTGATGAAGATGAGGTCGCGGAGGATCTCAAGATGCTGCTGGTGGTAAGTAATTCTTCAAGAATTGTTATCACGCATTGCTGCGCTTGAACAGACTGTTCAGTAGTTGCATCTTCGTGATGCCGAGCATGAAGCTCGCATGTACAGAATGAAGCTCGTAATGAGCGCAATGAACTGCGCATGACTGCATTTCGAAATGGCACTCATGCAAGTCTGTCCATGGGCTTCCTCCTAATTTTAAGGATTTAGGGGGGGAAAGTGGTGGTGCTGGTGGTGCTGTTGGAAATTCTGGCGGCGGTGGTGATGCTGGTGGCTTCGGGAGATGTTGCAGGATCCATGGACTAGTGTAGGTTTTGGCTTCAGTGGTTTTACAAACCACCAAGTGGTGGTGCTATGTAAATTTCTTTATTTTTTGTTGTTGGTGGTGAAATTTCAAGCTAGTGTTTAATGCAAATTTTATGACTTGATATTCGTTGTTGATGTTCATTAAATTGTTTCATCACTTTGTTCTGTTCAAGTATTTTTTTCATTGCACTAGTGAGGGGGGAGCATATGTTAAGGGGGAGCCTTGATAAGTTATGTATGTTGTAAAATCATCAAAAAAAAGGGAGAATGTAAGGAATATGTTGAGTTTTGATGATTTGCACAATTTTGCATCTTTGAACAAGGGTTAGGCGCTTCATGTGTGTGTGTGAAGTCAGTATACTTCGAACGCTACATTAGGCACTTAATGTACCTTGGTGGAGTCCAGTACACTTCGAACGCCTACATTAGGCGCTTTATGTGAAGTGTCTGGATGTTGCGAACACTTCGAACGCCTAGATTAGGCGCTTCATCTGAAGTGTTTGAAAATAAGGGACACTTTGAAACGCCTGATTAGGCGCTTCATGTGGCCTGTTGAAAAGTGCCGAACACTTTGAACGCCTCTTTAGGCGCTTTATGCTGTCCACCAAGCCAAAAGTACTTTTCCCCTGAATGGGCACGCACTCCTAAGTACTTTCTCTGAGAAAAAGTCAGAGTTAGTTCGAACAAGCATGAAGGGCTACATTAGGCACTTCATGTGACTTCGAACGACTTAAGAAGCCCACATTAGGCGCTTGATGTGACTTCGAACGACTGTTCATTTTCACATCAAGCGCTCAATGTCACTTCGAACGCCTGTGCTTTTTGCATATTAGGCGCTTCATGTGACCAACGTTACAAAGGTCTTAAACTTCACTTTTTAACATCAGTTGACCCTTTGTACCCTCCCCTTTTAGTGTCTTTTCACAAGTTCCTCTCTTCTGAAGATTTTAGGTTTCTAATTCTCTCAAGCTCAAGCTCTCAAAATACTTGTAATATTTGTACATTTTACTTTATTGTTGAGAGTGTTTATTGTAAGAAGAAGAAGAGTCTTCCTCTTGGTGAGATCATATTGTGAGAGATTGGGTAGATTGTTGGTCAAGGAGCAAGGGGTGCTTCTTGTTTTGAGATTTCTAGACTTTGAAGGGTAGTTGATAGTGTGTGGTGCCTATTCTCCCTACAAGATTTCTTGAGGGCAAGAAGATCTTTGGAGGCTATACTTCAAATGTTAGACTTCTTGGTTGTGGTCTAGGCAAGGTGCCAGTTTTGTATTTCTTGATTTTGTTTCTTGATTGTTTTTCCCCCAAAAAGAAATAACAATCCCCATTTCAAAATCCTTCTTGTGAAACATCAAGAAGGTAGAGGAGTAGAGTCATTTGACTTGAACCTCTATACATACTCGTGTTCTTTATTTTCTTTCAAGTCTTTATTCTTTCTAAAGAACACACACAAGTATTGGTTGTACTTCAAAACGAAAAATAGCCATAAAATAGCCATACTTGGTGCACACACTATTCAACTCCCCCTTCTAGTGTGTTCTAAGAGACCTAACAAATCGGGCAATGAAGGATGGTTATCGCCAGTGGCAGTATCGCCAGTGGCAGTGGCAGTTCAATTTGAACGGACTGAATTTGGACTCCCGGAGCCACTTCAGAAGTTGAGTTCACCTCTTGAGCATGCTGTACATTTGTGGCTGAAATCTCCAAGGGCGGAGGAGATATTTGTACAGCTCTCCCTTCTATATCAGATTCATCGGTCCGGGTAGATAGTGTAGCAGGGTAGGATGTATCCATCTGCTGCTCATCCTGATGCTCTTGAACTTCCAATGTTGGCGGCACTGATAGTACATGACATAAATCTGCAGTCAGCCGAGAGAAAATCTGCAATATAGATGTATCTGCAGTAGGCGCAGGTTTCCTGATTCATCGGCTTGAGCTGTTGCCTGTAGCTCTTCCCTATCCTCACCGCCCCCTTCTCCAACAGTCTGGACCAGATGCTGATTCGGAATAGAATCTCCAGCAGGCTGTTCTCCAGTCTCTTTCTGATTATTTCCTTTAGGAATCCACACTTCATTCTTTCCTGCATTCTTCATTGGATGCGCTTGGGCATGAACCTTCCCATCGCCACATGAACCCTCTGAATGGCCAAACCGACGACATTTGTTGCAGTACCTAGGGAGATCTTCATACACAACTACTTGAAAGAAAGAATGCTCTCCACAGTCTATAAATATCTTAGATGGTAAATCCATGGTGACATCCACTTCAACGCAAAACCGCACCACAGAGGGACGATGAAAACTTAAGGTAGCCGAGTCCATCTTTAAAGGTGTACCAATCAACTTTGCAATCTCATATAAAGTACAATAATCATGGAGATGAATTGGAAGACCCTCAAGTGCCACCCACACCGGGACGATTGGGGTATCCTGACATGGATCCAAAGATGGAGTCCATTTCGTAACCTTCATATCGTAACCCTGGAAACGCCAGTGACGACGATAAAAGAATCGCGTATAATCATCTTCGTTAACAAAGTTTAGCAGCACATGTCCCTCATCAAGGAGACCAATATTAACTGAACCTTTGAACCCAATTCTGTCAATCGAAGCGCGCAAACCAGCCATTGATGGCCGGCCACGCCAAAAGGCTCCAACCAGGGCGTACTTGAAACGATTTTCAACAATGACAATTTTATCTTGCGTAAATGAAACAGCGGGGTATCCTTTATAGCGTCCCGTCTCACGCGATGGGAATCTGCTTGCTACTGCAGACGATACCATAGCCGCAAATGATTTGGAAAGTGGCGGCGGTTCCATCTCAGACCAAATATGAATTCAAGACCAGTAGTAAATGATAATGCAGTATTACAATTAAAAAGGTTGAATTTTTTGCAATATTTGGGGCCGAACCCATATGCGACAATCGCTGAAACAAAACCAAGAGGAAAGAATTGAAATAATTGAAAAGTACCAGTGGAAAGAGCGATTCTTCACGCCGCCGAAATGTCCGTAGGTTTGTTTGCAGATCGAAAACGGCGGCATCACTGCCGCCCGCGATTGCAACCTGCCGCCAGAGAGAATTCCATTTTTCCGATAAATACATATGTGTGTATATATATATATATATATATATATCAAAAAACACACATATATATACATATAGATGTGTATATATATGTATATATAATATATATATATATATATATATATATATGTATTCTTTTGGGTCAAATGCAAACTGGTATTACCTGAATATCAAAACATCAAAGGGATGTGTCCCATACAATAGCCTTACTTGTAGAATGGCATGCAGGTCTACATGCACAAATAAGTAAAGTAAGCGATTTTAAACAATAGAAGCATCGCCTATATCTAAAATATAAGGGAAGAGCTTGTACATTACTCTGTACACATGTGTGCGTATTCTATGTACTACATTCCTAGATATAAAATCTATGCTTTCAAAATTGTAGCTTTTCCATGCCTGCCAAATGTGGTACACCGTAGCTGCCAAAACAATTTTTGCTACGTTGGCTTTTAGTGCCTTCTTTTTAATTGCGTGAGTTCCAGGTCAACGATCTATGAACTTTATTTAGTCTCTGTGGAAGTCCAAGCCAGGCCGAGGTACATATCCAAACCTGCTTGGTGGCCGAGTAGGAAAAGAAGTGGTGAAGTAGTGTCTCTTGTCCCACGGAGCAGAGGTGGCATGCTTTGTCGTTTAAGTGAACAAGCCTATCCTTGGTGGCACCCTGTTCAAGCCGGCCTGCCATAGTGTAAAAGAATGTTCGCGAGTCACAACTGAATCACAGACAATCTTGGCCCAATTGATTTTCCTACCTTTTTTCCTGAAGTAATTGTACGCCAGATGAGGTTTGAGGATATCATCCACTGTCCATGAAGTAAGAACAGTTACAGCCGAGCTGGGGGAGTCTGAGCTGGCCAGCAACTTGTCTCTGATCTCCATAAGCTTTTTCAAGAGGGGAGAGTTAGTGCTACAACATGCTCTTGTCCATAACGAGACGTGTAACTTGTACTTATGGTTCATCCACTGCACCCAGAGAGTGTCTTTCTTGTGATGGAGGTCTCATAGGTGCTTGGCTAGCAGCACTAGATTCTATGCTTTCAGCTCAAGAACATCCAAACCCCGTACTTCCTTAGGCATGCAAATCTGTGACCAGGATACTTAAGCCTTTCTGGCCCCAAGTGAGGAGTTATCTCATAAGAAGTGTAGGCAAATTATGTTTAGAAGGGATCGAACTTTTGCTGGCACAGGCAGCGCACTTAACCAGAAACAGGTTACGCCTTGCAGCACTAAGTGATCAACTGTAATCTGCCTGCATATGAAAGGCTATTTGCATTCCATGGGCTCACTTTGTCCATCAGTATCTTGATGAAAAGAGTGTAGTGGGTGCACCTAAGCTTGTGCCTAGCAATGGGTATGCCTAGATATCTGAATGACATATTTCAGCTAAGAAACCCGTACTGCATCCAGTTGGTGTCCTGACCAATTCCTGCGTGGAAGAACTGAGACTTGGTCAGGTTAGCCTTGAGCCCTGAGCATTCACCAAATATATTCAATGTCTCCATGATTCTTTGCATAGAGCAGACATCACCACAGAAGAAGAGGATCAGGTCATCCGCAAAGATGAGGTGAGTGGTGTTATGCTTAGCACAACCATAATGAAAGTGGAATTGACAAACATATGTATTATTTAGCAACCATTATGGTAAGTAGAGAAATATCCCAGTCTTTTAATACTGTAAATTTCAGAATTCCAAGTTGGTTAAATTTTGGTGACCAAAAAAATAATACAACACCACGAAAATTCTTGAATACAGACTTATGAATGTAATTTCATATCCTAATATTTTATTTAGATTAAGTACCTATGAATAACAGGGCTGGTATGCTAGTTGTAAAATCTGAAACTAGCAAGTTGCACTTCCATCCACTAAATAAGAATACTAACATAAACAACAAATCATCTAACATGACTCTAACCACACAAAATATGCCAAAAAGATGCAAATCCAACTCTAAAGCAACTCATTTTTATTCTGTAGACATTAAAATAGACATTAAATTGTAGATGGTTGATAAGCGACAAAGCGTTTCTGCAAAAATTTAACAAAGAAATGCACCTCGAACGATATTTGTATACAGGTTATTCTTATTCAAGAAATGTATAACTTCCAAATCATGTTCTAAATCAAGAATACTAAGATTTGTTTTTTAGTATCTCAAAAATTTACACATTTATACCTGCCGTTAACAGAATATACTGTTACTATCTCAAAAAAAAAATATTTTTACGTGGTTAATATTTGATATTTCACAAAGTTATTCCAATTTGAGCGCCGACAATTGCATCCTGACAACAATAGAGAATTTCTGAGTGGCAATTCCAATCGCAAGGCTCCGAACCCTTGATAACAACATATATATATATAGTATATAGTGTATAGTGTGTTCACCAATATAAAGAAGAATACTAACATATGTTAGGTCCCTTATAACACACTAGAAGGGGGGTTGAATAGTGTGTTCACCAAGTATGGATATTTTCTTGGATATTTTTCGTTTTTCAGTACAACCAATACTTGGGTGTGTTCTTGAAAAGAATGAAAACTTTGCGGAAGCTTATAGAACACAAAGATATATAGAGGTTCAAGTCAAATGACCATACTCCACTACCTTCTTGATTTTTTACAAGAAGGATTTTGAAATGGGGATTGTTATTTCAATGGGGAAACAACAATCAAAGAAATAAAAATCCAACAAAGAACTAGGCCACACGCCTAGACCATAACCAAGAAATCTAACCCCTTGAAATCTAGCCTCCAAAGATCTTCTTTGCCCTTGTAGGGAGTATAGTGCACCACAACACTATCAACTAACCCTCCAAGGTCCAGATTTCTCAAACAAGAAGCACCCTAGCTTCTTGACCAACAATCTACACAACCTCTCACAATCATCACTCACTAAGAAGAAGACTCTTCTTCTTCTTTTACAACACAACTCTCAACAATAAAGTAAAATATACAAGATTACAACTATTTTGAGAGTTTGAACTTTGAGGGAAACTTGAGAGCTTGAATGGTAGAAAGTTGATGAAGAATGGGATGAAGCCCTTGTTTTATCACCCTTGAAATTTTTCTGCCCATTTGAAACCCTCTGTAGAGCTAATAATGGGTTTTGGCATCTTGTGATGGTATGTCCTCTTCATTAGAGATCTCCTCTTGGCTTGTAGCAACATTTTTGGAGAAGCTTCTAAATGAAAGCTATAAGAGGAAACCTGACTTCTTCAAGAATGAGAGAGATCCTGTGAAAATAACACTAAAAGAGGAGAGTACAAAGAGTCAAATGATGTTAGAAAGTAAAGCATAAGACTTTTGTAACGTTAGTCACATGAAGCGCCTAATGTGCTTAATGAACAGGCGTTCAATGTGACATGGACCGCTGTATGTGAATTTAAACAGGCGTTCGAAGTCACATAAAGCGCCTTATGTGGGCAATCGAAGGCGTTCGAAGTTACATGAAGCGCCTAATGTAAGGCTTCATGCTTGTTCAAAGTAGTTCTGACTTTTATCCCAAAGTAACTTGATGTACGTGCCCATTTTGGGGGGAAAAGTACTTTTGACTTGGTGGTACACATGAAGCGCCTAATGTATGCGTTCGAAGTGTACTGCCTTTTTCTCAAAACACATGAAGCGCCTGATGTAGGCGTTCAAAGTGTTCGGACGTACAGACACTTCACATGAAGCACCTAATGTAGGCGTTCGAAGTATACTGGATTTAACCAAGGCACATTAAGCGCCTAATGTAAGCGTTCGAAGTATACTGACTTCCAACCACTTCACATAAGGCGCCTAATCCATCGTTCCAATTACCAACTTGTGCAAATCATCAAAACTCAATATGTTCTGACATTCTTCCTCTTTTTGATGATTTCACAAAATGCATAGCTTTTAAAGTTAGCTCCCCCTTAACTTATGCTCCCCTCACTTGATGCAAAAGAAATAACTTGGAATAAATAAGTCAAAAATGATAATGCAAGAATAATATTCATAGGAAACATCATTGACAAAATAGCAAAATACCAAGTCTATTTATCTCCCAAGCATTAATTTTCACAAAAACAAATTTCACAGAAATTACACATTTTCACCACCAGCACCTCCACTTGGAGGTGTGAATCCACCAAAACCAAAGCCTCCACCAGCTGCAAAATCAGCGAATCCACCCATGAACCCTTCAACACCGCCTGAGCAGCTAGCTGCTCACCACCACCACCACCACTTTCTCCCTCTAAATAATCAAAATTAGGGGGAAGAGCCCACGGACAAATCTTCATAAAAGCATTTTTAAATGCTGTCATGCGAAATTCATTTCGCGCATGCCGGGCTTAATGCTCAGCATCACGAAGCTACAATTGTTGAACAATCCGTTCAAGAGAGGCTATTTGTGGTAGCAACTCAAACGAATTGCTATCACTTGTATCTTCTTGAGGTCCTTCATCAACCTCATCAGCAATGTCAAGAATGGTAGTGGCTTTCCGTTTTTGAGAATCAATGGCTTGAGCAATGATGTAGTTATCGTAGAAGTCCGTCTTAGCGACTTGGGTCAGACCTCCATCAGGAATGGCTATACCTTTTGGTTTTAACAGAATCATGACAATATTGGCAAAAGGTAAAGCTTTGGACCCTTTCCGGAGAGCAGCAAACATGACTTCTACAATGATCCAGACAAGATTTAGCTGGGTCTTATGTTTGATACGGTAAGTGACGTAGAAATCCATGTTGCTCGGATTTCTAGTCAACTTACCATTTACGCAGTAAGTGGCCACAACCAGCAAAATGCGGTCCACCAAAGGCATATATTGTGAGCTTTCGTAAGGGAAAATACCCAAGATCAAATTTTACATCCTGCTCACGAACTCC
>AP025044.1:35493545-35541083 GCA_036186865.1 Eustoma russellianum
GTGTTGTATTATTTTTTTGGTCACCAAAATTTAACCAACTTGGAATTCTGATATTAACAGTGTTAAAAGACTTGGATATTTGTCTACTTATAATGATGGTTGCTAAATAATATATGTTTGTTAATTCCACTTTCACGCTGCCTGTGCTGAACAGAACATCACTCACCTCAGCTTTACTGATGACCTGATCCTCTTCTCTTATGGTGATGTCTGCTCTGTGCAAAGAATTATGGAGGCACTGAATACATTTGGTAAATGCTCAGGGCTCAGGGCTAACCTGGCCAAGTCTCAGTTCTTCCACGCAAGAATTGGTCTGGACATCAACTAGGTGCAGGTCAGCACAGGTTTCTCATCTAAAAATATGACACTCAGATATTTAGGCATACCCATTACTAGGCACAAGCTTAGGTGCATCCACTACACACCTTTCATCAAGAAACTGATGGACAAGGTGAGCCTATGGAACGCAAATAGCCTTTCATATACATGCATATTACAGTTGATCAAATCAGTGCTGCAAGGCGAAACCTGTTTCTGGTTAAATGCGCCGCCTATGCCAGCAAAAGTTAGGTCTCCTGTGAACAGAATTTGCCTACACTTTTTAGAGGTAACTCCTCACTTGGGGCCAGAAAGGCTTGTGTATCCTGGTCACACATGCCTAAGGAAGTAGGGGGTTTGGGTGTTCTTCAGCTGAAGGCATAGAATCTAGCGCTGCTAGCCAAGCATCTACGTGACCTCCATCACAAGAAAGACACTTTCTGGATGCAGTAGATAAACCATAAATACAAACTGCCTCTTTATGGACAACAACAGGCTGCAGCACTGACTCTGCTCCCCTGAAAAAGCTTATGGAGATCATAGACAAATTGCTGGCCAACTTAAACTCCCCCAGCTGGGCTGTAACTGTCCTTACTTCATGGACAGTGGATGATATCTTCAAACCTCATATGACGTACAATTATTTCAAAAGAAAAGGTAGGAAAATCAATTGGGCTAACATTGTCTAGGATTCAGTTGTGACTCCCAAACATTCTTTTACACTATGGCAGGCCGGGCTGAACAGGCTGCACACCAAAGACAGTCCTGTTTACTTAAAGAACAAAGCATGCCACCTCTGCTCTACAGGATAAAGACACTACCTCAAATCTTCTTCTCCTACTCAGACACAAAACAGGTTTGGATATCTATCTCGGCCTGGCTTGGATTTCCACAGGGACTAAATACAGTTCACAGATTGCTGACCTGGAACTCACGCAAATTAAAAGGGGAGGCACTAAAAGCCAAGACAGCAAAAATTGCCTTGGCAGCTACGGTGTATCACATTTGACAGGTGCGGAATAGCTACATTTTTGAAAAGATAGATTTTGTATCTAAGGATGTAGTACATAGAATACGCACCCATTTGTACAGAGTAATGTACAAGCTCTTTCCTCATATTTTAGACATAGGCGATGCTTCTATTGTTTAAAATAGCTTACTTTACTGATCTGTACATGTAGACCGGTATGCTGTTCTACAAGTAAGGCTATTGTATGAGATTACATTCCCTTGATATTTTGATATTCGGGTAATACAAATTTGCATTTCACCCAAAAAAATATATATATGTTTGTTGTGTATTGGCATTTCCTGTTATCTGATAGATATGTCTAGCTTGTATCCATATATGCTTTTGGGTGGGTAAATTTCAAAGTCGTAAAATCCTAACACGAATATGAACTCATAAATATAATTTGTCGTAATTTTTTTCCTCCGAGTTTTATAACATGACAGAATAGAGTTTAAGTTTTGGGTCAACTCATGGTATGACTACATATATAGATTTTGTGTTGATGTGTTTATTTGCCACATGTATAAATTTTAAACTATCAAGTTAGGTGAGACATTATTGTGGTTTAACTTTATTATGTTATCAAATTTAGTTGATAAGGACAATCTGTTTTATTTATTTTGTCAGAAGCAAGCTTGGAATGATGCATAAAATCACCTTCTAAGTTAGAATATACTTCCTTTCTGTAAATGTGTACTTATCTATAAATTGATCTCTTCTATCTAAGCCTAGACACTACCAAGAAATTTTTATTTCTGTAACTCTCCTTGAAGCAACGAAGAAATTCTCAGTTTCTGTAATTCTGCATGGCTAAGCTGGGTTGCTTCATTCTATTTCTGCTCCTTGCTTCTCGTGAGTTCCTTTCTTCTTAAACAATTACTGTTAGACATTATTTAATTTATTTTCCTTTTTTCATATACGTTTACACATTATTTGTTTTTGTCTTTGTCTTTCAATTATTTGTGCATATCCACTCTTATTATATACAAGTACATATAGAGCCGGGGTTAACTGGAAGCAAACTTTCTATCTTTTGGGATGGATGTATTGTTTGACTGTCTCTCACCCTCCCCAGACCCTAGTGATAACTTTTACTATCGTTGGGATATACTGGATACGATTGTTGTTGATTGTTGATTTACATTAGTTTTAGCATTGTGGCATCATGCTCGACGGATTTGAATGTTGAATAGTCAATTAGAAAAAGACTTAGTCGTTCTTGTTGTTGTTGAGAAGGGACAAATGCAACCCAGTCTAACGATCAAATCATCAATGGTGAAGATAATGTTATTTTAGACTTGAATGGTATATATGCGAAAAGCACTTTTGTTAGTTTTGCAGTGAAGGTGTAAGTCCTTTACTTCTCTTAAAAAGCTATTATTTTTTGTTTTACAGTGGCCACTACTGGTAGCTCTCATTCAAAGATGGTCCAGAAATCCGCCCGGAAACTGTTTCAAGATCTTCATGGATCAAGCCAATCTGGTTCAAAGACTGCCCAGAAGCTCTAAGTGAAGCTGCAGGACATTAGCGTTTGCGCGGCTAAGAATACTCCCTGTGCTGGTCTCTATTGCGATTCATTTTCAGAGTGTCCAGCATGTGACCCTGACACAAACATGTGCGTGGAAGATGTACAGATTCCACCGGAATGAGGTGAAAGAAAACAAAACATAGCGGCGTTCTTGATAAGGATTGAAGGTTCTTTACGCTGTTTTATTTGTTTTTGTGTGGTTTGCTTGGGCAATAGACCAAGTTGCTCAAAATTTACAGTGCTCAATAAAAGACGCTCAGACATGTAGTGCAGAAATAGAGTAATAAGCACGGAGACTAGTCCGTAACGTTCTGAGTCGTCCAGTCTGATTGTAATCTTAATATGTCTTAAGATTGGATATTGGATTCTGTATTTCTCTTAACTCCATGTTTAATGTATTATCTTCAAGACTGAGTTCATACCTTGCGTTTTCGATGGTCATTAACAATGAACCAAAATGATTTTCCCCATTTAATGTGACCTACAAAAGAGACTTTTGTAGTTTTTTGTAGTTTGCATACACGTTGCTCCTCCTTGAGAGTAAACCCCTGAGTAATCTTCATATTAACATTCTCATGTAGGTCACCATGAAAAAGCGTGACGTCAAGTTGTAACGGATGCCAATCCTGGATTACCGCAACCTAGAGTAAACAACTAACAGCGACTAATTTGGCCACAGGTACAAATGTTTCATGAAAGTCACACCTTCCATATGAGTGTAACCTTTGGCCAAAAAAAAGCATTGTAACGTTCGATGGTGCCATCCGGGTCATACTTAACTTTATAAACCCATTTAGATGTTAGATCCCTTAGAACACACTAGAAGGGGGGCTGAATAGTGTGTCACCAAGTATGGATAATTTTTCGGATATTTTTCGATGATGAGTACAAATCAATACTTGGACGTGTTCTTTAAAATAAATAAAATTGCGGAAGCGTAAAGAACACGAGATATATAGAGGTTCAAGTCAAAGACTCTACTTCTCTACTTTCTTGTTTTTCATAAGAAGGATTTTTAAATACGGGGATTGTTTTTTCTTTGGGGGAAACAACAATCAAAAGAAATTGCAAGAGATACACTAGGCCAACTGCCTAGACCATAAACAAGAGATACCAACCCCTTGAAGTCTAGCCTCCAAAGAACTTCCTTGCTTCTCAAAGCAAACTTGTTGGGAGTATGGTGTACCACTACACCATCAACTAACCCTCAAAGGTTCATATTTCTTCAAACAAGAAGCACCCTTCCTTCTTTGTCAACGATCTACACTAGGCTCCTCACAATCTTCACTCAAGAAGGAGATTCTTCTTCTTTACAAATCACACTCTCACAAATAAAGTAAAATCCACAGTAATACAACTATTTTAAGAGTAAAAACTTGAGAGCTCGTAGGTAGAAAGTTGCACTTGAAAAGTGATGAAAACCCTTGTTTTATCACTTCCCTAGCCGTTGTCTTGCGCTGCAGGGGAGAAGAGAAGTTTTGTCTCTTGTAATGACAAGTCTTCCTCCATGGACATCGTCTCTTAGATGAATACAAGCTTCTTGAGGAAGCTTCTTCTTGAAAGCTCAAAGAAGAAAGAGCATTCTCTAAAGTGGGAGTGGAACGTGTGATGTTTCACTAAAAGGGAGGGTATAAATGAAGTAATCATAAGAAAGTGCAGCATAAAACATTTGTGGAAAGTGATCATGAGGAAGTTGGATACACAAAATGTAGAAAATGTAGAAAATGCATCACATGCCCCGAAATATGAGATTCAATCGAATGATGAAGGTTCGTCACTTCTGGAAAGTGATCATGAGGAAGTTGGATGAGATGTCTTCAATCTTCCTAGATCATTCAGCACAAAAGTTCTCACCCAAATGAGTTGGTCATGGGTGATATGAATAGGGGTATCACCATACGAAGGCAATATAGAGAGAATGCATTTGTCTCTCTTATACAGCCTAAAAACGTCAAAGACGCACTTCTTGATGAAAATTGGATCTTGGCTATGCAAGAAGAATTAAACCAATTTGAGAGAAGTGATGTTTGGGAGTTGGTTCCCAAACCACATGATCATCCTATTATTGGTACGAAATGGGTATTTCGTAACAAGATGGATGATCAAGGTAATGTCACTAGAAACAAGGCTAGATTATTTCCTCAAGGATACCGTCAAGAAGAAGGTATCGATTTTGATGAGACATTTGCACCCGTAGCACGGCTTGAGACTATTAGGATGTTATTAGCATATGCTTGTTATAGAGATTTTAAACTTTACCAAATGGATGTTAAATCTGCCTTCTTAAATGGTGTTATTCAAGAAGAAGTGTATGTCGCACCACCTCCCAGGTTTGAATGTCACGATTCACCACATCATGTTTTCAAACTTAAAAAGGCTCTTTATGGCCTCAAACAAGCTCCAAGAGCTTGGTACGAGAGGTTAAGTACCTTTCTTCTTATGGATTTCAAGAGGTAAAGTTGACACTAATTTGTTCATAAAGAACAAGGTAGAAATTAATTAATTTTACAAGTATAGTGTTGATGATATTATTTTGGTGCTACTAACAATTGTCTTTGTGAGCAATTTGCTAGTCTTATGCAAGGGTGAATTCGAGAAGAGCATGATGGGAGAATTTAACTACTTTCTTGGATTACAAATCAAGAAAACCGAAGATGGCGTGTACATTTCCCAAACCAAATACATAAGGACTTGCTCAAGAAGTACAATTTTGGTGAAGGAAGAGAAGTAACCACACCATGAGCACAAGTGCTAAGCTTGACAAGATGAGAAAGGAAAGGCATGTCGAGGTACCTTGTATCGTGGCATTATAGGTAGTCTACTTAACTTAACTGCAAGTAGATCTGATATTTTACATGCGGTATGTTTATGTGCTAGATTTCAAAGTGATCCTAGGGAATGCATTTAATAGATGTAAAAACGTATTCTTAGATACCTTAGATGTACTTTTAAATTTGGGCTATTTATCTTAAGAATGCATGTTTTGATTTAAGAGGATATTGTGACTCTGAGTATGCGGAGAGTCTTGTTGGTAGAAAGAGCACATCTGGAACTTGTCCAGTTTTTTCGAAATTGTCTTGTTTCTTGGTTTTCTAAGAAACAAAACAGTGTTTCTCTTTCTACGGCGGAATCCGAATATGTGTCGGCCGCCTCTTGTTGTGCACAATTGTTATGGATGACAAACACTTTAAATGATTATAACATTCCACTTCTCCAAAGTGCTATTTTGTGTGATAACACGTCCTGCTATCAATATTGTACAAAATCCCGTCCAACATCGTCGGAATAAGCACATTGTAGTGAGATATCATTTCATCTGTGACTGTGTACAAAAGAACTTGGTTAGTGTAGAATTTGTTCATACACATGACCAATTAGCAGACATATTCACCAAACCTTTAACCTAGTGATGTATTTCCATCTATAAGAAATAGGTTGGGGTTGCTCAACATGGGTTGATAATAACCCATCTTGAGTTTTGAGCAAGGAAATTTTCAAAATTTTCAAAGTCAGTATACATAAGGCGCTTCATCACAGTTGGTTCAGGCATTCGATGTCACATCAAGCGCTAGCATGCTAAGGATGTCACTCGTTCGTAGTGCCATCAGGCACCCTATGTCCCTCATCACAAACGTTTGAAGCTGGATTAAAGCGCTTCATCAAAAGTTGTCTACCTGCTCGAGTGACATTAAGCGCTCAATCCCAAACCCGCAACCGTTCAAAGTGACTTCAGGCGCTTCATCTCAGTTTATGAAGTCGTTCAATGTCACTTTAGATGCCTAACCCTAATTCTTAACTGTCAATTCCGCCGTCTCTTTAACTTTTTGAGCCAATCAAGAGTCATCAATTCTTGCCGCCATCTCTCTTTCCCACTTCTTCTCCACGTCTTTCAACCTTCTCCACTTCCCAACATCTAATCTTCTCCAACCTTCCATCTTCCTTCCACTACTCCAACAATTACTTCCCACTCTCCCATCATCCTCCCACCATTAACGCCAACAATCTCTTCATCTTCCCTCTCCTCTTTAAATTTCATCCTCCTTCTCTTCAACCTCATCTCATCCAATCCACTCTATTCCCTCAGCTCTTCTTCTCTCTAACTCTTCAATCCAACTCTCTACAATGGCATCAGCTGGACCATCTAAACGTCCACAAAGCCACAGGCGCAAACAAACTGCTGGGCTTGTGGAACCGTAAAAAATCAAAATCATTCGTGAAGGGCTCACCAAGGAAAATTTTCCTTGGTTAAAGAAATTTTGATTCAACCATCAAAGAATCACCTCGTCATGCGGACAAAGGCATGCACGTGTCAGTGTACTCAAATTTGCTCTTTGAAGAATGGAACACCAAGGACAGGCCTGTCATTCCACTCAAACTGCTTCGCCTCAGTGACTTAACTGATACTAGCAATGCAGACCAAATCATCTCCCCATTGGAACGTCAAGGATGGACCTCTCTCTGGTCCAGACTTGACATGCAAAGTTCTCCAAAGAACCACAACCGGCTATTCTATGCCAACATGTGGGTTACACCACAATCTGAGTCTCAACCTTTTTCCTTGCATACTGCTGTTGAAGGTACTCCCCTCAGTTTCTCTATTCCAGAAATTTGTGAATTTCTTAGAATAAAAAACAAGGGGCTGAGTGATTTCTCCGTATTTGACTGGAATAGTAAATACGGAGTTCGTGAGCCAGGATGTAAAATTTGATCTTGGGTATTTTCCCTTACGAAAGCTCACATATGCCTTGGTGGACCGCATTTTGCTGGTTGTGGCCACTACTACCTGCGTAAATGGTAAGTTGACTAGAAATCCGAGCAACATGGATTTCTAACGTCCACTTACCGTATCAAACATAAGACCCAGCTAAATCTTGTCTGGATCATTGTAGAAGTCATGTTTGCTGCTCTCCGGAAAGGGTCCAAAGCTTTACCTTTTGCCAATATTGTCATATTCTGTTAAAAACCAAAAGGTATAGCCATTCCTGATGGAGGTCTGACCCAAGTCGCTAAGACGGACTTCTACGATAACTACAATCATTGCTCAAGCCTTGATTCCAAAAACGGAAAAGCCACGACCATTCTTGACATTGCTGATGAGGTTGATGAAGGACCCTCAAGAAGATACAAGTGATAGCAATTCGTTTGAGTTGCTACCACAAATAGCCTCTCTTGAAACGGATTGTTCAACAATTGTAGCTTCGTGATGCTGAGCATTAAGCCCGGCATGCGCGAAATGAATTTCGCATGACAGCATTTAAAAATGCTTTTATGAAGATTTGTCCGTGGGCTCTTCCCCCTAATTTTGATTATTTAGAGGGAGAAAGTGGTGGTGGTGGTGGTGAGCAGCTAGCTGCTCAGGCGGTGTTGAAGGGTTCATGGGTGGATTCGCTGATTTTGCAGCTGGTGGAGGCTTTGGTTTTGGTGGATTCACACCTCCAAGTGGAGGTGCTGGTGGTGAAAATGTGTAATTTCTGTGAAATTTGTTTTTGTGAAAATTAATGCTTGGGAGATAAATAGACTTGGTATTTTGCTATTTTGTCAATGATGTTTCCTATGAATATTATTCTTGCATTATCATTTTTGACTTATTTATTCAAGTTATTTCTTTTGCATCAAGTGAGGGGAGCATAAGTTAAGGGGGAGCTAACTTTAAAAGCTATGCATTTTGTGAAATCATCAAAAAGAGGAAGAATGTCAGAACATATTGAGTTTTGATGATTTGCACAAGTTGGTAATTGGAACGATGGATTAGGGCGCCTTATGTGAAGTGGTTGGAAAGTCAGTATACTTCGAACGCTTACATTAGGCGCTTAATGTGCCTTGGTTAAATCCAGTATACTTCGAACGCCTACATTAGGTGCTTCATGTGAAGTGTCCTGTACGTCCGAACACTTTGAACGCCTACATCAGGCGCTTCATGTGTTTTGAGAAAAAGGCAGTACACTTCGAACGCATACATTAGGCGCTTCATGTGTACCACCAAGTCAAAAGTACTTTTCCCCCAAAATGGGCACGTACATCAAGTTACTTTGGGATAAAAGTCAGAACTACTTTGAACAAGCATGAAGCCTTACATTAGGCGCTTCATGTAACTTCGAACGCCTTCGATTGCCCACATAAGGCGCTTTATGTGACTTCGAACGCCTGTTTAAATTCACATACAGCGGTCCATGTCACATTGAACGCCTGTTCATTAAGCACATTAGGCGCTTCATGTGACTAACGTTACAAAAGTCTTATGCTTTACTTTCTAACATCATTTGACTCTTTGTACTCTCCTCTTTTAGTGTTATTTTCACAGGATCTCTCTCATTCTTGAAGAAGTCAGGTTTCCTCTTATAGCTTTCATTTAGAAGCTTCTCCAAAAATGTTGCTACAAGCCAAGAGGAGATCTCTAATGAAGAGGACATACCATCACAAGATGCCAAAACCCATTATTAGCTCTACAGAGGGTTTCAAATGGGCAGAAAAATTTCAAGGGTGATAAAACAAGGGCTTCATCCCATTCTTCATCAACTTTCTACCATTCAAGCTCTCAAGTTTCCCTCAAAGTTTCAAACTCTCAAAATAGTTGTAATCTTGTATATTTTACTTTATTGTTGAGAGTTGTGTTGTAAAGAAGAAGAAGAGTCTTCTTCTTAGTGAGTGATGATTGTGAGAGGTTGTGTAGATTGTTGGTCAAGAAGCTAGGGTGCTTCTTGTTTGAGAAATCTGGACCTTGGAGGGTTAGTTGATAGTGTTGTGGTGCACTATACTCCCTACAAGGGCCAAAGAAGATCTTGGAGGCTAGATTTCAAGGGGTTAGATTTCTTGGTTATGGTCTAGGCGTGTGGCCTAGTTCTTTGTTGGATTTTTATTTCTTTGATTGTTGTTTCCCCATTGAAATAACAATCCCCATTTCAAAATCCTTCTTGTGAAAAATCAAGAAGGTAGAGGAGTATGGTCATTTGACTTGAACCTCTATATATCTTTGTGTTCTATAAGCTTCCGCAAAGTTTTCATTCTTTTCAAGAACACACCCAAGTATTGGTTGTACTGAAAAACGAAAAATATCCAAGAAAATATCCATACTTGGTGAACACACTATTCAACCCCCCCTTCTAGTGTGTTATAAGGGACCTAACATATGTTAGTATTCTTCTTTATATTGGTGAACACACTATACACTATATACTATATATATATATGTTGTTATCAAGGGTTCGGAGCCTTGCGATTGGAATTGCCACTCAGAAATTCTCTATTGTTGTCAGGATGCAATTGTCGGCGCTCAAATTGGAATAACTTTGTGAAATATCAAATATTAACCACGTAAAAATATTTTTTTTTTGAGATAGTAACAGTATATTCTGTTAACGGCAGGTATAAATGTATAAATTTTTGAGATACTAAAAAACAAATCTTAGTATTCTTGATTTAGAACATGATTTGGAAGTTATACATTTCTTGAATAAGAATAACCTGTATACAAATATCGTTCGAGGTGCATTTCTTTGTTAAATTTTTGCAGAAACGCTTTGTCGCTTATCAACCATCTACAATTTAATGTCTATTTAATGTCTACAGAATAAAAATGAGTTGCTTTAGAGTTGGATTTGCATCTTTTTGGCATATTTGTGTGGTTAGAGTCATGTTAGATGATTTGTTGTTTATGTTAGTATTCTTATTTAGTGGATGGAAGTGCAACTTGCTAGTTTCAGATTTTACAACTAGCATACCAGCCCTGTTATTCATAGGTACTTAATCTAAATAAAATATTAGGATATGAAATTACATTCATAAGTCTGTATTCAAGAATTTTCGTGGTGTTGTATTATTTTTTTGGTCACCAAAATTTAACCAACTTGGAATTCTGAAATTTACAGTATTAAAAGACTGGGATATTTCTCTACTTACCATAATGGTTGCTAAATAATACATATGTTTGTCAATTCCACTTTCATTATGGTTGTGCTAAGCATAACACCACTCACCTCATCTTTGCGGATGACCTGATCCTCTTCTTCTGTGGTGATGTCTGCTCTATGCAAAGAATCATGGAGACATTGAATATATTTGGTGAATGCTCAGGGCTCAAGGCTAACCTGACCAAGTCTCAGTTCTTCCACGCAGGAATTGGTCAGGACACCAACTGGATGCAGTACGGGTTTCTTAGCTGAAATATGTCATTCAGATATCTAGGCATACCCATTGCTAGGCACAAGCTTAGGTGCACCCACTACACTCTTTTCATCAAGATACTGATGGACAAAGTGAGCCCATGGAATGCAAATAGCCTTTCATATGCAGGCAGATTACAGTTGATCACTTAGTGCTGCAAGGCGTAACCTGTTTCTGGTTAAGTGCGCTGCCTGTGCCAGCAAAAGTTCGATCCCTTCTAAACATAATTTGCCTACACTTCTTATGAGATAACTCCTCACTTGGGGCCAGAAAGGCTTAAGTATCCTGGTCACAGATTTGCATGCCTAAGGAAGTACGGGGTTTGGATGTTCTTGAGCTGAAAGCATAGAATCTAGTGCTGCTAGCCAAGCACCTATGAGACCTCCATCACAAGAAAGACACTCTCTGGGTGCAGTGGATGAACCATAAGTACAAGTTACACGTCTCGTTATGGACAAGAGCATGTTGTAGCACTAACTCTCCCCTCTTGAAAAAGCTTATGGAGATCAGAGACAAGTTGCTGGCCAGCTCAGACTCCCCCAGCTCGGCTGTAACTGTTCTTACTTCATGGACAGTGGATGATATCCTCAAACCTCATCTGGCGTACAATTACTTCAGGAAAAAAGGTAGGAAAATCAATTGGGCCAAGATTGTCTGTGATTCAGTTGTGACTCGCGAACATTCTTTTACACTATGGCAGGCCGGCTTGAACAGGGTGCCACCAAGGATAGGCTTGTTCACTTAAACGACAAAGCATGCCACCTCTGCTCCGTGGGACAAGAGACACTACTTCACCACTTCTTTTCCTACTCGGCCACCAAGCAGGTTTGGATATGTACCTCGGCCTGGCTTGGACTTCCACAGAGACTAAATAAAGTTCATAGATCGTTGACCTGGAACTCACGCAATTAAAAAGAAGGCACTAAAAGCCAACGTAGCAAAAATTGTTTTGGCAGCTACGGTGTACCACATTTGGCAGGCATGGAAAAGCTACAATTTTGAAAGCATAGATTTTATATCTAGGAATGTAGTACATAGAATACGCACACATGTGTACAGAGTAATGTACAAGCTCTTCCCTTATATTTTAGATATAGGCGATGCTTCTATTGTTTAAAATCGCTTACTTTACTTATTTGTGCATGTAGACCTGCATGCCATTCTACAAGTAAGGCTATTGTATGGGACACATCCCTTTGATGTTTTGATATTCAGGTAATACCAGTTTGCATTTGACCCAAAAGAATACATATATATATATATATATATATATTATATATATATACATATATATACACATCTATATGTATATATATGTGTGTTTTTTGATATATATATATATATATATATATACACACATATGTATTTATCGGAAAAATGGAATTCTCTCTGGCGGCAGGTTGCAATCGCGGGCGGCAGTGATGCCGCCGTTTTCGATCTGCAAACAAACCTACGGACATTTCGGCGGCGTGAAGAATCGCTCTTTCCACTGGTACTTTTCAATTATTTCAATTCTTTCCTCTTGGTTTTGTTTCAGCGATTGTCGCATATGGGTTCGGCCCCAAATATTGCAAAAAATTCAACCTTTTTAATTGTAATACTGCATTATCATTTACTACTGGTCTTGAATTCATATTTGGTCTGAGATGGAACCGCCGCCACTTTCCAAATCATTTGCGGCTATGGTATCGTCTGCAGTAGCAAGCAGATTCCCATCGCGTGAGACGGGACGCTATAAAGGATACCCCGCTGTTTCATTTACGCAAGATAAAATTGTCATTGTTGAAAATCGTTTCAAGTACGCCCTGGTTGGAGCCTTTTGGCGTGGCCGGCCATCAATGGCTGGTTTGCGCGCTTCGATTGACAGAATTGGGTTCAAAGGTTCAGTTAATATTGGTCTCCTTGATGAGGGACATGTGCTGCTAAAACTTTGTTAACGAAGATGATTATACGCGATTCTTTTATCGTCGTCACTGGCGTTTCCAGGGTTACGATATGAAGGTTACGAAATGGACTCCATCTTTGGATCCATGTCAGGATACCCCAATCGTCCCGGTGTGGGTGGCACTTGAGGGTCTTCCAATTCATCTCCATGATTATTGTACTTTATATGAGATTGCAAAGTTGATTGGTACACCTTTAAAGATGGACTCGGCTACCTTAAGTTTTCATCGTCCCTCTGTGGTGCGGTTTTGCGTTGAAGTGGATGTCACCATGGATTTACCATCTAAGATATTTATAGACTGTGGAGAGCATTCTTCTTTCAAGTAGTTGTGTATGAAGATCTCCCTAGGTACTGCAACAAATGTCGTCGGTTTGGCCATTCAGAGGGTTCATGTGGCGATGGGAAGGTTCATGCCCAAGCGCATCCAATGAAGAATGCAGGAAAGAATGAAGTGTGGATTCCTAAAGGAAATAATCAGAAAGAGACTGGAGAACAGCCTGCTGGAGATTCTATTCCGAATCAGCATCTGGTCCAGACTGTTGGAGAAGGGGGCGGTGAGGATAGGGAAGAGCTACAGGCAACAGCTCAAGCCGATGAATTACAGGAAACCTGCGCCTACTGCAGATACATCTATATTGCAGATTTTCTCTCGGCTGACTGCAGATTTATGTCATGTACTATCAGTGCCGCCAACATTGGAAGTTCAAGAGCATCAGGATGAGCAGCAGATGGATACATCCTACCCTGCTACACTATCTACCCGGACCGATGAATCTGATATAGAAGGGAGAGCTGTACAAATATCTCCTCCGCCCTTGGAGATTTCAGCCACAAATGTACAGCATGCTCAAGAGGTGAACTCAACTTCTGAAGTGGCTCCGGGAGTCCAAATTCAGTCCGTTCAAATTGAACTGCCACTGCCACTGGCGATACTGCCACTGGCGATAACCATCCTTCATTGCCCCGATTTGTTAGGTCTCTTAGAAACACACTAGAAGGGGGAGTTGAATAGTGTGTGCACCAAGTATGGCTATTTATGGCTATTTTTCGTTTTGAAGTACAAACCAATACTTGTGTGTGTTCTTTAGAAAGAATAAAGACTTGAAAGAAAATAAAGAACACGAGTATGTATAGAGGTTCAGTCAAATGACTCTACTCCTCTACCTTCTTGATGTTTCACAAGAAGGATTTTGAAATGGGGATTGTTATTTCTTTTGGGGGAAACAACAATCAAGAACAAAATCAAGAAAATACAAAAACTAGGCACCTTGCCTAGACCACAACCAAGAAGTCTAACCTTTTGAAGTATAGCCTCCAAAGATCTTCTTTGCCCTCAAAGAAATCTTGTAGGGAGAATAGTGCACCACACACTATCAACTAACCCTTCAAAGTCTAGAAATCTCAAAACAAGAAGCACCCTTGCTCCTTGACCAACAATCTACCCAATCTCTCACAATATGATCTCACCAAGAGGAAGACTCTTCTTCTTCTTACAATAAACACTCTCAACAATAAAGTAAAATGTACAAATATTACAAGTATTTTGAGAGCTTGAGCTTGAGAGAATTAGAAACCTAAAATCTTCAGAAGAGAGGAACTTGTGAAAAAGACACTAAAAGGGGAGGGTACAAAGGGTCAACTGATGTTAAAAAGTGAAGTTTAAGACCTTTGTAACGTTGGTCACATGAAGCGCCTAATGTGCAAAAAGCACAGGCGTTCGAAGTGACATTGAGCGCTTGATGTGAAAATGAACAGTCGTTCGAAGTCACATCAAGCGCCTAATGTGGGCTTCTTAAGTCGTTCGAAGTCACATGAAGCGCCTAATGTAGCCCTTCATGCTTGTTCGAACTAACTCTGACTTTTTCTCAGAGAAAGTACTTAGGAGTGCGTGCCCATTCAGGGGAAAAGTACTTTTGGCTTGGTGGACAAGCATAAAGCGCCTAAAGAGGCGTTCAAAGTGTTCGCACTTTTCAACAGGCCACATGAAGCGCCTAATCAGGCGTTCAAAGTGTCCTTATTTTCAAACACTTCAGATGAAGCGCCTAATCTAGGCGTTCGAAGTGTTCGCACATCCAGACACTTCACATAAAGCGCCTAATGTAGGCGTTCGAAGTGTACTGGACTCCACCAAGGTACATTAAGCGCCTAATGTAAGCGTTCGAAGTATACTGACTTCAACACACACACATGAAGCGCCTAATCCCTTGTTCAAAGTGCCAAATTGTGCAAATCATCAAAACTCAACATATTCTAACATTCTCCCTTTTTTTTGATGATTTTACAACATACATAACTTATCAAGGCTCCCCCTTAACATATGCTCCCCCTCACTAGATGCAATGAAAAAAAATAACTTGAACAGAACAAAGTGATGAAACAATTTAATGAACATCAACAACGAAATATCAAGTCATAAATTTGCATTAAACACTAGCTTGAAATTTTCACCACCAACAACAAAAAAATAAAGAAATTTACATAGCACCACCACTTGGTGGTGTAAAACCACTGAAGCCAAAACCTACACTAGTCCATGGATCCTGCAACATCTCCCGAGCCACCAGCATCACCACCGCCGCCAGAATTTCCACCAGCACCACCAGCACCACCACTTTCTCCCCCTAAATCATTAAAATTAGGAGGAAGAGCCCATGGACAGACTTGCATGAGTGCATTTCGAAATGCAGTCATGCGTAGTTCATTGCGCTCATTACGAGCTTCATTCTGTACATGCCGAGCTTCATGCTCGGCATCACGAAGATGCAACTACTGAACAGTCTGTTCAAGCGCAGCAATGCGTGATAACAATTCTGAAGAATTACTACCACCAGCAGCATCTTGAGATCCCTCCGCGACCTCATCTTCATCAGGAATGGTGGTGGCCTTCCGTTTTTGCGAGTCAACGGCCTGGGCGATGTTGTAGTGATCATAGACTTCAGATTTGGCAACTGGGGTCAATCTTCATCAGAAATGTCAAGACCTTTTTATTTTAACAATATTGTGACAATATTGGCAAAAGGTAAAGCTTTTGACAAAGGTGCTCATGTCTCCTACTACTCCGGCATGCTATTCCGAGAATGGATAGCATCCAATCGTCTTGTTATACCTCTGAAACTGCTCAATCTCAGCAATCTTCCTGAGACGAGCACCAGCGTTTGAAGTTGTTCCTCTGTTGGAACATCAGGGCTGGACATCTCTTTGGTCCAGGCCTGGTATGCAAAAATACTCCCGCGAGCACACCCGGCTATTCTATTCAAATTTGTGGGTCACTCCACAATCTGAGTCTCAAACTTTTTCCCTCAACACTGTTATTGATGGTACTACCTCTCAGCTTCACTATTCGTGAAATTTGTGAAGTCCTGAGAATCCGAAACGAGGGATTGACTGATTTCTCCGTGTTTGACTGGAGTGTCAAATACGGCATTCGTGAGCAAGACGTTAAATTCGATTTGGGGTATTTCTCCTCCAAAAAGACTCAGAACATGCCATTGGTGGATCGCATCTTGCTAGTGGTGGTCACCTACTGCATCAATGGTAAGGCTACTAGAAATCCTGGTAACATGGATTTCTATGTATCTTACCGTCTCAAACATCTGACCCAGCTGAATCTCGCCTGGATTTTCATAGAAGTCATGTTTGCAGCTCTCCGAAAAGCCATCTAAGAGTAAGAAAGTAAATCAAGGCAAGTATTCTTCCTAGATCTTACATGGTTTTACAAATACTAAGTATGTATGTTCATATCAAAGTTGGATCATTATGTAGTATGTTAAAGATTGCTTCTCAAGAAATTATAGATCTATGTTGAGTAATAGGTATTTACATATATACACTTTATACATATACACGCACACTATATATATATACATCATATATAAACACGCATATATATACATATTATAAAATAGATACGTTGATATATATATATATATGTTTAAGTGTGGTAGATCTATATATGTATATACAGATTTACATATATATGTATATATAGATATGTATGTATAGATGTGTAGATGCATATATACAAATACATGGTTTTGTATAAAAGTATGTAATTTATATATATACGGTTTAGATATATATATGTACGGATAGATGTATAGTATATACATATAAATATATCCAATTTTACATGTGGAGGCTTCTTGATGTCGGGCTCAAATTTCTTATAACCAAGGAAAGTTGTCCTTGGTGAGACATTCACGAATAGTTGTGATTTCTGGAGGGCTCACCAATTTCCTTGTCCAGCCGTTTGGTTTTCGCTTTTGAGTGCGTGGACGTTTGGAATGACCAGCGGAAGCCATTGTATGAAAAGTTTGGAGAAAAGAGAGGTCTTGAGAGGAAAAAGATTGAAGTAAAGATGTGATGAGGAATGAAGAAAAAGATTGATTTTTAAAGATGAATGAGAAGATGAAGAGATGGTGGAGTAATGGAGGAAGATGAAGTAGTGGAGGAGTGGAGGAGTGGGCGAGAGAAGAAGATGACGAGTTTTAGGTTAATGGGAGGAAGAGAAAGACCAACGTGGGGAAGTGGAGACAGTGGGAAAGAGGGAAAGAAGGTAAATGGCGCAGAGAATTGATGGTCCTTGAACTGGCGCAAAAATTGAAGAGACGGCGGAAATGACAGGTGTAGAAATAGGGTTGAATCGCCTAATGTGACTTCGAACGACTTCACAAAGTGGGGATGAAGCGCCTAAAGTCACATTGAACGGCTGTGGAGATGCGAATTGAGCGCTTTATGTTACATCGAACGAGTGAACAAATTCAGATAGAGCGCTTAATCCAACATCGAACGCCTTAGTAAAAGGACATAAAGCGCCTGATGTCACTTCGAACAAGTGACATCCTTAACATCAGGCACTTGATGTGACATCGAAAACGCCTGAAGCAAGTGTGATGAAGCGCTTTATGTGCACTGACTTTGAAAATTTTTGAAATTTTCATGCTCAAAACTCAAGATGGTTTTATCAACCCATATTGAGCAATCCCAACCTACTTCGTATGGATACAAAGACATAACTAGGTAGGGGTTTCGTGAAGATGTCCGCTAGTTGGTCTCGTGTAGGAACAAATTCCACACTTACCAAGTTCTTTTGTACACAATCACGGATGAAATGATACCTCACTTCAATGTGCTTGGTCCGACTATGTTGGACGGGATTTTGTGCAATATTAATGGCGGATGTGTAATCACACAAAATTGGCACCTTTGAGAAGTGAATGTTATAATCATTTAACGTGTTTGTCATCCATAATAATGTGCACAACACGAGGCGGCCGACACATATTCGGATTCCGCGTAGAAAGAGACCACACTGTTTTGTTTCTTGGAGAACCAAGAAACGAGACAATCTCCGAGAGAACTGACAAGTTCCGGAGGTGCTCTTTCTATCGACTAGACTCCCCGCATAATCGGAGTCACAATATCCTCGTAAATCAAAACATGCATTCTTAGGATAAAATAAACCAAGCACATAAACATACTGCATGTAAAATATCGGGTCTACTAGCCGTTAAATAAAGTAGACTACCTATAATGCCACGATACAAGGTTACCTCGATATGCTTTCCCTTTTCATCCTTGTCAAGCTTGGCACTTGTGCTCATAGGAGTGTTTACCTCTCTTCCTTCACCAAAGCTGTACTTTTTCAGCAAATCTCTTGTGTATTTGGTTTGGGAAATGTACATGCCATCTTCGGTTTGCTTGATTTGTAATCTAAGGAAATAATTTAGTTCGCCCATCATGCTCATCTCGAACTCACCTTGCATAAGACTAGCAAATTGCTCACAAAGACAATTGTTTAGTAGCACCAAAAATATTATCATCAACATATACTTGAACAATTAAATGATTCCTACCTTGTTCTTTTATGAACAAAGTAGTGTCAACTTTACCTCTTGAAAAGCCATTATTAAGAAGAAAAGTACTTAACCCTCTCGTACCAAGCTCTTGGAGCTTGTTTGAGGCCGTAAAGAGCCTTTTAAGTTTGAAGACATGATGTGGTGAATCATGACATTCAAACCCGGGAGGTTGTGCAACATACACTTCCTCTTGAATAACATCATTCAAGAAGGCGGATTTAACATCTATTTGGTAAAGTTTAAATCCTTATAACAAGCATATGCTAATAACATCCTAATAGCTTCAAGCCGTGCTACGGGTGCAAATGTCTCATCAAAATCAATACCTTCTTCTTGACGGTATCCTTGAGCAACTAACATAGCCTTGGTTTCTAGTGACATTACCTTGATCATCCATCTTGTTACGAAAAACCCATTTCGTACCAATAATAGGATGATCGTGTGGTTTGGGAACTAACTCCCAAACATCACTTCTTTCAAATTGGTTTAATTCTTCTTGCATAGCCAAGATCCAATTTTCATCAAGAAGTGCATCTTTAATATTTTTAGGCTCTATAAGAGAGACAAATGCATTCTCTCTATATTGCCTTCGTGTGGTGATACCCCTATTTAGATCACCTATGACTAACTCTTGAGGGTGAAAACTTTTTGTGCTTAAATGATCTAGGAAGATTTGAGATATCACCTCCAACTTCCTCTTGATCATGTTCCGGAAGAGATGAACCTTCATCATCAACATGAACCTCATGTTCCGGAATGTGTGATGCATTATCTACATTTTGTGTATCAACATGAGTATGAGAAATATTTCTATTTGACTCACTAAGTTCATGTACACAAGGTGGAGGAGTACCTTCAATAGGTTCAACTCTCAAGTCAATGAAGATGTTTCCATTTGGAGGATCATCAACGATCTCTCGTTGAGGAACGACCATAGGATCATCCTCAAGAATTTCTTCTTGAGGAGTCACATCTTCATGCTCTTCACAATCCTCATTAAGTTTAGGTTCGTCACTAAGTGACTCATTAAACTTAACATGGATTGATTCTTCCACCTTTTGACTCCTTTTGTTGAAAACATGAAATGCTTTACTATTTGAGGCATAACCTAAAAAGATACCTTCATCCGCTTTGAGGTCAAGTTTGTCCAAAGTATCTTTGGTATTAAGTATAAAATACTTGCAACCAAAGACTTTGAAATACCCAATGTTGGGAACTTTTGCATTCCAAAGCTCATAGGGTGTCACATTTAGGTATGGTCTCAAATAAACACGATTGATCACATGGCAAGCGGCATTTACCGCTTCGGCCCAAAAATACTTAGGCAAACCGAACTCATTCAACATTGCTCTACACATTTCTTGTAGAGTTCTATTCTTTCGTTCGGCTACACCATTTTGTTGAGGAGTTCTAGATGCCGAAAGGTCATGAGAGTATCCTTTGAATACACAAAACCTTTCGAAATCACCATCGAACTCACCACCACGATCACTACGGATGGTTTTAATGGTGTCACCCACATGATTTTCCAATCGTTTACTTAGACTCATAAACTCACTACACGCATCACTTTTCTTAGCTAGAAACATCACCCACGTATAACGAGTATAGTCATCTACTACCACGAAGGTATAATGTTTACTACCCAAGCTTTTTGTTCCAACATCCCCATACAAATCCATATGAAGAATTGTAGGGGCTTGGAGGTGGAAATATTTGTCTTGGGTTTGAAGCTTGTTTTCACAAGCTTCGCCTTTTGACAAGTGTCACATAAGTCATGGTTTTCGAAACTCATTTTTGGAAGGCCTCGGACTTTATCATTTTCGCAAAGAGTTAATTGCACCTGATATCCATTCTTTTCCACCAAGTTTTAAGTAGCATCATATGTTTCATGAAACACACTTGCCATCCAGACTTATAGGGTTAATAGACACCTGGCATCCATGCTGACGTCATAAAGGCAATTTTCATTTATTTTTTAAAAGTTTATAGAAAAAATAATTCAAAAATAAAAAGAAAAACCCCACCCACACCCCACCACACCCCCACCCCCACAATCCACCTCCCTCCCCATCCTCCCCATCTTCTTCTTCTTCCTCCATCTTCTTCTTCTTTTATTCCTGTGATTGACTAAACTATGCATCATTGTTTCTTAACTTAATGTGGACCTACATATTTGTTACTAATTATCAACATTAGCATCCACGCTGCTCAATATTGAATTCCACTTCCGTTTTATTTCTTGGATCCTTCCTCCTTTTTATTCTCTGCTTCATTTTTCCTCAGATTCTAACCCAACCTCCTCCTCTTTTCGTATAAAATTTCTTTTTAAAGCCATTCCACCCAACAATTTCCCTTCAATCATACATCCCCTCCTCCCTAAAGCTCCTTTTCCTTCCTAATTTCTCAATTTCTTCCGTTTTTCTTTTAATTGATCCCTGTACAGATATTTGTCATAAAACACAGCAAAAAGATGGCGGAAGAACATGGATTCCGAGCTTCCGAAAACCACCACTTATGCCTGAATAATTGTGGCTTCTCCGGCAGTCCTGCGACCCAGAATTTCTGTTCCAAATGTTACAACGACTTGTTTATGAACAAGGAAATCAAGCCCACGACCAAGCCGGTGGACATCGGTTCTTTCCCTTCGTCTTCCGTGCATCATCGCTGTTTCAAGAGGAAGATGGAGGAAGAAGAGGAAGATGGGGAGGATGGGGGAGGGAGGTGATTGTGTGGGGTGGGGTGTGTGGTGGGGTGGGGGGTGGGGTTTTTCTTTTTATTTTTGAATTATTTTTTCTATAAACTTTTAAAAAATAAATGAAAATTGCCTTTATGACGTTAGCATGGATGCCAGGTGTCTATTAACCCTATAAGTCTGGATGGCAAGTGTGTTTCATGAAACATTGGATGCTACTTAAAACTTGGTGGAAAAGAATGGATACCAGGTGCAATTAACTCTTTTCGCAAATAAATTTAAATGTTTTGAAACATACATGTCCGAGACGTCTATGCCATAGTTGCGTCAAATCATTCTTAGCAACTAGACAAGATACATTTTGAGAAACCAAATCATTGATGCTAAGTTTGTAAATATTTTGAAACGCAAGCCTCAAAGAAGATCTTATCTTCCTTTTTCACAACACACTTTGTTTTCAAAAACGTTACCTCATAATTAGCATCACAAAGTTGACTGACACTTATCAAGTTAAACTTAAGACCTACAACATATAAGACATCACTAAGAGAGAAGGAATCGTTACCCACAATATCATGTCCTTTGATTTGGCCTTTGCTACCGCCAAAGTGGACAACTCCTCCGTCTTACATAGTGAGTCTATGGAAGAGACGTTTGTCTCCCGTCATATGGTTTGGAACACCCACTGTCCACGACCCATTTGACCTTCTTGTCTTCGCTTTCTCCATTGAGTGCTAGGGCCTACAAAAGAACCATATGAAGTTGGTACCCTTTTTGTTTTGGGTCCTTGAAGGTTAGTCACCTTCATCTCGCCTTTCGGCACCCACACAAGATTCTTATTATGTTTAGCTCTACATACTCTTTCTACATGGCCTTTCCTATTGCAATAAAAGCATGTAGGAGTATACTTATGAGTTGGTGTATGCTTGTGCGAATGCTTGTGCGTAGGCACATGTCTTGTTTCTTTTTAGGAACCACCTTCTTTGGAATAGAAGAAGGTTTTTGTTTCACAACATGAACCAAAGCTTGTGATACCTTTGGTACAATAGCCTTTTGTTTAGGCATGTGCCTTTGCTTCTTCAAGGAGGTTTTGGACTCCTTGATCACTTGTGCTTGTTCCTTCTTATTTCCCTTCTTAGATGCATACATGGCACCAGGTTTGATTTAGCTTTCATGCTTGGCCTAGATGCATCTTTGATCTCTACTTTTGTAGCACTTACCCTTGAATCATTTTTCTTATCCTCAAGGGCTTGAGCACATGATTCATCAAATCATGTTTCTCTTCAAGTGCAATCACATGCATAGTTAAAAATATATCATGCTCAACTTGCAATGCAATGTGATATTTTAACGTGTCATTATATTCATTTAAGCATGCTCTAAACTCTTTCTTGACACGTTTATATTTTAAATCTAGGAGATCATTTTCTTGCACTAAATCATCTCGTTCATCAATAATTCTATAGTCAGATGAAATGTTGCATACCTCCACGTCATCGTCGATGGCCATGAGTGCAAAGAACTCCTTGTCAAGATCATCTTGCACCACCCCCGTGAGTGCAAGATCATCATGATCGCCATTGTCGCTCTCGGACCCAGAAAGAATGCTCTCCCAATGGGCTACTTCCGCTTGCAAGGCCTTCTTCCTTTGGTAGATAGCCTTCTTGTCTTTGAGTTGCGGCTACTTCACCTGACAATCTTTCATGAAATGATCAAGCTTGCCACACTTGTAGAATTTATTCTCTTGGTCCTTCACCTTGTCCTTGGAGTATTTCTCCTTGATGAATCTTTTGGCTTCATCACCATTCTTTCTGGCAAACCGTCGGAATCTTTTGACAAGAAGTCCGACTTCATCGTCCGAGTCCTCCGACTCGCATGCTAGCGCCTTAGAGGAGTGGCGAATAGGATCATTCTTTTCTTGTGCATCCAAATGAATCTCATAAGTAATGAGATTCCCGTATAACTCGTCCAAGGTGATTGTTTTTAAATCCTTGGACTCCTCAATGGCTGTCACTTTTGCGTTCCATTCTCTTCTTAAGCTGTTTTAGGAAGCAATGGTTTAGATCCTCTTGTTCTATTTTCTTGCCAACCGCTTTGAGAAGGTTGACAAGCTTGGTGAATCTTTGGATGCACTCTTCAATCTTTTCACCTTTGGGGACAGTAAAGTTGTAGAATTGTTTTATCAACTGTCTCCGTTTGGCCTTTCTTACTTGAGATGTTCCTTCATGGATCATCTCAAGCTTTGTCCAAGCCTCATGAGCGGATTGGACACCTTGAATCTGTGCTCTCTCATTTGAGGAAAGAGAGCTGTTTAAAATAGCAAGAGCCTTGCTATTTATGGCCAACTGAAACTCCTCCTCAGGAGTAGGATCATCAATATCAATGGGAATCATAGATCCTCTTGAGACCTCAACCCATATTCTGTGCCCACAAGAACGTAAGTAGGTTTCCATATTTGACTTCCACAGTGGGTAGTTTAGAGGGTCAAACATGGGAACTTTGACATGAACGTTTGAGATAGAAGGGAGTAGGGTTTCTTGCCTCCTTCTTCTAGAGGCATCAGCACTAGGAGAACCCACATCATCAAAAACAAAGGGATCCATACTAAAATGATCAAATCTTGTATTTGGACTCAAATAAGCAAGATGTGGCTCTGATACCAATTGTTAGGTCCCTTAGAACACACTAGAAGGGGGGGGTTGAATAGTGTGTTCACCAAGTATGGATATTTTATGGCTATTTTTCGTTTTGAAGTGCAACCAATACTTGGGTGTGTTCTTTAGAAAGAATAAAGACTTGAAAGAAAATAAAAAACACAAGTATGTATAGAGGTTCAAGTCAAATGACTCTACTCCTCTACCTTCTTGATGTTTCACAAGAAGGATTTTGAAATGGGGATTGTTATTTCTTTGGGGGGAAACAACAATCAAGAACAAAATCCAAAAAATACAAAAACTAGGCACCTTGTCTAGACCACAACCAAGAAGTCTAACCCTTTGAAGTTTAGCCTCCAAAGATCTTCTTTGCCCTCAAAGAAATCTTGTAGGGAGAATAGTGCACCACACACTATCAACTAACCCTTCGAAGTCTAGAAATCTCAAAACAAGAAGCACCCTTGCTCCTTGACCAACAATCTACCCAATCTCTCACAATATGATCTCACCAAGAGGAAGACTCTTCTTCTTCTTACAATAAACACTCTCAACAATAAAGTAAAATGTACAAATATTACAAGTATTTTGAGAGCTTGAGCTTGAGAGAATTTGAGAGCTTGCAAAGTAGAAAGTTTGAGAAGACAATGGAAGAAACCCTTCTTTTATCAACCTCAATGTTTATTCCCGTTAGAAACCCTCTACACTGACATTAATGAGTTTTGGCATCATGTGTTGGTGAGTCCTCATCATTGGAGATCTCCCTTTGGCATGTAGCAACATTCTTGGAGAGATTTCAAAATGAATGCCAAGAAAGGAAACCTAAAATCTTCAGCAGAGAGGAACTTGTGAAAAAGACACTAAAAGGGGAGGGTACAAAGGGTCAACTGATGTTAAAAAGTGAAGTTTAAGACCTTTGTAACGTTGGTCACATGAAGCGCCTAATGTGCAAAAAGCACAGGCGTTCGAAGTGACATTGAGCGCTTAATGTGAAAATGAACAGTCGTTTGAAGTCACATCAAGCGCCTAATGTGGGCTTCTTAAGTCGTTCGAAGTCACATGAAGCGCCTAATGTAGCTCTTCATGCTTGTTCGAACTAACTCTGACTTTTTCTCAGAGAAAGTACTTAGGAGTGCGTACCCATTCAGGGGAAAAGTACTTTTGGCTTGGTGGACAGCATAAAGCGCCTAAAGAGGCGTTCAAAGTGTTCGCACTTTTCAACAGGCCACATGAAGCACCTAATCAGGCGTTCAAAGTGTCCTTATTTTCAAACACTTCAGATGAAGCGCCTAATCTAGGCGTTCGAAGTGTTCGCACATCCAGACACTTCACATAAAACGCCTAATGTAGGCGTTCAAAATGTACTGGACTCCACCAAGGTACATTAAGCGCCTAATGTAAGCGTTCGAAGTATACTAACTTCAACACTCACACATGAAGCGCCTAATCCCTTGTTCAAAGTGCCAAATTGTGCAAATCATCAAAACTGAACATATTCTAACACGATTATGATCCCTTAATTGAACAATTCTATCAAGACCACTTTCGGAAAGAGGAAGATGATATTGATCTTGCAGTAGGTTCGGACAATGAAGCTTCTCGCTCCTCTATTCGGCGTAAAGGAAATGACTATGATGATATCCGGGAGAGTTTGCTCATTGCGGCGGATGATATAGATTGTCGCATGACATCGATTAGTGGCGGGACTCTTCTTGGCGGACTATCTCAGAAAAAGCGCAGAGCTCGGAAGAATCTTCCCCCACCTCCACCGTCCTCAATGGTTACTAGACGGGGAAGTCATCGTTCTTTTGAATTATAATGAGATTAGCATGCCTCAAATTCCACGACTAATCTTTTAATTTCGTTTTCTTTATTTTAGTTTGTAGTAATGGCTACCCTCGGCCATTTAACGCGGGATATTTATTACATAAATAAAGACCGGAAGGTATCCTTCCGTTTATTAAAAAAAAATATATGTGTGTTTGTTGTGTATTGGCATTTCCTTTTGTCTGATAGATATGTCTAGCTTATATCCATATATGCTTTTGGGTGGGTAAATTTCAAACTCATAAAATCCTAGCACTAATGTAAACTCATAAATATAACTTGTAACTTTTTTTCCTCCGAATTTTATAACATTACAGAATAGAGTTTTAAGTTTTGGGTCAACTCATGATATGACTACATATATAGATTTTGTGTTGATGTATTTATTTGAGGTCTACTCCACCTTGTTTCAAAAAACATTTCTTATTAAGGGTAAGACATTCCTGTTGTTTAGTTCATGATCATAATCAATGTGGATATACGGAGGTTTTTCCGGTACTGACTTCCTCATGTCGCGTGTGGATTTATCACCTACATGTTTAAATGTTGGATAGTCAATTAAAAAAAGACTTAGTCGTTCTTGTTGTTGTTTTTGAGAAGGGAGAAATGCAACAAACTCTAACGATCGTATCATCAATGGTGAAGAGAACGTTATTTTAGAATTTAGTGGTATATATGGAAAAAGATTTTTATTAGTTTTGCAGGGAAGGTGTAAAATCTTTTACTTCTCCTAAAAAGCTATTAATTTTTGTTTTCCAGTGGCCACTACTGGTAGCTCTCGTTCAAAGATTGTCCAGAAATCCGCCAGGAAACTGTTTCAAGATCCTAATGTATCAAGCCAATCTGGTTCAAAGACGGCCCAGAAGCTCTCAGTGAAGCTCCAGGACATTAGCGTTTGCGCGGCTAAGAATACTCCCTGTGCTGGTCTCTATTGCGATCCATTTTCAGAGTGTCCAGCATGTGACCCTGCCACAAACATGTGCGTGGAAGATGTACAGATTCCACCTGAATGAGGTGAAAGAAAACAAAACATAGCGGCGTTATTGATAAGGATTGAAGGTTCTTTACGCCGTTTTATTTGTTTTTGTGTGGTTTGCTTGGGCAATAGACCAAGTAGCTCAATAAAAGATGCTCAGACATGTGCAGCAATGGAGTAATAAGGACGGAAACGCGTAGTCGTTAACCTTCTGAGTTGTCCAGTCTGATTGTAATCCTAATATGCCTTAAGTTTGGATATTGGTTTCTGTATTTCTCTTAACTCCATGTTTCATGTATTATCTTCAAGATTGAGTTCATACCTTGTGTTTTTCGATGGTCATTAACAATGAACCAAAATGATTTTCCTAATGTGAACGACTTCTAAAGCATGAGAACAGCAAATGTGGTATGTGGCACCTGAGTCTAAAATCCATATATTAACAAACTTACACAATATATTACCTACCATCTTACCTGAAGTGCCCTGTTGTACAGCTGACATCACAGCCTGTCCCTCATCGGCATCATCAACTGGGACCAATGTGTCTTTAGATCCTTTCCTATGGTGATCGTGCAATAGCCCAATTAACTAATTGTATTGCTCCTGCGTAAGCATAGTTGGTGTCTGAGGAAAAAGATCATGTTGAGGCTGTGAACCTGCAATTGCTTTGGGATAACTTGGCTCCATTTGATAATTAAAATCACTCTGATTATCATCTTCTTGTTCAACTCCAACACAGTTTATCTGTGATCTTGGTTTGAAACCTGGTGGAAAACCATGTAGCCAATAGCATCTGTCAATTGTATGGCATGTCCAACCACAGTGGTGCATATAGGCTTCTTTGAACCATCAACTCGCATTCTTTCAGGATTAACTCCTCCCTTTCTGAATCCTCCTCCTCTTGGACTTACTCCTGCAACTTTATATCCCACACCCTTAGGCCTTGGTCCATTGTGAGCATAAGCAGTCATACCTTGACGGGCATTTCCAATACTCAAAGTTTTCATGCAAATTAAGAAAAATATCTCATAAATATTCAATTTCATGTATGCTTTTCTTGATTCACATTGACTTTTGTAAATATGTTTATTTTGTCATCTTGGGCATTTTGTGTTTGAGTATTGTGACAAGTAACTTTTGCTTACATCTCATTGGTTAAATTTGTCGTTCCAAGTTTATTTTTGATTTTGCAAATAAGATAAGATAAAGGTTGATCGTGTTGGAACATGAAATGTTTTGATGAAGGTAAAAGATGTTTTAAAAGAGTTAAAAAGGAATTTCACACTTGGGATTCGAAGCAACACGAGAAAAACACACTGTGAGACATCAATCTCTCACATGGATCGATTGAAGTACACATCAATCTCTCAAGGAGAGATATCGATCGGTCCATATTGGAAACATCCAAGGTTGGAACCTTACTGTCTAAAATCGATCTCTCAAGCTGGGAGACATCGTTCGATCGATGTGACATCAGTCTCTAAGGTTAGAGACATTGATCGATCGATGTAGTGAATGTTCAAAGTTGAAACCTTATTGGAAGACATCGATCTCTCAGAGTTTCAGACATCGATCGATCGATGTGTACATCAATCTCTCAGAAGAGACATCGATCGATCGATGTACATAAGTGATAAAACTGAAATCTTGCTGGAGAACATCGATCTCTCATCTTTAGGACATTGATTGATCGATATATATACATAAGTCTCTCAAAGAAGAGATATTGATTAATCGATGTATGGCAGGTTGAAAACTGGAACCTTATTGCAGGACATCGATCTCTCGATACAGACACATCGATCGATCGATGTCAACAAGAATTCAAATTTTTTTGTTTCCAAGGAAGTTTCATGGTGTTTTCCCTTTCCAATTTTGCTCAAATTATTGTGGACTTTTCCCTAACATTAATCATACTTCCTTGACTATTATATCCATGTCTAAGATTCTCTAGGTGGCTTTGGATGATCAAATCAATCGATAGGGTGGCTAAAAGCTATTTACATATTGTCAAGACTTGATATTGACTTGAAGACTTGGGGGAGGCTCCCAAAACGTGGATTACACCTCATATAAATTGAAGAAGCTTAGATGAGGCATTTATATACTTTCATCATCTTCAAGCTTCATACTTCATTGTTGTAAATTTCTCTCATTTGTGTTAAAGTGTTTAAAGCTTGTTAAGCTCTTATTTGATTTTCGTTGTTGTAAATTGAGAGATCGTGAATCTAACACGAGGAATCATACATATTTGATCTCTTGTTTATGTTTAGACTAGTGAGAAAGTGTAAACTCTACTACTTTCTAAAACCCATTGTGAGAAAGTTCCTTGAGAGAACTTTGATGAAGTTGTGAGGCAGCAAGAATTTGTTCTTGCTTAGGGCTGAAGTTGTTGTAGTTGCAAAAAGTTGTTTTATGCAAAAAGTTGTTGTTGCGGTTGGTTACACTAAGTTGTTAGTGTAAGTATTGATGTAGTTGTTCTTACTAAGAGTAATAAGAAGAGTAGTTGAAAATCCACTTTGGAAACAAAGTGGTAGTGGAGCAGAATCATTAACGATTCGAACCTCTCTGTATCGGATATATTCATTCTTTGTCTTTCATCTCCCATTCTTTTCTTTGATTTTCATTTCATTTGAGTTAAAGATACTCAAAAGCAAGAAATATTCCTCAAAATCGTCCAACACTCTATTCACCTCCCTTTTAGAGTGATTTTCACGGACCTAACAATCGTTATCAGAGCCTAACTTCGATTGCTTGGCAAATCTTTGCAAGTAGAAAGGTTAAAGATCATGGCAATGACAATCTCTTCATCCTACACCTCAACTTCTAAACCAATTGCATTATTCTCAGCCTCAAACACTAAAGCACCAATGTTTGATGTCCAAAATTATTCTTTGTGGAAGCTTCGAATGATAAATCATTGAAAGATTGCGAATTTGATATATGGAGAGTTGTTGTCAAAGGAATTGAAGTTCCTATGATCATCAACTCAAAAGGAGAGTCGATGTTCAAAGACGAGGATGACTACACTGACGAAGAGAAGATAAACTTTGCCATAAATGTAAAAGCATTCGATATTCTTTCAAATGCTCTAACCACCACTGAGCTCATAAGACTTCAAGGTCTTGAATCTGCCCATGAAGCATGGAAAAGGCTAGAAACGATACATGAAGGGATTGAGCAAGTAAGAATGGCCAAAAGACTTATGCTCATGAAGGAGTATGAAATGTTCGGTATGAAGAGTGATGAAAAGATTGAAGAGACAATCGACCGATTCACTCGAATAGTGAATCAACTCTCCATTATTGAAAAGAAAATCTCCAATGAAGATCTTGTCTCAAACTCCACAACTCTTTGCCAAGAGAATGGACACCAGAAGTCACTGCCATCATTGAATCTAAAAATCTCATTTTTACCCTTGATGAGCTATGCAGTAATCTTCTTACTCATAAATTCTTATTGATAAGTAAAATAGGATGAATCCTATTAAGCCCACACATACATCACACAATGGATTGGTGGTAGAGTTCGATGAATTAGATGAAGAAGTTGCTCTTCTAGATAGGAAATTTAGAAGAATGGCTACAAGAAATAAAACTCAATCAAGAAAGTTTTTCAAGAAACCACCCAAGGATATAGAAGCAAGTGAAAATTTCTATAGGCATGGTCGATGCGGTCATTTCATTGCCGATTGTCATGTAAAGGAGCCGCAAAAACAAGAAAAGAAAGCTTTTTCTCAAAAGAAGAAAGCTTTAAAATGTGTAGCTAACCACATGGGATAACCTTCTTTTCGAATCAGAAGGAGAAGAAAGTGAAGACAAGGATGTTGGACTTATTACAGTAGTTAAAAAAACAAAGGCACAACATACTTGTCTCATGGCAATTCAGAATGGCCTTGAGCTAAATTCTAACTCTTCAAATGTCAATTTACAAGATGAAATAGGACATTTACAAGATTATTTTAAAAAACTGAATTTGAAATACAAACATTGAAAGAAGGAATTTAAAGGTGCATACTAGAAAATAAGAGCTTGTATGATAACAATATTTTGATTTACCAAGAACATGACATCATATTTACCATGCGCAAAACCGTAGCTCTAGAAAATATGGAGATTATGAAAGAATATGGTACCCTACTGCAGACATTAGTTGACGTATTAATAGGTCAGGCAGTAATTCGGGCTACTTCACTGTAACGGCAGTATGTGACCCAGTACCATTAGGGTAAAGTAAAGCGGGCCCATACCCTTACTTGGATGGTAGCATCAGAGTAGGCTTATGGACCATAGCTACTAGAAATGAATTATAACAAGTACGATAGCTACTAAGAGACAATTTATAGTAGAAGAATAGATGTTAAGAAATCATCTCTAAGCATTACAATCAGTAGAGTTTAGTACAAAGGAGTTTAGAGTCTATGGTTAATATAAAGAATTGGAGTTATTAAAATAGGTCAAAGATATTAGTCGTACTAGAGATACTGAGTAATTGTAATGAGCGCGCATTAACATAGTAAATATAGCAGAATGTTATATCATCATCCAATTGTTAGTTAAGCATTGACATCGAGATATTTGGGTTGAATCTAGTATGCTTGAATTGAAATAGAGTAGACGTGAACAAGTAGTAGTTTTCCTTTCATATGATGTAGGTTAAAAATTAGCGATTCAAACAACCAAGTAAAGAAGTACAGTGGGTCAATGTGGGGCACAGAAGCATGGTGAATTAGAACACCTTAAGTCGATTAATAATTTGTGAGTCACATTAGGATTGAGCAATTTAAGTTAAAGATTTTATCATCAGTATACAATGATAGACTATAAGAAATTGTACATAGGAGACCTTATTCGAAAATAAGGATGATTTATAGAAATTATACAAAATATTGGACTTATATATCATTCAAGCAGATAAATATTTTATATAAGCATATACACTAAGTTATACCTATATTTTTGAGGCACGCCAAAATAAAATGTTTTCGAAATTACATTATTGAGTCTCATTTTTTTTATATATAGTCTACTAAACTTTACGAGGCTAAATTATTTTCCGTACTTGTATATCAACATAATAAAATTTTCGATTCTTTTGACAACTTTAAAGAGGGAAAAAATTTTAAGTTGTGATGTTTTAAGAATAATGTGTTAATTATTTCTAAATCTATGTTAGTGATAACTATTTTGTCAAATTTAATTTTACTTGACGACTATCGATATCGCAAGCAGTTTATCCATTAAAATATTTTCAAATTTATTATCCGCTTGCGATGAACTTATTAACTTTTGTGAAGCCAAAAGATAGCTTCCAAAATATGTACCTCCTTTAGAGAATGAAAGGTACCGTATTCAAATCGCTTTATAAAACCTTACGTTATCAAGTTTTCAACTGTTTTAAAGCAATTTTTACCGAAATACATTGCGAACAAGTTATATTATCGTTTTTATAAGTGGTCATTTGAATTATTGCTCTGGGAAACAAGTACACACACACTTTGGTTCTTGGGTTTACAAATAGAATGATATTATTTTAAACAATCAAAGTTATATTCCAATTATAGCCACATAAGTTACGTTTTTGAAGAAAAGTAGGTTCATACACCTGTTTCGTATACTAAGTTGTTGATGATATCTCTTAGAAATTAAGGACATGATCATAGGGCTAGTTCGTAAGTATATAAGAATTGATTTTGAGGACTTGGTTTTGTGTTAAGAAAGAGTAACGGGTACCATATTGGCGTACTTAAAGGATATTGGTTTGGTTAATTATCTAGGTGATGAATCATATTTGATGAGTTTTAAGAATTCGAAATTGTAGATTGCAATAAGTTGAATGATACACGTCAAGTGGTGTAAGTGGAAGTTTATAAGTTTTAATTATAGAGAATTAAGTTAAGAGTTAAACCATAGGAGGCCGAGACCCTCTTGTAGGATACTAGTGACGATTAAATTGAATCGTACTAAAACAAGAGGTATTCTGAAAATACAGACGGTTTAAAGGATGAGTCTTGGGAACAAGAATTAAGTTAAAAATTGTAGTATACATAAATACTGATTATATAGGATTGCTGATGACAGCAGATATAAGTATGATATCACCTGACGTTTGAGGCTTGGAACTCCCAGTATGGTGACAATACCCTTAAGCTATTTTATACATATAAAAGATTAGGTTATGATTTTAGTAAGCGAAGAGAAATAGATTTAGAAATTACTTCGTACGTATACAAAGAATGATTTTGAGGATTAAATACTATGTCGAGGAAGTGTTATGGTTAGCATATCGCAACACACAATGGATGCTTAGATGGATCGGTGTTTAGGTGATGAATCAGTAAAACTATACTAAGTTTTTGATTATATAGAACACAAGTTTCGAGGACGAAACTTTTTGTAAGAGTGGAGGACCTAGGAGGCGGGAAGTTCATAAAAGGAGAAGATGGACATGTGTTAGTCAAAGCACAAGACATCAAGTTAAAATGGCAAACATACTTTCACAATCTGTTCACCGGCAGTAGTGCCGACTACGAAGAACGAGAAAGCTCCACTAACCAACGACGACAACATAATAACTCCGACTGTCAGAACATCACACAAGGAGAGGTGATGAGAGCACTGAAGAAGATGGGAAGAGCTAAAGCGGTCGGTCTAGATAACATACCCATTGAGGCGTGGAAGTCTTTAGGAGAGAAAGGGGTCCAATTGCTATCTACTCTGTTCAACCATATTATAAAACAGGGAAGATGCCAGATGAGTGGAGAAAGAGTGTCGTGGTCCCCCTATATAAGAACAAGGGGACGCACAATGTTGTGTGAACTATAGAGGGATTAAGTTGCTAAGTCATACCATGAAGTTATGGGAGAGAATAATCAACACTCGAATTAGGAGAGAAACTCAGGTTACGGTGAACCAATTTGGTTTTATGCCAGGAAGGTCAACTACGGAAGCAATACACATTCTCAGGAGATTAATGGAGAAGTATAGGGCGAGGAGCGTGATTTACATATGGTTTTCATCGATCTTGAAAAAGCAATATGATAGTGTGCCGCGTAGCCTGATATGGGATAGTTTGGAGGCAAGAGGGGTCTCTATGAAGTATATAGACATAATTAGAGATATGTATGCTAGGACAAAAACAAACGTTCGTACGGCTATGGGGAATACAGACTTTTTTTCGGTGGAGGGTCGGTCTCCATCAAGGGTCTGCGTTGAGCCCATTTCTTTTGCAGTTGTCCTGGACGAGTTGTCAAAGCAGATACAGGAGGCAGTGCCGTGGTGTATGCTTTTTGCTGACGATATTGTATTAGTCGCAGAAAGTAGACATACCTGAGTATGAGAGTAAAGCAGTGGAGAGGTGTTTTAGAGAGAAAAGGCTTAAAGATTAGCCGTTCTAAGACCGAGTATCTGCACTGCGACTTCAGCGGCGTAGCAGACAGTGAGGATAGCCAGCTCACTATCGATGGTCCAGTGGTACCACAAGTAAGTATAGTTTAAGTACCTAGGATCATTTGTGCAGCATAATGGCGACATAGAGAATGATGTAGCACATCGAGTTCAAGCAGGCTGGTGTAGATGGAGGGCGGCCTCAGGAGTGCTGTGTGACAAAAATTTCCCAACTAAATTAAAGGGAAAATTTATAGGGTGGCAGTGCGAACCGGCAATGCTATATGGGACAGACTGCTGGGCCATCAAGAGGTCACAATTACAGAAGATGGAAGTGGCAGAGATGAAAATGTTAAGATGGATGTGTGGGCATACAAGGGTAGACCGGATCAGAAACGAGGTATTTCGCGAAAGGTTAGGCGTGGCTAGTATAGCCGATAAGGTAAGGGAGGGAAGATTGAGGTGGTTTGGCATGTCATGCGGAGACGATAGCGTCGGTCAGAGCAATTGAAAGCCTCATTATAGAGGGAAACAGGAGTAAAGGCAGACCCAAACTGACTTGGGATGAGCAGATAAGACACGACTTACTAGATTTACACCTCTCTGAGGACATGGTCCAGGATAGGAGTTCATGGAGACATAAGGTTAAGGTTAACGAAGTATAAGTCATATATAGGGACACTTTAGAATATATTTAGGGACATAGATAGACGTAGACACTATCTACGCTTTAGGCTGGCTTTCCACTTGGTGGCGTCTGTTATACCGTTGTTTTACATTACATGTACATTTATACTTGATGTGTATTTTAATATCAAAAGATCTTTCTTTGTATTTCTTGAATGTACTCACTAACACACTAGCACAACATATCTTTATTATCATGTCATTTATGCAGGTAGAGCCGGGGGTCTCACTGGAAGCAGACTCTCTATCCCTTGGGACAGGGGTATTGTCTGCCTACCACTTACCCTCCCAGACCCTAACATAGCTTTCGCTGTCGTTGGATATATTGGGTCTGGATGATGAGGATGATTAAGATATAGTAATAGTTCTCCCAAGTTGTATTTGGCTAGAAAAAAGAAAAGGAAATAAGGATATACTCTACTTATAGTAATTAAACTTAATTATGTTTCCTATACCTAATAGGAAATACATACACATATACATATATCTCCCTAAATCAAAAAAAATCAAAATTTACACCTTTATACCAAAAGTCACGGCAGCCACACCCCTCCCAACACTCATCACAACGTCAATTTCATTGAAAAAGAAAAAGAAATGTTGTCCAAACAACAAACCTTATATTTATGTATATTCATACACTTACACACAAGACACAAATTCCATCAACCCACAATCCACAAGTAGCGCCCCGACCCAGACAGTGGATCCGAACCGGTGCACCCGTCGTAGCTTACTGAGAAGACTACAAGACGTCTCATCTCTCAAATACACATTGTCAATGACGTAAGAGAAATAAGCGCGGAAACAGATGTAAAATAATTCTAAACCATCAATCTGAACATCAAAAGACAACGTAACTATCCAGGGTTGTTTATGGACGCAGCCGTCTAAATCCTCAAATAAATACAGGAAAGTTGGAATACTAAAAGACAGTCTAGAACAATTCCCAATATGAGCTCTAAGCATCCCATTCAGCCCACTCGCCGTCATCCTCAATGAAAATCATATCATATTCAGGCTCACCTGCATCACAATGGTAGTACCCTTAGCGAAAAACGCTAGCAAGTAACCCGCTTATAAGACATACGGGATCAACACATGGCAAGACATGAGTAATATTTAAATCAAGGGGTGATGGGGGCACATGTCTTGTATAACTTCAAGAATATAGCCTTATAACATAATAGAGTAAGAACAATAATCAATAAGCATTTAACAATTCAATAACAATCCAATCTCAACTCAATCGTACTGTAACGACTCACGTGATGCATGGCAAAATATGCACTACTACACAATCACAGATGCTTATGCATTTCCTTTCAAAACAGTGCAATGCATGTCACAATGTCCGGTCACATAACTTTATACCCTGTGGTGGGCCACAGCTTGTCTTTATACCCTGTGACGCACCACAGCTCAACTTTATACCCTGTAATGTGTCACAGCTTGTCTTTATACCCTATGACACATTACAGCTCAACTTTATACCCTGTGATGGTTACAGCTTGTCTTTATACCCTGTAACGCATCACAGCTCATTTCGCAAACTTTATACCCTGTGCCGAAGCATAGCTCTTATCAAAACATTATGCAAATGCAAGTGCCATGATGTAAGAATGCAGAACTTCTCATATCAATCACATTCTTCAATCACATACTTCAAATCACATTCAAATGTCAATCAGTCACTCGAGACTCACCTCATTCACACACCCGAGCGTATCCTTTCCGACAAGTCAACATTACCTAAACATTCATGCTAGAACCCAAAGGATAATATAGGAACCCTCACATTTCACTTTTTTTGAACTCTGTAGAGCCTCATACGTTCATTCCTAGCCCCTTAGGTCATTCATGTTGAAGTCCGATTCGAATACCCTACGAAGTCTCCACCGTTGATTCACCATCTTAAGTCATGTTCCCAAGACTTAGATTAACCTCAATCATGTCCTAGGAAGTCCCTAAGGTCACCCCAAAGGATCCCCTAACTTCCCTCTTTCTCCCCTTAATTTTCCACAAAACAGATGGACGTCATACCCTTATGTCAATTGATCGACGTACGTCATACCCTGACGTCGATCGATCGACGTCCATCTGAGGGACGTCGATCTCTCACTCAACCTACATCGATCAATCGACGTTCATCTGAGACACGTCGATCTCTCACTCATCCTACGTCGATCGATCTATGTACATCTGAAACACGTCAGCCCCTCACTTGCTATACGTCGATCGATCGATGTACGTCATACCCTGACGTCGATCGATCGACGTCATCGCTCTCAGAAATTTCATCCTACGATTTCTACAGAAACTGCAGAAATAACCCCCAATTCGATCCCAACTTCCTTCCAAACCAATCCAAGCCTATTCCTCACTATCAATCCATCCTTAATTCACCCAAGCCAACACTTTTAACATACGATTCACGGATTCAAGCCTAGAACTCAAGGTATTCATCAAATCAAACCCAAAAATCTTATCTTTTTCCTTCTCCCTTCCCTTCAACCGCAATTATCAACAAAGTAGGGTTCAAGAGATTGGGATTTGCAGGATTTCACATAATCAACAACAACAATGATTTCAATCAAATAGCGGCCAAATCTCAAAACCGAAACACATAAATCACATATAGATTCACAGAATGAAACTACTGCATGGTGATCTACTTTTGATATCAAAAATAGGCCTTTTTCCTTCGCAAATCTTAGGAACTTATAAGTAGATTACTTGCATGTGATTACTCGAAGAAGAATCGAAGAACGGAAGAAGATTGGATTGAAGATCTTGAAGAATCTTCCCTAGGGTTGCAAAGGAGAAAAACAGCCTAAGGTGGGGAGAGAGGAAGAAAAATCGCCAATGGGGGGAAGAGTGGACGTCGGTTTCTTTCTGAATGAAGAGAAACTGATGTTCAGTCAGTTTTTTGATATGGGAAACGATGGAATTTGAGTTTCTAAATCATATCCTATTATTTCATTTATCTTAAAGGATTAAATTCTAATATTTAATTCTAAATTTAAATGCCACTTAATTCTATATTTAATCCTCTCCATAAATTCTAATTAATTCTCATACTAAATTCTTAATTCATTATTATTAATTGTCCTTACCCTATTTAATTTCCGTTTATCCTTTATTTATTTTACGGAGGGTGCGGGACATAACACCACAAGTCAGTGGGCCCCTTGCACATCATGGAAGATTTCAGTCAGCCTTGGGGAAAGGAGAGGAAGAAGAAAACGTGTAGTAAATTCGTCCGAAAAAAGCAGGTTACCTTCCCCTCTTTTCGGATTGCCCACATTTCGTGTGGATCATGTTTACGTTGTATTTGAATTTATATGTATGTTTTCTTATGTTGTTTGTATGTATGAGTATGTGTGCGTGATATGGTGATAATAGTGTGATCTGAAAAGAAATTAAAAGAATGTATTTTTACGCGATAAAATAGAAAATTGCATGAATAACCTTACAAATAGGCCACACATCCTAGAAATTAGGATGAAAATAACCTAGAAATCGAAAAGGGGGCATGGATAGCGCCGCGTGTGCCTCACGCACGGCGTTCAAAGGAGGCGCGTGGGGCCCACGTGCGGCCCCTGACAGCGCATGCATGACACACGCTGACGTGTTCGATGCAGCAGTTGCGTTGCGTTAAATAGAGTCAAATGAAATTGGTTTGGGTCAATTCAGAGTTAAAATAAAGATTTTATTGAGGTTAGAAGGAAATAGGATTTAATTAAAAAAATAATAAATAAAAATCCATGTCAGCCGGGGTCGAGTTGATCCAAGTTGACCCGGTTCGTAGTGCTGAGCTGACGGGTTGGACCACGACTAGGTCAGCCTGGTCTGACCTAGATTTCTGCCGGGCTGACCTGCAATTAAAAGAAAAATTAATTCTTGAAAATAAATAAATAATAATTAATTAATTAAAATTAGTCTAAAATTTTAGAAGAATATAAATAAATTTTAGAAAATTATAATTAAATTTCAGAAAGTATAAAATACTAAAAATAAATTATTCTCACCTAATTTCTGAAGTTTTATTAATTTAAATAATTAAATTAAATAGGAAATAAATAGGAAAAAATAGGGAAAAATAAGTAAAAATATTAGTAAATGCCGTTTATTAAAGCCGTGGAAAATATATTTGATGGCAAATACTAACTTGCCATCTTTTTGATATTTAATATATCAAGCAATAAATGCGAGAGGAGGCAAGGAACAGGGGCACGAACCCCAGAAAATGTGGAAAAACTTGGAATTTTGCATGACATTCATGGCACAAGCATTGCATTTATGGTGGATTGTAGTGCACGGGCTACAGACACCCAGTCAGGTGGTCGGTGGCGGGTAGTACCTGTAGGATCTGTAAGGCACCACTAGAAGGGGGTTGAATTATGGGTGCGGAAAATGTGGTTTTTAAAATTGTTTTAAACCAAAAACCCGACTTCTGAAAACAGTTTCTGTTTTCAGGACCAGTTTTAAAACGTTTTGAAAACTAGGTGTAGGTCTTCAAAAATTCTTAAATTCAGAGAGAACTTAGACTCAGATGTTATGAGTATCTCCTAAAAATTTCAGATTAAAATTCAACCTCTAACCCCTTGAAAAATCGTTGGTGGTCAGATTGCGCAAATCTGTCAGAAACGATACACTGATTTGAAAATTTTATTCCTATTTGTACACAACCCCAAAATGTCTGAAACTTTAACCACTAACCCCTTATATGTTGTATTTAAATGGGTTTAAAAAATTCTTTCGGGAAGTTAGTCAAATACACTCAAAGTCTGAACCTTTGCAAGCATGAAAATCAGACTGCACTAGTCTCAGAACTTTGGATGTTTGATCGACTTATACTTATCCAAAAGGGTTGAAACTTGTGCCAAATTAACCCTAAGATGTGTGACTATGTTTCTGGAAATTTTCGTAATTTTTGAAAATCGTTTACTATTTTACGAACGTAAATAAAAAGAGTAAACAGTGTAGAAAACAGAATATAAGTGCTGAAAGTAAATGACACCGAGAATTTTATATTGGTTCGGTTATAAACAACCTACTCCAGTCTTTGAGGAACACCTTCCTCGGTTCACACTAATCAAGAATATGTCGTGGTCTAAGATAAGCCTATTCAAGAATATGAATGTAAGTACAATAGGCTTTCAAGAAGAAAGAAAGAAAGAAAGTGTAGAAGAAGAAGGCTAGAACACTTTTGATCTTTGAATTTGCAACTCTTGTTCTAGTTCTTTTTTTTTGCTCTTCTTCCTTCCTTTTTAATTGTTTTGGCCGCCCCCCTTGTAGTCCTTCTCCTCTTGAAAATTATCTTCTAAGTCCTTGGGAGAATGTGTGGCATCATTGTGACATGATCTTGCTTACTTGGCACCTTCTTATTGGATGATCATTTAACCTTTGCTTACTTGGCACTTCATGATTGGTTGAATGTTGTCATCATTTGATGACTTGGAAAATCTGAAAATTCCACTAAAAACATGTGCCAAAATTATCATAGAATAATTAACATAACTTCCAAGATCATCACATAAATTAAGCAAGATAATTTTCTCACAACTTTGATGATAAAATCGGCCATGAAGATACTTTACATGCTGAAATTTCAGCATGTGAAACATTTGTATTCTATTCAAAATGTTGCCAAGTTCGCTTTGATTTATTTCTTGAAATCAAAAGATAATTCAATCACCATTTAGTATACAATATTCTCATCATGTATGGAATAAAAATTAGAAACAAATGTGGACTAAATTTCAGCCACTATACATTACACACATGCTGAAATTTTCAGCATGTGTGACATTAAAAATATCACCATTTTAATTTCATAATTAATTCAAAATATTACCATAACATCCTCAATTAATCCTCATGATTCAAGATAGTAAAATATGGCATTTCTTAGTGTGAAAAGTCGGCCACTCTTTGTGCACATGCTGAAATTTTCAGCATGTGTTTCAAATGAGATTAAATTTGAAACATTACCTTTTGTAGCTTCTTTCTTTAAATCACCAACATTGTATGATTGATTCTTGACCAATCAATATGCCAACAAGGCTCCACATATGCTCCATCTCCATCTGTAGAGCATGTATCATATGTATATACATGTGCTGAATTTTATTTTTGCAAACTTTGTAAAATAGTGCACATTTAATAATACACACATGTTATATTCCAATCAGCCCTTAATTTAATTTTCTAGAACACTTTAAGATGTATGACATATGTAAAAAGTATCTAGATACGTGTCGTATGATGTGCCAAAAATGTTCCATGTGTTGTGTACGTAGAAAACCGAATTTTCGATGTTTATCGATTACCCGATTTTTCTCTAATTAAATTCCAACTTTTTGCACATGTTATATATATTATGTTACACATAATATATAATATAAACTTTAATTCTCAGCACTTGGCTGGTCTAAAGTGGCGCCTAGACATGTGACAAAATTGAAATTGGAATCTCCATAATTTGGCCTTAATGTCGGGTGATTTGTGTGTGCCAACATGGAATGATTTTATGGGTGAAATTAGCATCATAGAAGAAATTTATAATGATTTTTGAGGTGTAGGGGCTGGCCATCTATTTATGGCAAGTACGTGACACGTTGGCGAAGTTTCGGTATTCGCCCGATACGACAATTTTTGGTTTAGAACCTTTTAACGTGTCGTATTTAATTTGTCATCACCATGACTTATATCATATGATATAAGACGTGAATATACTCATAAATATGAGTTAAGTATGTTGGTGTGACGTTAACGTACATACGTAAAATATATAACGTGTCGATAGTACGTTGGAATACATGTGTATGCGCCTTTTTCAAAAAATCTGAAAATATATGTATTTATATATATATGCCGTGTATATGAGTGATAAATGAGGAGGAGGAGACTATCCTTTCTTAGCCTTGTTGCCTTTGTGTCTTTTCCAAATGTAGCTTTCTTTAATGAACTACTTAGTTTAATTAACTAAGTACTTCACTTAATGAACTAGTTTAGTTCATTAATGGTGGCACCTGAAATATTATAAACACAACAAATGTTTGCCATTTGATGTAAGCTTTAAAGCTTCATGGCTTGTTAGTACGGCAACATTATATGTGAATTATATAAGGCAAGTAATATGCAATGTATCATGCACATTTATGTCATGCACGTTTTAAGCACATTTAAATCATGTATTTGAAAATCACTCAAACCCCTTTTTCTTACAGTCTCCCCCTTTGATGATTTTCAAAATAACCTATGCACATGATTTAAATCATATCGCTCCCCCCAATCATGCGTAAATTCAAAATTTGAATTTTAAATTTCAAAAACCGTTCCCCTTGATTTATGCAATCAGTATCTCTCTCCCCCTTAAATCATGCTATCTCTCCCCCTTTATTTTGAAAAGTAAATCAAAAGATGCCTGTAAAGATGAAGAAGAAAAATCATGCATTTTATATAACGTGCGTTCGTAAGGGTTATTTATTCATCCTTTTGAAAATGTCCTTTTGGTACCTAAATTTGGGTGACCCTTCTAGGTCTTCCAAAAGGTGAGAAGGGTGATGAAAGCACAACATAATATACTTTAAGTGCAACTTTATCTGGCCTTTGGCCAAGAACTTCTTTATACGCATTATTGTAGGACGTTTTCGGTATGTCCTTGTGTTTGTGTGCGTAGTGCGTGGATGGAATGAATGTCGTGTATGCGTCACTCTTTTCTTCTCATATCTATATGGTACAAAATTGTATTTCGCATGATATGATGAAGAAGTGGGGCGTGATGAGAGAAGAGGTCTTTGCGTCATCTTAGACGCCGTTTTTGGCTTTGGGGTGTCTACTTTCTTAGTCACAACGAACTTAGTTGGTTTGGTGGATGCTTCATTTGTCTCAACGTATCCCAAACCTGTTTTGTCACTATCATGCTTTTGTGATAATATATACGATGCAGTATGTTAGATTCCGTGTCAAATTGTTTCACCTTTTTCTCTATATCCGCATTCCTTGATTTCAAGTTTGAAATTTCGGATTTCAATTCAGTGTTCTCGGATGTCAATGATGAAATTTCATACTTTAATGAATTTATCGTTTAATTGAGACACAAGATCTTTGTTAGAAGATTCTAACAATTTCTTGTCTTCAATTAATCGCTTCTTTTTTTTGCAAGAGTCTTTGAAAACTTATGCAATTCTAAATATTGACTAAATAAATCATCATAGGAACATTCAGAATCGGAATCAAAGTCGGAAGATACCTCATTGATGCTTTAGATGTAAGCATACTTGTGCCTTGTGTTCTTCCGTATCATCAGTCTCAGAGTCGGATGTGTCACTCCAAGTGGAGGCTTTGAAGGCTCTTCTCCTTTGCTTAGATTCTGAGACGAGTCTATTCTTGTTCCGATCCTTGTCAGAGTATTTGTTTGTTTGCTTTTCTTTATTAGGGCAGTCATATGATAGATGTCCAAGTTTGCCGCATTCATATCACTTTATTTCCTTATTTTTATTTTTATGATCCTTAGATGAGGTAGACTTATGTTAATCGATTTTCTCAATATTTTTCTTAATCTTTTATCCATCGTGATTAAGTCTTCATCATCGGAATCTATGTCACTATCATCTACGACGTATTCATTTGATTTAAATGCTATAGCCCTATCATTATTAGAAATGGACTCAGAATGTCTTAAAGCAAGTTTGTTTTCATATACCTTAAGTGATCCAATTAGTTTTTCCATCTTAATCGATTTAGTCTCTTTGCTTTCTTCTATGGCCGTTACTTTAGAGTCCCACTCGGATGGAAGGCTTCGCAAGACTTTCTGTACTTTTTCCTGCATGGTAAAAGCTTTATCAAGAGACTCAAGAGAATTGTAGATGTTAGTCAAACGAAGATCCATATCACAATAGATTCATTAGGCAATAGTTTAAACGACTCAAGTGTGGACATAAGCATGTTTATCTTTGACTCTTTACTTGACTTGTGCCTTCGTGTTTCATTTCGAGTATCCTCCACATTTCTTGTGCACTAGAACAGTTTAAGACATAAACTAGACTCACTATTACTTTATCCATTTAGGAGCAATTGCATAGCCCTAGCATTCATGCTAAGTTTCTTTTTATCATCACTTGTATATTCTTGTCTAGGTTTAACAACTTCTAGTGTGACTCCGTCTACGGTAGATAACTTAGATGGAACAAAAGGACCATCTTCTATAATCGACCAAAGATCAATATCTATTACCATAAAAAAAGTTTCATTCTTACTTCCATTGTACGAAAGACTCACCATCAAAGAGAGGAGGCCTTATGGTTGACATTCCTTCTTGCACGGTGTTATAGCTAGTGGATGTCATCTCACGTAGATCGTTGGATCCTTTAGTTGTGAGTGTTCCTGCGCTCTGATACCAATTGTAGGATCTTCAAGGCACCACTAGAAGGGGGGTTGAATAGTGGGTGCGGAAAATGTGGTTTTTAAAATTGTTTTAAACCAAAAACCCAACTTCTGAAAACAGTTTCTGTTTTCAGGACCGGTTTTAAAAAGTTTTGAAAACTAGGTTTTAGGTCTTCAAAAATTCTGAAATTCGGAGAGAACTTAGACTCAGATTTTATGAGTATCTCCTAAAAATTTCAGATTAGAATTCAACCTCTAACCCCTTCAAAAATCGTTGGTGGTCAGATTGCACAAATCTGCCAGAAACGATACACTGATTTGAAAACTTTATTCCTATTGTACACAGCCCCAAATGCTCTGAAAATTTAACCACTAACCCCTTACATGTTGTATTTAAATGGGTTGAAACAGTTTTGAAAAATTCTTTTGGGAAGTGAGTCAAATACACTCAAAGTCTCAACCTTTGCAAGCCTGAAAATCAGACTGCACTAGTCTCAGAACTTTTGATCAATTTATACTTATCCAAAAGGGTTGAAACTTATTCCAAATTAACCCTAAGACGTGTGACTATGTTTTAAAATTTTCGTAATTTTTGAAAATCGTTTACTATTTTACGAATGTAAACAAAAGGAGTAAACAGTGTAGAAACAGATATAAGTGCTGAAAGTAAATGACACCGAGAATTTTATACTGGTTCGGTTATAAACAACCTACTCCAGTCTTCGAAGAACCTTCCTCGGTTCACACTAATCACACAATACAAAAACACCTTACCACATGGTTGATGGAGTTACACACCCAACTCCAACCCTTTACAAACCTTGTACGTGAATACAATTGTCACGAACACCACCACCTTGTACGATTGAAGATTGATCACACCTGATCAATCTTTTACAAAGATAAAGAATGTGTGGTGTCTAAGATAAGCCTATTCAAGAATATGAATGTAAGTACAGTAGGCTTTCAAGAAGAAAGAAAGAAAGAAAGTGTAGAAGAGAAGGCTAGAACACTTTTGATCTTTGAATTTGCAACTCTTGTTCTTGTTCTTGTTTTTCGCTCTTCTTCCTTCCTTTTTAATTGTTTTGGCCGCCGCCCCTTGGAGTCCTTCTCCTCTTGAAAATTATCTTCTAAGTCCTTGGGAGAATGTCTGGCATCATTGTGACATGATCTTGCTTACTTGGCACCTTCTTATTGGATGATCATTTAACCTTTGCTTACTTGGCACTTCATGATTGGTTGAATGTTGTTATCATTTGATGACTTGGAAAATCTGAAAATTCCACTAAAAACATGTGCCAAAATTATCATAGAATAATTACCATAACTTCCAAGATCATCACATAAATTAAGCAAGATAATTTCCTCACAACTTTGATGATAAAATCGGCCATGAAGATACTTTTATGCTGAAATTTCAGCATGTGAAACATTTGTATTCTATTCAAAATGTTGCCAAGTTCGCTTTGATTTATTTCTTGAAATCAAAAGATAATTCAATCACCATTTAGTATGCAATATTCTCATCATGTATGGAATAAAAATTAGAAACAAATGTGGACTAAATTTCAGCCACTATACATTACACACATGCTGAAATTTTCAGCATGTGTGACATTAAAAATATCACCATTTTAATTTCATAATTAATTCAAACATTACCATAACATCCTCAATTAATCCTCATGATTCAAGATAGTAAAATATGGCATTTCTTAGTGTGAAAAGTCGGCCGCTCTTTGTGCACATGCTGAAATTTTCAGCATGTGTTTCAAATGAGATTAAATTTGAAACATTACCTTTTGTAGCTTCTTTCTTTAAATCACCAACATTGTATGATTGATTCTTGACCAATCAATATGCCAACAAGGCTCCACATATGCTCCATCTCAGCTGTAGAGCGTGTATCATATGTATATACATGTGCTGAATTTTATTTTTGCAAACTTTGTAAAATAGTGCACATTTAATAATACACACATGTTATATTCCAATCAGCCCTTAATTTAATTTTCTAGAACACTTTAAGATGTATGACATATGTAAAAAGTGTCTAGATACGTGTCGTATGATGTGCCAAAAAAATGTTCCATGTGTTGTGTACGTAGAAAACCGAATTTTCGATGTTTATCGATTACCCGATTTTTCTCTAATTAAATTCCAACTTTTTGCACATGTTATATATTATGTTACACATAATATATATAATATAAACTTTAATTCTCAGCACTTGGCTGTCTAAAGTGGCGCCTAGACATGTGACAAAATTGAAATTGGAATCTCCATAATTTGGCCTTAATGTGGGGTGATTTGTGTGTGCCAACATGGAATGATTTTATGGGTGAAATTAGCATCATAGCCAAGAAATTTATAATGATTTTTGAGGTGTAGGGGCTGGCCATCTATTTATGGCAAGTACGTGACACGTTGGCGAAGTTTCGGTATTCGCCCGATACGACAATTTTTGGTTTAGAACCTTTTAACGTGTCGTATTTAATTTGTCATCACCATGACTTATATCATATGATATAAGACCTGAATATACTCATAAATATGAGTTAAAGTGTGTTGGTTTGACGTTAACGTACATACGTAAAATATATATACGTGTTGATAGTACGTTGTAATACATGTGTATGCGCCTTTTTCAAAAAATCTGAAAATATATGTATTTATATATATATGCCGTGTATATGAGTGATAAATGAGGAGGAGGAGACTATCCTTTCTTAGCCTTGTTGCCTTTGTGTCTTTTCCAAATGTAGCTTTCTTTAATGAACTACTTAGTTTAATTAACTAAGTACTTCACTTAATGAACTAGTATAGTTCATTAATGGTGGCACCTGAAAATAGTATAAACACAACAAATGTTTGCCATTTGATGTAAGCTTTAAAGCTCATGGCTCGTTAGTACGGCAACATTATATGTGAATTATATAAGGCAAGTAATATGCAATGTATCATGCACATTTATGTCATGCACGTTTTTAAGCACATTTAAATCATGTATTTGAAAATCACTCAAACCCCTTTTTCTCTACAGTACCCATCCACATATAGTGGATTGTGACGCACGGGGTCACAGTCACTTAGGCATGGT
>AP025044.1:35541183-35552778 GCA_036186865.1 Eustoma russellianum
CCAACTTACCCGATCAAATGCCTTCATCATATCTAGTTTTAAACATAATTGATTTCCACCTCCATCAAGCATATGAATCATTTCCCGTGCTAAGAGAACCTGAGAAGATATTTCATATCCTTTCAAAAAACATGTCTGTTCCGACGATATCAATTTTCGAAGTAGGGATCTAAGACTGTGTCGCAATAATACGAGTATGGATCTTGCTTAGAAAATTAGTTAAACATATCAGCCAAAAGTCACTAAAGGTTCTAGGAGCTGAGACTTTTGGTATCAAAGTGATCAGCGCAGCTGCCATAGACGAAAGATGTGGATTACCAAGAAACAATTCTTGAACTGCTAACGTAACATCCAAATATATGATATCCCAACAGGAGCGAAAACAAATTCCATGGAATCCATCCGGTCCTGCTGCACTCTGTGGGTCTAAGTTCCCTACAGCTTCTTTAATCTCAGCAGCCTGCAGAAGACGCATAAGAAAAGTATTATGCTTTGTAGTCACCAACATGGGTATATGCTGCAATATTCGATCATAGGCACCCGTTGGTTCCTTTGCAACTAAGACTTTATAAAAAGAAACCGCCTCGCCTGAATGGAGTCTTGGGTATCACATAACTCATCGGTAGCAGTATAAAATTGTTGTATACGAAGTTGAGCGCGTCGACCCTACCACCAAATGGAAATATCGGGTATTAGCATCTCCATCTCGTATCCACCAAACTCGAGCTTTTTGTTTCCAAAATGAAATTCATAGTTAGCAACTTTAACATACTCTGCTTTTGCCTGATGATACAAACTTCTATCGTCCTCCGTGGGAGGCTAATCCCATGCGAATTCCGCATGCCTGACTTTAGATTCGGCTAGCTCTACACTTTGAAAAATATTTCCAAAAATAGTCAAGTTCCAGCTTTGAATATCCTTCTTAAGCCGAGACAACTTGTTACAAAGTCGATACATTCCACCAGTAGTAGGATATGATTTCCAGGCTTCTTTAGCATATGGATGAAAATCCAGATGAAACAACCAAGCATCTAGAAATCGAAAAGCACGTCTACTGCTTGTTTGTGCCTTGTTAATAAAAACAACACAGGGTATGGTCAGATGAGATCCTTGGTAAATGTGTAAGTTGTAAATCATCAAGTGAATCCTGAAAACGAGAATTAACAAAGATCTAGTCTACGCGACATTGCACTTGGCCGAGCCCTCGGCCATCAGTCCATGTATATCTCGATCCCAGAAAAGGAGGATCCATCAAAGTACAATCCTCTATGAAATCATTAAATTCCTGCAAGGCTGCCAATGAAGGATTAGAGTGCCCCCGATGATCATGATCACGTAAAGAATGAAACGTGTTAAAATCACAACCCATGTCCAAGGAATATCCAAGTGTTGAGAGTGATCTGAAGCGATTGCCAAAGTGGCATCCGAAAAGAAACCCAGTGTTGTGCATAGACAATAGAGCAGCTAAATTAATAAATTCAATGGGACATAACAAAATTTAAAATGTACCACCTGAGTATCATCTTGCGTATGAACAAGCCGAAAAAGTAAATCTTGCCAGAAACCCAGATCTTACCAGACGATGAAGAGAAATGATGCGAAAAACCAAGATCCATGCCATAACGTATAATGCGATTTGATGGATGTTTTGGCTCAGTTATAGCCAATAGATTAATACGATATAAATGAACTAACTGATGCAAATGAGATAAAGAGGGTCTGATGCCCATAATATTCCAAATCATAGTATTCATTGGGAAAGGGTAATTTCACATCGATGAACCGAACGCGCAGCGCTACGAGTTAAGATGTTAGAAGGCGGTAAAGGTGGCAAGTCCTTACGAGTTCTTCTTCGTCAACGAGGCACAACTGGTATAAAGCCCATCCGAAGGCAACACCTCAAGACGGGACAACAGGATCTCATCCAAATGTGATTCTAGTAGTGATTGTATTCTCCAATTAACATCCTATGAGACAAACAGAAGATCCGAAGGCATAGCTTCCTAATGCAATTCTGTGTCGGAGGAATGACCTATCTCTCCAGTATCATCAAATTCTGGCGGCGGAGGTATTCTGCATCTTGACCTAATGCGAGAGATCTTGTGCATGGCTAGGAGATGGCAATGGAACATCAACAGCAGAGGAAGGATTTTGCAAGTTGGTATTTTCCTCCGTATTAGAAGCTCTAGTTCCTTTTGACGTAGCGGTGATTTGGTAGGGATGGAATCACCTGGAGGAGCTGATTTTTTTGGAGTCCATCTGGTGGCAGGCTGGCTGACGGACTGCATGCACTGAAGGCTCTTGACATTTGCCCGTTGCATGCCCAGGTCTGCAGCATGTAGTACAAGACATTGGGAGATCTTATAAACAACCTGTTGCAAAATGACTTTTTTTAGCCTGCAAGTAAATATTTTTCGGTAAATCCTCGAAACATCCACCTCAACACAGATACAGGAAACTGAGTGTCGCAAACCTTCTGAGGTAGCAATGTCTAATTTAATGGGTGCTCCAATGGGCCAGACAATCTAAAATAACACAGCATTATGATGGAAACGTATTGGCAGGCCAGGAAGTGCAATCCATATCACGACAGCTGGTACATCAGCGGCTGGATCGAAACCTACTGTCCATTTGGTAACACGCATATGACACCCAGATATTTCCATGCACGACGATAAAAACATCTGAGATAGTCAGGCTCATGACAAAAATTCAATAGAATGTGTGACTGATCAATCAAGGTGACGTGCAAATCATTTTGAAATCTAATTTTTTCAAAAACATCTCGGATCACCTTCAATGGTGCCGACCATACCAGAAAGTTCCCACTAACGAAAATTTAAATGGATTAGATAAAGCATCAAATCTCATCATCAGAAAACGTAATCATCGAAATACCTTTATGTCATGATATTGTTTTGCGAGAGATTGCATTGGAGGATGCAGTATTGCCAGCAACAATCGCCACAAACGTAAGAGACTGCGATGCCTGACCCATCGATCGCTGTCCCAATAACACAAACAGAGAAAAGAGAAATGCTGATGCCGGTCAAAGTGAGATCGCAACGAAAACAAAAAAAACAAGAAGAAAACGGCGGCGGATACTGCTGCTAGAACGCAACATCGGCAGAGCAGGGCATCGCCGGAAAATACATTAGGTATGAAAATACAGTAATATATACATATATATATATATATATATATATATATATTTCTGTATAGAAAGGTCTGATACTGAGGTATTCTATATTCTATCCAGCAACACAATAATTGCAGGAGCTTTTAGACCTAACGGCTTTATCAAGCTCAAGATTTTTGCGATCTTAACTGAAGTAAGAAAACTCACATCCCTAAGCTATGTGTTAAAAACAAAATAATGGATGCTTGCTAAAATTCTATATTTTCTATAATATCTAATAAATGTATAATATTTTATATCTGTCTATAAACAATAAAAAAAGCTTATTCTTGCATTTGTTTTCCTTTTCTTTTTGGTGTAGCTAGGCTTAGTCCTCATTTTTACCGGGGTAAAAAATGACAATTCTTCAATAACAAGAATAAATATAAGATAACATCTTGACCTGCCATGTGCCTGTATTTCTAGACGAAAATTAGAAAAATACCGCTGCAACTAAAGAATTTAGATGTTGCTTTGCAGGAATCGCCTATGATTTACATTTTATTAATATGAAAATAACACTTTTGCTCCTATAAGTACTCAGATACTAAGGGCAGATTTATTTTATTTTCCGTTATTAATGTGAAACGTTATATACTCTAATAATTCTCTTAGAAAACTGGTACAGATCCCGGTTCTGGATGAATATGAAAATTTGCCATCATGACAATAACTAAGTACTAGCTCGAGAGGTTTGACCGGGGTGTCACTTTTTGGATGTGACATACCATAATGGAGGAAATTTGATTCAAGATAAGAGAGACATACCGCTGCTCAGAATGGACCAATAAACAAACAAAATGTCAGACGAGGATTTTCCTAGCCTTGAACAAAAGGCAGATCAGGTATATATCATCTTAAGGGGTATGAGTATGACAATATCAAACAAAATCTAGTACTTTGTCATCTTTAATTAGCAATATGAATTAGTATAATGGTATAAGTTTTTATTAAAAAATGGAAAACTAGAAAAATTGGTACCCACGTCATGTTGTCTTAAATGGTGTCGGCTCAGTGATTAAACGACATGTAGTCCTTTTTGTTAGATTTGAAGATAAGTATCAAGAAAAATTTAAAAAAAGAATGAAGTGTTTGATATCGGATATCTCTCTTATTCTTATCAAATTGCATAGGTTTCCTATATGGATAAGAGATAGGGCCAACTATTTGGTATGTTTTTTGGCCAGTCGAGGGTGTTTTTTCCATTGACCCTTTTGTGTTCTTCCATTCTTGTGTATTTTTTACGTTTTACCTTGCATTTATTCTCGGTTTTTACAAATTGATATCATATCTTGTGTTGAGCGATCAACATGGAAGACGGCAAGGCGAATATCTAATGTTTCAACCGAAAACACTTCAGTTATTTGAAATTTCAAATAACCGATATGTTGTATGAAAATAAGTTATAGTGTGATATTGGAGAACTAACCCAACAACATGGAGGATAAGACGTGAAAGAAATTAGGTCATCGAGCGCTTGGACTCATCCGCAACACCATCTCGATGGATGTGGCTTCACATATCACAAACAAAACCACCATTTTTGGTTTTATCAAGAGGTGTCTGACTTAATTGAAAAACCATCAATTTCCAATAAAATTCATTTTCTTCGGAGGTTATTTCAACTTCAAATGGCAGAGGTGTTTCTTTGGATGACGAGTTGCACGTACACTATTTGTTGATCTCTATGCTGGATAGTTGGTCAACTACCATAGATGTGATATCGAATCAAGAAGGGGTGACCCTCAACTTTGTTTGTGACCACATCATCAACGAGGGAATTTGCAAGAATGATCGAGGCTGAGGGGTTAGATTGGCTTTAACTATCAAAAGAGGCCTAGACTTCCAATGAATAGATAGTCGAGAATGAAATAAATCCAAAGGGCACAACAAGTCTCAAAATAGAAGCGAGATGGAGTGTTGAAACTGTGGAAAAATGGGCCACTTGAAGCATGAGTGCAAGGCATCCAAGAAGATGAAGAAAAAGGAAGATATGCCTAGTTCAATGAATGTGACAACAAAGGAAGTTCCAACGATTTCTCTAGTCCTTTGCGTCGATAGCCCCATTGAATCGTGGATTCTTGATTCTTGTGTGTCGTTTCATTCTACCTCTTGTAAGAAATTGATGAAAGATTTCATGTCCGGAGAATACGGGAAGGAGTTTCTAGAGGATGGAAAGCCTTTGGAGATTGCAGGCAAAGGCAATGTAATATCAAGTCAAAAAACGACGGAGGATGGACATTGCATGAAGTTTGATATATTATTGGGTTGAAAAAGAATCTAATTTTTGTTAGCTAATGAGATGTTGAGGATAAAAATTAACTTTCTAGAAGGCTACTGGAAAATCACCAACGGCGCCATAGTTATAGCATGAGGAACAAAGACAGAGACACTTTATTTAACTGACCGATGTGTGAATCTAATGGCAATGATGGGGGCTGAGACAAGTCCAATTTTATCGCACAATAGATTACACACGTGAGTGATAAAGGGTGGAAAGTTTTGGCTTCCAAAGGCCTCCTACAGAGTAGCTGACGGTTGAAACCGTTTTATGTGAAGATTGCGTAATTGGCACAAAAAACCGGGTGAGATTTTCAAAATACAGCCTAGAACGCAGGGAAGGAAAACTGGATCTTGTGCACACAGACATGTGGGGACCTGTCCGTTTAATCACAAGAAGGTTTGACATATTATATGACATTCATCGACGATTCTACTCGAAAGGTACATGTTTATGTTTTTAAACATAAATCCAAAGTATTTGAAGTTTTTAAGAAGTGGAAGACCGAGGTCAAGAATCAAACAAGCTGAAAAGTGAAGTTCTTATGGTCGGACAATAGCATGCGTATAATGGAACCAACTTTGAGGTATATTATGTGGAGCAAGGAGTACGAATTGTACAAACAATCCCCTATCGGCCGCAATAAAATGGGACGGCCAAAAAGATGAATCATACCCTCCATGAGAGAGTAAGGGGATTGAGGCTCCATGCAGAACTTCCAAAATGTTTTTGCAATGACAACAAATATAATGGGCCATCTTATCGATCGAAATCTCTAGATGGCCATAGTCATTGAGCAACCCGAGGAAAATTGGTCAAGAAAAAGGCATCTTTGTCGCACTTATGAGTCATTAAATGTATAGCATGTGTTCATATACACTCCGAAAAAGGACAAGTTGGATGTAAAGGTGAAGGAGCGCATTTTCGTTGGGCATGGATCAAATTATTTTGGCTATAATTTTGTGATGAAAAAGACAAAAATAATTTGATCACGAGATTCTACCTTCAATGAAGATGATAAGGCTTCAAATCAAAAGGTAGACGAAGTGAAGGAGATTGATTTAGATGAAACATAAGCTTCGGATGGTGAGGCCGAAACCAAAAGGACTGAGGCTGAGGAAACTAATAAGGCCGAACTCTAACAAGATGAAGAAAGCTCGCAAGAATCGTGCTAAGAAGATCCACTCGCATTTGCAAGCCAAACATATGCTGCTTATCCTCTAAATGACTTACTCTTGACTGACTCAAGTGAGTCCAAAGATTATAATGAGGCCATAAGTTCAGTGACGCTGTCGATAGAAAAAAAGCACTTGGACCGTAACTAGCTGCCGAAAGGCAAAAGACCCCTGGAAAATAAATGGATTTCCTGACTCAAGAAAGAGGCAGAAGGAGCAAGTGATATGAGGCGAGATTGGTAGTCAAGGGCTTCTTACAAAAAAGAGTTAATTACAGCAATATATTCTCACCCTTTGTGAAACTCACGTATATTTGGATTGTTCTTAGCATAGCGGAGGCTGAAAATCTGCAACTTGAACAACTTGGTGTGAAGACATGCCTTCTTCACGGTGACTTAGAAGAAGAAAGCTATATGAAGCCGCCTGAAGATTTTGAGTCAAAAGACAAAAGGGTCTCATGTGTAGATTAAATTGAAGTCTATACACTTTGAGGCAAACTCCAAGTCAATGGTATAAACGGTTCGATAAATTCATGAGTAATTGTGATTTTTACTGAGGATACACATATATGATGCTATTAAGCCTTTCAACAGCTCCTCTTCATTTGTTGTTGTACATCGATGACATGCATATTGGCTGCAGTTAACATGAAGGAGATCGATGAGTTAAATAGAATTAGCACAAGAGTTCAATATAAAGACTTAGGTCCGGCAATCAATTCTAGGCATCCGTATCTTTCGAGATCGATGGTAGTTTGTTGATCTTGTCACAGAAAAATACACAATTAAGGTGTTAGATCGATTTCGTATGCAAGACGCTAAGCCGAGAATGACACTGTTGGGGGGTACAACTCAAGTTATCAAAAATTCAGTCACCTAAACCGATAGTGGAGCAGAATTATACAGATAATGTACCTTATTCATCTGCCATAGACAGACTTATGTACGTCATGGTATGTACGAGACTCGATATTGGTCATGCAGTGGGTATAGTGAGCCGATACATGGGAAATCCCGGTACCGCACACTGGGAGACGGTAAAATAGGTGCTGAGATATTTGAAGGATACTTGAAATGTCGCTTTATGTTTCAAGAAAAATAGTGCAGGACTTGACGAATTTGTTGATGCAGACCTTGGTGGTGACACGGACAGATGGAAGAGTATGTTTAGTTAATTTTTATGTATAGTGGTACAACGGTAAGCTGGATGTCGAGATTGCAAAAATACGTAGCCCTTTCTATGATGGAGGCCGTATATGTTGCAATCTCGGAGACTTGAGTATTGTTAGTTTTGTGAAAGAAATTGGAAGATATCAAAGTAGCAGACCGCTCTTCACCGATAGACAAAGTGCTTTGTTTTCACAAAGAACCTGATGTATTTGTCGAGAACAAAGCAAATCCAGCTGAAGTTTCATCACATATAGGAGTTAGTGGTCGTATTTTAATAGTAAATTTCATTTATGATTTGACGTATTAAATATTTATGCTGATTCCAGTCTTGCATAGAAATCATCATCTATTTTGTAACGAATGTGTTGAATAGGTCATCCCTACACTGAACCATCAGTGGCCGTAGATGCCACAACAAAATTAAAGATACACTATAAATTAAACTCATAAAGCATACCGCAAGAGCAGTTTATTACAAAGGGGTGAAGAGAGTTTGCAGAAGACAGAAGACAAGGCTAGGATCGCCGACTTCAAATACATACAAATGTGTTGGACATGTTAACCAAGTTTTATCAAATAAAAAACTTTGTTTTTTTGAAGTATTTTGTTTTGTTGAATATCTCAGTCAGAAAAATCAAATCAAATCATGTCTGCTAACGAAAAGCATATTAACATGGGTGCTTCGTGACAGTAATACATCCATTTTACTGAAAACATAATGCTTCTTTATCAATATGGTAAATATAAGTTATTCATTACATGCATCCTAACAGGTAACTTGAGACATACAATTTTTAAGGAAATATTTTTATGGGTCACTGTTCATAAATGTTAATAATCATAAAATACGAGCTTGAGATTTTTATTTTGGCGATCCTTACCAAGTCAATACGCGTTGCTGTTGCGATCCTTACAAACTCAACATGTTGCCAGCAATTATAAGGTTGGAATAATTCTTTATTTTTTTCCATCATTTTTATCACCATTGAATTAGTAGAACTTATACTTGCATTGTACTAACTATATATATTAAATTCTTAAAATTGTATAATGCAAGACTGGAATCAATATAAATATTTAATACGTCAAATCACAAATGAAATATACTATTAAAATATTATTGGAGAGTAAGAAGATTCTTAGGGTAGGAGGAATATATATCGTTTAATCACAGAGCTGACACCATTTAAGACAGCATGACGCGTGTGTGCGAATCTTTTTTTAGTTTTCCATTTTTAATAAAAACTCATATAGCTATACCAATTTTGTCTGTTGTTGTCAAACTCATGCCCGTTAGGTGAAATCCCTCACCTCCAGACCTCTATGGCCCAGTCTCAATGAACATAGGTAGAGGATACAAATCAGGATCTCAGCGGCTTCATAGATTGAGTGAGATCTTACGTAGTGATCCAGACAAAGTGTCCTCCTACAAACTAGACCTTCGGCCTAGCAGTAGAGGAACGCACATTGTGTGTATCCCTGGAATCGAACTATTGACCTCTTGGAGTAAATCCTAACCCGAGTATCAACATGATTGTGCCCTGAGGACGGCTCATGCCTGTTAAAATGATATATACTTGGAGCGAATTTAACCCGAATACCAACTGAGTTATATTCTGGAACAAGATGATACATGCCTTATCAAACTTTTGTTCAGGTTTAGCAAAATCCTTGTCTGACATTTTGTTGGTTTTTTGGTCCATTCCGAGAAGCGCTACGTCCCCCTTATATTGAACCAACATTTCCTTCATTTTCGTATGTCACATCCTTAAAGTGACACCCGGTCAAACCTGATGAACTAGTATTTAGGTGGCATTTGGTACGCACCTTGGTATTTGAATCAGAATCGGAATTGGTATGACAGTATGAGTTTGGAGGATATAGGTTTGGGATTAAAAGCGATAGTTGTTTGGTATTGAAGTGGGAATAGATATGATAGACATTGATGGTGTTTGGAATGTATCGGAATTGAAATGGTTATCGAATGTGGACAGCCGGAAAAATAGCCAAAAAAAGTTTGACCGGCCGGCAGCAGACCGGCAGTGGCCGGTGGCCGGCAGCGTTGACCGTCCATATCCCTCATTCTCCCTCATTCCCCCTCATTCCCCCATATTGATAGACAAAGGGGCTAGTATTTCAAAAAACGATATCCATTACCAAATAATTGGATATCAAACTGAAACTCATGCCTCCATTTCCCCAATCAAAAAACTTCAATGGGTTTGGAGGAACACATTGCTTTATTCCTAAACCCCCAACCAAACACCACCTTAGTTATTATCATCACGGCAAATTTTCCTGCACACTTAGAACCAGGATCTGGTACTAATTTTCGAAGAGAAATTATTAGGGTATATAAACCTTCACATAATAACGGGAAATAAAATGAATTTGCCCTTAATATCGTACTTATAGTGGCATAAAAATGTTATTTTCATATTAATAAAAAGTAAATCTTGTAGGACTCTTACGCCTTCATCTATAAGTAACATAGATAATATTATTGAAATAAGGGACGCTTGTCTTTTCAAATAGTTTCTATTTTTAATGGAGTCAATGACACACCCTTTTTTGATTTTGTAATATAATGGAATAAAGCAAAATGACTCACTAAATTGGCTGCACGTCTTATATTATGAAGTAGCAGTTGATGGACACAACTTGATGCTTCATTATTGGTTATCGGGAAACAACCTCTGTGTGTTTCTAACACATAAGTATAGTTGCGGACATTCGACCCCCATACCCTACCATAAAAGAGCCTCTAAGGCAATAGATAATGTTGTTGTTGTATCTTCTCGAATAATAAGGTCAATCTCTAAACCAGCATATCGTTTATTTCCCAAGGCCTTCTATAGTCGCATCATCTAGTGTATTGCTTTTAGACATCCAAGCATTGGCGATTATTTGATTATCCATGACATAAGTTGATCTTTTGATCAACTTATGTCTTGGTTATTTAATGCAAATAAAGTGCGATGTCTTCCAAACAATCATGATACTGGCAGCATGCTTGACTTTGAAAAATTAACTATGTAATACTCTGATAATATGAAATTAAAATATTGGATACACACTAGTGATCCATAGTTGATCATATATAGTAAAGTGGAAGCGTCATACATAGGAAAACATATTGCACCATCTGTGTTCTTCATACATAATTTTAAGACAATATTAAACTCTTATTCCAGATGGCCAAATCCCCACCCTATTGAATGTTGTATCTCAACGGATTACGGTTTGTCTGTGCAGAATTCATCCTCATCACAAGGCCCACAACCTTTTTCGTGGCATTTGTCATCATTCACATCACATGGAATACGAGCCTCTCCACAATTAACAAAATGTAGAGTCCTAAGTGGAAAGTAATTAGCTAGAAGCCTACGATGATATGCTTCTTTCAGTTTCTGCTGGCTAGATTGACCTTCTGGAGCATCCTTTTCAACTGCATAACAAATATTGAGAAACATTTAGGGAGACTAAGCAATATTAATCTATATTAAGCAATATTTCATTGTGCAATTGACGGTAAGTTATGAGGATTTTTCTCAAATGAAAATAAAAAATCTACAACAACAATATTATTCTATTTCTTTAGAGGCTCCCCGGCTATGGCTGAAAATTGGAGGGTTGAATGTACGCAACTATATCCGTGCGTTAGAAGCACACCGAGGTTGTTTTCCGATGACTCATAATGAAAATTACGTCAAATTGTGTCAATCAACTGCTACTTCATAATATAAAAAACGTAGCCAATATAGTGAATCACTTTGCTTTATTCCATCGTAT
>AP025044.1:35552788-35672192 GCA_036186865.1 Eustoma russellianum
TTGCACATCTTTAATGCATCAAAGAGGATTGTTAGCATTTTGGAATCCAACGGTTTAGTAAATATGTCAGCTAAATGCAAGTCAGTTCTAATAGGCATTGGCCTGACTATTCCTTGCTGAAACTTGTCTTTCACTATGTGGCAGTCAATCTCAATGTGTTTCGTTCTTTCATGGAACACAGGATTTTCAACAACGTATATCACCCTCTTGTTGTCACAAAATAATTCAATTGGCTCCTTGAATTCCACTGAAGATCCTTAAGCAGATAGAAAATCCATTGTACCTCACAGGTGGCTGAGGCAAGAGCTCTGTATTCCGCTTCTCAGGATGATCTAGACACAGTGGTTTGTTTCTTTGCCTTCTAAGAAAAGTGCATTGCCCAGCATCATACAGTATCCAGTGACAGACCGTCTGCTCTCTATACATCCTCCCCAGTCTGAATCTGAATAGGCCTTTAGCTGTATTGATCCTTTGCTGGGAAACATTAGACCTTGTCCTGGACGTCCCTTGAGATATCTCAGTAACCTCTGCGTAGCATTCATGGTGTTCTGTAGGAGTATCCAGGAACTGGCTCAGCTGTTGTACTGTGTACGTAATGTCTGGTCTGGTTATGGTGAGATAAATAGCTTGCCAGTCAGTCTTCTGTATGAAGATACATCTTCAATCAATTTAGAATCATTATGTGCAGTTTGATATTCTGTTCCATGGGACTTTTGGCTGGTTTAGAGGCCAGGTATCTAGTTTCCTCTAGCAACTCAAGCGTATACTTCCTTTGGCATGTGAACACCCCCTCCTGAGACCTGGCCATTCTAAACCCAGAAATGTCTGAGCTTGCCTAGATCCTTGATCTTAAACGCCTTATGAAGACTGGTCTTAAGCTCATTGATTAGAATCAGAGAGCTCTAGCTAACACAATATCATCTACATACACCAGGATAGCTATAAAGGAACCTTCATAAGCTTTAGTGAACAGAGTGTAATCGTGTCTAGATTGATGATATCCTTGAGACACCAAGAATTCAGTGATTTTTTCGTTCCATTGACGACTTGCCTGTTTAAGGCATACAAGGACTTGTTCAATTTGCATACAACTTTAGGAGTTGCACCAAGTACTCATCTGGTAGGGACATATAGATGTCTTCATTGAGATCCTTGTGCAAGAAGGCATTATTAATGTCAAGTTGATGCAAATGCCATCCCTTTAGAGAAGCCAGAGCTAGAAGCCACCTCACAGTGGTCATCTTTGCAACTGGAAAAAAGGTATCTCCATAGTCTATGCCTGGTTGTTGTATAACCCTTGGCTACCAATCTGGCTTTGTAACGTTCAATGCTCTCATCTGCCTTACGTTTGATTTTATAGACCCACTTACAGCCTATAGGTCTCTTTCTGAAGGCAAAGTTACAACGTCCCATGTATGATTGTCATCTAGTGCTGCTAGTTCCAGGTCCATGGCATGCCTCCAGTCTGGTGATTTGACAGCCTGGTGATAAGAAGTAGGTTCTTACTGCATGCTAACATTAAGTACATAATTCTTGTATTGAGGAGTTAGATGATCAAATGTATGATAGGTTTGAATTCTGTGTGATGGGACTAGATGTGGATTGGTTGCAGTAGTAGTCTTTAAGATATTGAGGTGGATTGGTTTCTCTTTGTGGCCTTGTGTTGGGATAGGAGCATGAATAGATTGATTGATAAATCTTGAGCATTTGGGAGTGTTTGCAGCAGTGCATTGTCTGCACTGTTGATGGTCAATGGAATATCAATGGTGTGAAGTACATGTGTTTGGTAAGAATTTGGTTGTATAGAAGATGAAGTGCTGGGAGATGAATTTGGTTCATGTATTGGAGATAAAAGGTTTGATGGCGTAGATACTGGTGGTATATATTGAGGACATTGGCTAGAGTATCCATGAAGATCAAGCCAGGCTGAAGGTGGTGATGAATCAATTTGTGTCATTTCAGATGGTATAGGATTATGATATGAACTGGTTTTGTCATATGGAAAGTGTGATTCGCAGAATTGTATATCTCTTGAGATCATGATTTCTTTACGATCCAATGTCTGAAGAATAAAGCCCTTTGAAGTGGAGGAATTGCCCAGAAATATATATGGGATGCCTCTAGGGGAAAATTTATGCTTCCCAGGGTCCTTGTTGTGTGCATAGGCAAGACACCCAAAAACTTTAAGGTGCTTATATACAGGTTTGATCTTGAATAGGATTTCATATGCTGTTTTTATGTTTAAGTATAGGTGTTGGAATCAGATTTATCAAGTGGACAGCGTGGGCAATAGAATAACCCCATTAGGACAAGGGCAAATGAGCTTGAAAGAGTAGGGATCTGGCAAATACAAGTAACTGTTAATGTTTTCTCTCAACAAGTCCATTCTGCTGGGGTGTATATACACAGCTAGTTTGATGTATAATTCCATGATGGGAATAAAAGTCAGACATGGCAAATTCTTGACCATTGTCTGTTATGAGAATTTTGATACATTTGTCAAATTGGGTTTTCATAAACTGACAAAAGGTTTGCACAACTCTCCTTGCCTCAGCCTTAGATTTCATCAAATATATCCATGTATATCTACTACAATCATCAACAATAATGAGAAAGTATCTTTGAGCATACATTGGGGGTGCCTATTTGGTCCCCATATGTCTACATGTACAAGGTCAAAAGGAAATTTTGTGACAGAAGAAGATGTTAGAAATGGCAACCTATTAAGTCTAGCTAATGGACATACTGAGCATGGCACATGAAGAGCCCCCTTGCACAGATGAATCAAGCTTTTGTATTTCTTGGACTGTGGGTACTGAAGCATGTCCTAACCTGTAATGCCACAACATGGATGGAGACAAAGAAACTGTAGAATTTACAGAGACAACAGACGGAGATGGGGATACATCACCTTGCAGATAGTAAAGACCCCCAGAAAGGCTAGCTGAACCAATCATCCTCTTGGACAATTGATCCTAAATCACACACAGAGAACCATCAAATTGAACACTAAGTATGACACCAGATGAAGTTACTAAGGGAAAGCAAGTTATACTTGAATGATGGCACCAAGGGGCATTGTGTTATGGTCAGCAAGGGGTTAATTCTTACTTACCCTATATGAGTACCGGCACAGATATATCAGTTTGCATTTAATGGTGATGTTATCATAGGCTTATAGGACAAGAATAGGGATAGATGTGATACATATGATCAGTAGCTCCTGAATCAAGATCCATGTATTTAAACTAGCAAATGCAGAATTACCTGATAGCTTATCAACCTTGGCTGACAGAACACATTCTGAGATGCAGTGCCAGGCTGAAACTCTTGGCTCTCATCATCTCTACTGAGCCAGCTTAGGAGTTTTTGATTCCGCTGATGAGTCAAAACCAAAGATTGTAGGCTTTGTTCAAGCTGATTCAACTGAGGCTTTTCTCCTTGCAATTCCACTGCTTCAATCATATGATCTTGGCCCCTCTGCTTAAAGCCAGGTGGATAACCATGCAACTTATAACATTTGTCCACCGTGTGTCCTGGCATTTCACAATGAGTACACTGAAATCGTCTAGTTCCATCCACCTGCCCCCTTGTATTGCCTTTCTTATAACCTGCATATGATTGCTTGTTTACATATGTATTGGGCCACCAAACAATCAAGGGCTTGATAATCTGCCATCAGGGCAGTGTTCCCACCTTCTGCTGCACTTAATCCTCCATCTGCCATAACCTTCCTTTCATACTTCAAGGCCATCGAAAAAGTGGCATTAATGTCAGGCAAGGGGGACATTACAACACTTGTGATTTGACTAGATCAAAACTGTTATTGAAATCCTTTAATAAACTTGATCACATAATCACTCTCTTCAAACTTCTGCATCTTTGCAGTCAAATCACATCTGCAATCCTCCACATACACAACTAGGTACAGGTTTAACTGCCATCAACTCTTCCCATACTACTTTCAGTCTAGTGAAGTATTCATTAACACTAAGTCCATCTTGTTTAATAAAATAAAGTTCTCAAGCAGGTCAGACAATCTAAAAGGATCAGTACTGCCATATCTCAGTTTCAAATCATTCCACATATCCAAGGCACTATCAAACCACATAATGCTCTGCGATATAGATTGACATACAGAATTCATAATCTAAGATTGAACTATAGTATTTACCTGTCTCCAAACCATAAACTGAGGGTCCATTAACTCCATATTTCACTATGCTTCCATCGAGAAGACAAATTTTATTCTTTGCCACCAACGCCATCTCAAAGGTACGACTCCATGTATGGTAATTTTGCGCATTCAAAGGTGCTTGTGCCAAGACAATGGCCGGACTGTCATTCGGATGCAAATAGAACGGATTCTGAAGTCTCAACTTGCTGATTCCTGATTTCCTCTCGTACCAAATATCACATTCTGCAGCGGACTTCCATCTTCTTGATTCTGATTACCTCTGGATCTAGAACTGTTGTTAATTTGATATGCCATTATAGTGTTACAACAACCAAGGATCATAAACAACAAACTGTCAAGATGATTCGAATAACAAAAAATGAATGAAATCAAAAACGACAACAAGACAGATCATGCCAGAGAAATCATCAAACGATTCTCAAATGTCAAGAAACCTCTCTCTGATACCATGTCAAGAAACTACAAAATTAACAAATTGCAACGCACAAAACAAACACAAATCAAGCAATGTAGAGTTTGACAGAGAGAGCGAGAAGAACAGTTGTGTATTTAGAAGAAAATCTGTTAACCTTTTTGCTCAAAAGCATCGCAGCCTATTGTACACACTGTAGCGAAGAAAAGAGATAATATGTACAAAAGACAAGAATGCCCTCATTCTTACATCAAGCTCAGCTATTAAGGGCAATCCGTAAAACCACATCATTGAAACGAACCCCGCCAACTACTTCTTCTTCTTCCCATTGAGCGTGTGTTTCTCTTGCTGCAGCAACCTTGGCACCCTTGTGCACTTTTCCTTAACCACTTCTTCTTTGATTGCATCTCAAGCTTTCAATCAATCTATTGTCCAATTAATGACACCTCCTTACTCCACCATGATCACCACTGTCTGGATGATTTACCGTTTAGATTGCACTGCTCTCCTGATGTCTCCCTAGTGCAATCTTCAACACATATAATGCATATAATGGATACTTAATGTTAACAATATTATATCCTTACATTAGCGGGACATGATATGTAAAAAAAGTCTTTCTTCAAAAATAATATGTCTCAAGTTATTTTTTAAAATGCATGTAATGGATAACTTAATATTAACGATATTTTGTCCTTAGTCAGCAGGGCACGATCTGAATTGTAATAAAATGATTCTTGCCGGATGCTTCTTAGTTTAATTTATTATGCATCTGAATTTCTTTATTCTCATATTGACTGCCGTCCACAAATGGTTCAGTGAAGATATTACCGATTCGACGCATCCATACAGAATAGAGTGCAAAATTGGAGTCAAGCATAATAATTAATACGTCAAATCACAAACGAAATTACGGATTAAAATATGGTGAGCAATCAAAAGAATTTTAAGGGATGGAGGACTCTGTGTCGTCTAATCACATATCTTACACCATTCGAAACAGCTGATGCATGGGAATGGAATCTATTGCCTCTCATTCTCCTCACTCCATACGTCACCGTACGACATGTGGCAGCAGGAGTGGGTGGTGAGGCTAGATACGAATGAGCCTCATCTAGCCTTACCACCCACCCCTACTGCAACGCGCCGCGCGATGACGCGTGGGGGGAGGGGATCCTAACCCGATGCATGGTGCCCAAACATTAAGTTTCTGGCCTTATCTAACTAACTACTATCACAACAATAACATTATCTTATAGCTTTAGAGGCTCACGTCTATAACATGGTATAGAGAGGTCGGAAGTACGCAATCATACCCATGTGTTAAAACACACGCAAAGGTTGTTTTCCGATAACACATAATGACCCATAATGAAGATTGCGTCAAGTTGTGTCGATCAACTGCTACTCATGGACGGGGTATAGGGAGGTTGAATATACGTAATCATACCCATGTGTTAGAAACACATAAAGGTTGTTTTCCGATGACCCATAATGACGCATAATGAAAATTGCGTTAAGTTGTGTCGAACAATTGCTACTCCTAGAATGAGTATAGGAGGTCGGATGTACGCAATCATACCCATGTGTAAAAACACACAAAGGTTGTTTCCTGATGACCTATAATGAAAATTCATCAATTGTGTCGATCAACTGCTACTTCACAATATAAGAAACACAGTCCGATGGCCCATAATGAAAATTGCGTCAAGTTGTGTCGATCAACTGCTACTATCATAATATAGGAAGCGCAGCCCGATAACCCATAATGAAATTTGCATCAAGTAGTGTCGATCAACTGCTACTTCACAATATAAGAAGCGTAGCTAATTTAGTGAGTCATTTACTTTATTCCATCATACTCGAAAGTCAAGAAGAATGTCATTCACTCTATTGGAAATGGAAAGCCTAACTAACCATTGTGAATAGGGGAAAAGAGAATACTTATTAATTACTTAAAGACATAAAATTTATTCTGTCAATGCTATATGTTATAATATATAATGCAATTGATCTACTTAATATAACTACTAACTTTGTCGATTTAATTAATTTTAACATGTCAATGTTTACCATATGATTTCAAACGTATTTTTGATGAAAATGCGACGTCCGTCAATACTCCAACAGTAATATCCGATGGCTTTTGGACGTTCATCACCTAATTACAGGTGCCAGAATCAATTGCAATTGAAATATATCAATAATACATGTTTTACATGTCTATTAAACATGGATTTTGATATTCTTCCTCTTTCTACAACCTTTAATAGGCCAACGGTGTCACAGTTACGGATATACAAAATTCACAATGGTTCTATAACGGAGCGGACTTTTGAACAATTGGTAAGATTGTTGCTTGTCGCTTGGTGACTTTGAGGTCACTGGTTCAAGCCGCGGAAACAGACTGTTGCACAAAAATGTAAGCAAGGCTTCATACATCATATCGCGAAACGATCCGCCACCTCTCCGGACCCTGCATAAACACGAAAGCTTAATGCACCAGAACGCCCTTTACAATGGTTCCATACTAGGGATCCAGTTTTAATACTTTAAGCGATCACGTTCGTTACTTTTAGTTACATCCGGACTCCCTATATACCAATATGACGCTTGCTACACAATCTATGTCGTTTTTTTTTTTTAAATGATGTATATCACACTAGTCACAAGACTGCATTTAACATGGACTTCGGCTGAAGAGCCTTTTTTGTAGTCATAACTAATGTTAATTAGTCTATATTGTTTGATTTGTTCCTTTTATATTGTTGTTCGTGTATAATCTAGCATATAAGGTGAAGACAAAAAAGTTATTTTTTCCACCTTGTGACTTTTCTCTGAAATCTAAAAAAATAAATAAAAAAAAAAACCTTCACATTTCTAGCCTCAGGACCCATCTGTAGTGGACAACATAAATCTGGATAACATGAACATTAAGAACACAATGATGAGAACACGGAGGCCGTAGGTCCCGGCTCTATATCAGACATTCCTTGTATATATTATCTATGTATCATCTTTTAGTTTAGAATATAACGGAACAAAGCAAAATGACTTACTAAATTGGTTTTGCTTTTTATATAGTAGCAGTTGATTTATACAGCTTGACACAATTTCACTATGGGTCATCGGAAAAACGACCTCTATGTGCTTCTAACACATAGTATAGTTACGTACATCAGACCACCCATATTCTGCCATAGACGGGAGCCTCTAAGGCAATGGGGTTTTTGTTGTTGTTGTATCTTTCATGCAATTTGTTGTGTCTGTGGCTTCCCAAACTATTGGACTTACTAGATAGAGACTTGGATGATGTCCACATAGTAACTTCTTCAATACAAAATTTAAGTTGAGAAGCTTCAAATGTTGTTTAACAAGCTTTTTATGCAGGACCCTTCAATGGCTTATAAAGACTTTGAAGCCTTACATAGACTTCACAAGCTATCCCATAGCTTTAAAGAGGTGGATCATAAGACATGCACGGTTCTTTTCATGACCCAAACACCAAAAAAAGGTTTGCCAAATGTATGCTATTGTTGTATGATTTTGATTCGCTTTGATGCAAAGAAAACAAAAAAAAAGTGAGAAAATATTTGTTTTCTCTCACAGTAATGCCAGGAGAGGCAGAGATTTTCAGAAGTATGTGCCAAGACTAATCATGGAAAACTGAAGTTTGTGTCTTATTGAGAGGCTTGACAGGGGAAGGAAATCACTAGATATGTCCATGGGTAGATTAATTTATTTGAGGATGACACTGGTGTTGATTGATTTTCGTTCGGTTTGTAGCGTTAAAATTGTAAGATCTATGAAGAACACTTAAAAGAAGATAAATAGAGTGTGACATTTTTTTAAATTTTTCCTTCGTTTAGCTAACACTAACTAAAAATATTCATCGAAATAAGAAAGAAGAACATGAGAGATTGAATGGAGACACACAATTTATTGTGGTTTGAATCTTCTTGATATACTCCACTAACCACTTCGTTTTCAAAGTGAATTTTAACAACTGTATAAGTTGCCTCAGAGATATAAATACGCTCCTAGTAAAAAAACTTCTACAACAATTTGTGCAACAACTCTGCAACAACTAACAGGCAACCAAATTTAAAGCTTTTTTCACTTTTCTCTTTGCAACTTCAACATAATTATTCCTACGAACTTTCCCAAATAAGTTTTGAAATAAAAAATGGAGTTACACTTTCAAATCAAGTGTAAATTACAAGCAATTGATTAAACATGTTTAGTTCTTCTCTTGTCTTAGACTTCATTACTTGTATAATACAACAATTGATATGCAATATAAGCTTAATGAGCATTAACTGCTTTGTGCTTGAGAACTTTTTGAGATGAAGAGAGAATGAAGCTTGGAGTAGTTGAAAGTATGTATTTGCCTCTTGAGTACCTTTGGTATATATAGATGAGATCATTTTCATTTTCAGCCTTCCTCCAACTATCCTCATTCTCTGATTGCTCTTTGGGTAGCCCAATTTTTTCTCCAATCACTCTACACTTCAATTAGTTGAATCACAGCCATTTAGGAGATCTTAGATAGGTGTAGAAACATTCAAAATAGCATTAAGATCATTGATAATAATGTACATTCGATTTGGTCTGAAGAGAAAAGACAGAGAATTCAAAACAGTATAAGTAACATACACACACATCAAATGCCAATTGCAAAATCAGATGTCATTGACAATAAGTTAGATTGCACCCTTCAACAGAGAAGAGAAGGAAGTCAATAACCAACCCTCCATTTTTCTTCCTTTTTTTAATCATCAAAAGAAAGCGAGAGAGAAAACCAAGACAGAACTAAAATAACACATATACTATAGCAGCATAAACCATAAACCGTAGCATCATAGACTGTACACAATTCATAACCTACGTGTTCGGTCCGTAACAAACACTGAAGAGGGGGGTTAATAGAGTGTTGGCAATTTTGTGAATTTTCTTTTTTTTGGCTTTCTCCAACTCAAATGGAATTCAAAATCAAGCAAGAATGAAAGATTAGAGACAATGAATGAGTACACCGGATATAGAGTGATTCGAATTGTAAATGATTCTACTCCACTAACACTTTATTTCTAAAAACATGTTACAAGTGTTAAAAACAGTTGCACAGTTAGCTACGAAGAAGACATCCAAAGGATTGTTGCTGGAGAAACTTAAACATGCTTCTACCAAGCAACAGAGGTGAATCAATGTCTGTTCTTCATTCAAAGCTTCAGTGCAGCAATCACTTTATATTATTGTCATACTCGAGGATTCTAGTAACTAGTAAATCACTATTCATTGGTTTCATTCTGTTTAGAACCAGGTTGCTTCATTAAAATGAATGTTGTCACATGTCAGACCCAAATCTTGAATGGATCGTGGACAAAGGTACTCCACATCATTGTGTTACTAGCAGTGATACTTCTCCTTATACAAAGCAAGAGACTTTGGTGTGTTGAATATGGAAAACAAAAGCATCTCATCAATTGTGTGAGTGGGTGGATATCACTATGGATACTTCACTTGGTTGCACAGTCACATTACGAAATGTGCATCATGTTCAAATGTGAGATTTAATCTTTTATCTATAAACGTCCTTGACAAGGAAGGTTTAAGAGAATCTCTCTGGTAATGCGACATAGAAACTTACCAAAGGTTCTCTGGTGTACAAGACACACATTAAAGTGAGTGAATGTCAAATAAATGCAGTAGAAGATGGTGCTTCTCCAAATGTTGTGGAATAGACGTTTCGTACAACGTCCATAATATGTTACAACCACTAGCAAGCAATCCTTGATATTGTTAGACAAAGGCAAATCACTAGACCCATGTGATTACTGCTTATTGGAAAACAATCTCTTTTAGAAGAACTTCAAGATAAAAAAAAACTAATTAGAGTTTTGATTTTTGCAGTCCTATCGAGTTGGAATCTCTAAGTGGAAACAAAATACTTGTTACTTTTATTGATGATTCTTCTAAAAAAATATGGATCTACTTGATAAGAAAAAAAAGTTAAGTGTTCTAATGTTTTGAAAGTTCATGCAATGGTACAAAGAGATGATGGAGAAAAGTTAAAATGTCTTCGTACTGACAATGACGTTGAGTACATACAATGGAATTCAAAGTGACTGCACATAACATGGCATAAGACATGAGAAGAGAGTTTCTAGTACTTCCGCAGCATATCAGAGTTATCAATCGGATGAATAGAACTACTGTAAAGAAAGTGCGATGCATGCTCAAAATGCTAAGCCCGTCTAAAGTAATTTTTGGGGGAAGCTATGAATACAACTGTCTGCTTGATCATCGATCACATTCGATTCCACTAAAATATAATTTCCAGAAGCAGTGTAGAATAAAGAGAAGGAAAAGATACTATCACCTTTAAGTATTTGGATGTAAATCCTTCATGCATGTTTCAAGAGGCATAAGGTCAAAGTGGATGACAAAGTATTCCTTGTATCGATATGGCATAGGAAAATGATGAATATGGCTTTGGCTATGGGATCTAGAAAAGAAAAATTCATTGCGAGTAGAGGGATCAACTCTTGATGGACGCACTGGATTCAAATATGACTGAAGAAATAAATCGTAAAAAATCTACTTTTGATTATCTGTTTACTTTTGCAGGGCTATATTCTAGACAGACTTCACTGTAATCCATTGAGATAGAACTTTCAAATGAGAAGGGAACTTGTCATCTGGAATAAGAGTTTAATATTGTCCTTAAAATTAATTATGAAGAACACACATGAAGCAGTATGTTCTATATGTAAGACAATTCTATTTTACTGTATGGCCAACTATGGGTCACTAGTGTATATGTGATATTTTAATTTCATATTATCAGAGTATTACAACCGTTATGTTTTCAAAGTTAAACATGTTGTAGTATCATGATTGTTTGGAAGACATCACACTTAATTACCAAAACATTAGTTGATCTTTTATCAATTTATGTCCTTGATTAATCAAATAATCTCTAATACTTGGATGCATAAAAGCAACATACAAGAATATGCGATTAAGGAAGGTGTTGGGAAACTATCTTCAATGAGGCCTTGTTGGAAAAAAGATCAGGTGAAATCAAAAACAGATATGAGATCCAATTAGATCATAACTATTTTCGTATCAAATCAAATCAAATCAAAAATTATCATATATGTTGTTTCCATAGATAGAGGAAAATAGAGGCTATAAGAAGAGGCTATTGTAATCCTCTCTAATAAATGAAAATACTTTCATTCAAATATCTGACATGATATCAGAGCATATGTTTCTGATCCGTGGGATTCAGACGAACAACTTGTTCTTATCATCATCATCCTCAACCATTTGTCGGCCTTCAAGACATCACCAAGCAACAAAAACAAATCTTTTTGAACTCAGAAAAACCAACGTTTCTTCATAGCTCAATACTTTTCCCAAACCCCTGACTAAGACCATAAACATGATAAAACCTTGACCCTCAGAGACTAGAAATGATGAATTGGACCTTCAGCTAGTCAATTTGATAAAGAACATCTTGGTGTTCATACAACAGTCACAAATTCTGAAGATTTATCATTGGGCTTCAATTTTAATAGGGCAAACTACCCTCTATGGTCTACACGGATCAAACGGCAATTGGTGGTCGAGGAAGAACAGCTCATATTGCAGGCATAGCTCCCCCACCAACAGCCAGAGATCCAGTGTATCCTCAGAGGGACAGCAGGATCACTTGGTATTTACTTGGCTAATTCAGAATATTAAACACAGTCTTGTAACCAATGTGTCTCAATACCCAGCCGCTAAAGCCTTATGGGATGGTCTTACGACCACCTATGGCTCTGGAGGGGACACACTGCATGTATTCGAGCTTCATCGGAAGGCAAATTCCATTCGATAGGGAGAAAGGTCATCAGAAGACTGCTGGACTAGACTCCAGAGCGTTTGGATGGTAATAGATGGTAGGGATCCCAATCCCACGAAAGACCTCGAAGATATTGTCATCTATAAGAGAAAAGTTCAAGACAGCGGCTGTTTCAGCTGTTAACAGCCGTCAACGATAGAATGATTAAACGAGAGCCTCTTCCCTCAGTAGAGACTGCGTATGCAGCCATCCGTAGAGAAGAGGCAACGGATGGGTATTTTGAGAGGCCTTCCTTCACACATAGTGTCATCATCAGGAATTAGCCTCAGTTTGAAAATCCAAGGCTGGCCAAAGGGACAATCGACAAGGACAGCCACGCTCTCAACCATCATTGCGCAGCGAGAACAAGGAGGATAGGGCAAAACTGCGGTGCACTCATTATGGAATGAAGAAGCATACCAAAGAAATGTGCTTCCAACTGGTAGGGTACCTTCACTGGTGAGAAGCACAAGAAAGAAAGAAGCAAGAATGCAGCCAACCCACCAGGCATAGGGAGCCTCTACGGTTAGCGGTGTAGCCACCAGCGGTGAAGACAAGAGCGCCAGCCTAGGCAGCAGCAGCCATGGACAGAGAGGTAAGAACACATGAGAGAGAGAGATGGAGGAAGCCAGGGGTCAGATAGAGGCGGACACAGAAATGGCTAAGGTTGGGACTTTAAATCCCTGCCCTCCCCTGTTAAAATGACCATCTCACCACCGCCTCTCCAGAATACTCTACACCTGGGTGAAATCACCATATTACCCCCCCTGCACCTGGCCTGCCTGATTATTCACTTTTAATTCCACAAATAACCCCATTTATTGAGCAAATTCCCTCACTGCCCTCAGCTGCTTCCACCCATCCCTCTGCCTTGACTAATTCCAAAAATTACCCCTCCTACTGAACTAAAAACTCATACTACTCACGAAATTTCCCACAAGTCCGATCTCATATAGCGGCCGCTACCGACACCATGACCTATGACTCCAATGACTTTTCCATCGTTGCACCTCCACACAAAACCGCAAGAATCTGTACGAGGAAATGGACCCATTATGCGTACTTCACGCTTCACGCTTCCAAACTGTTTATATATTCCTAATTTGTCATTTAAATTGCTTTCAATTATTCAAGTGACAAGGGAACTGGATTGTGTTGTACTCATGTATCCTCGTTTATGCCTTTAGGACATTCATTCGAAGGAGATCATTGGGCGTGACACTGAGCACGGAGGTCTGTACTACTTGGACAAGGTCGCTCACCAGAGTCAGTTTATGCTTGCCACCGGTACGGTCCACCGCCAGCGAAGGTTGTGGCATCGCCTTTTGGGCCACCCTTCTCATGGTTATCTCAAAAGTCTCTTTCCTAGTTTATCTACAAATACAGTAGATACCTTAACTTGTGAAACCTGTATTAAAGCCAAACAACATAAAGTACTTTTAGGCCCGATAATACTCGTGTTGACCGCAGTTTTTCTCTTGTTCACTCGGATGTGTAGGGACCTTCCCTGTATCAACTCCACAGGGTTTTCAGTATTTCGTGACCTTTGTATATGATTTTTCATGTATGACCTGGGTGTACTTCCTGAAACACGAATCCGAAGTTCCCGGTAAATTTCAACACTTTAGCAAAATAATTCAAACTCATTACGATACAACTATTCAAATTCTTCGCTCCGACAACAGGGCGAAAACATGTCCCAACATCTCCAACAAGTTTTACAGGAACATGACATCCTTCATCAAACATCTTGTCCCAATACTCCCCAACAGAATGGCATTGCAGAACGAAAAAACCGACTACTACTCGAAATGGCTCAGGCCATGCTTATTGACTCTCAGGTACCTACTTATTTCTTGCCTGAGGCCATCACTACGTCTGTATCTTATAAATCGACTACCAACCAAAATTCTCAATATTCAAACTCCGTTACAAACATTGTCCTCCCAGGTCCGCATTCCATCACTCTTAAAACTTCCATCACGAGTGTTTGGATGTTCAGTTTATATCCACACCCCTAGGGGCAAGCGCACTAAATTCGATCCATGTGCTCAAAAGTGTGTCTCGTCGGGTATGGTACTCATCAGAAAGGGTACCGGTGTTATAACCCCATCACCTCGTATTCATGTTACCATGGACTGTGTTTTTCTTGAAACCAAATACTACTATAGTTCCCAGTCTTCGACACAGGGGGAGACTCCATCCGAAATGGGTGTGCCGCTCGACTGGTTACATAACTACAGGTTGCCAGAGACTGTCCAACAAGGTCAAGAATGGTGCCACTGAGCAAACCACAGACAATGTAGGAATGACTGACGTGTCAGGGACATCTCATAAACCTCCTTTGGTGAGTGCTCCTCAAGAGGTAAGTGACTTGTGTCTTGATGAGATAGTAGCTAAGGATGGTATATCTAATGTTTCACCTGAGCCACAGGTGCCGAGACTTCCTCCTAGAGAAAACAGGAGAGTACCACTACGCCGGTACTCACCTGAGCGAGCCACACATCTTCGAGGTATCGAGTGAGTTCTATCCAGGGGAGACAGCCAGAGGACTTATTACCACTCTGTGTCAGAATTTTGTACAAAAACTGCCGAGGAAACCAGTAAAATAACGTATCAGCGGGATGCGGTGGATACAGATGGAGGCCCTAAAGAAAAATAAAACATGGGAAAAATGCGCCCTACCCCAAGGAAAGAGACTAGTAGGATGTCAGTGGGTTCACAGTCAAATATAAAGTAGATGGTACAATTGAGCGGTGCAAGGCCCGATTAGTGGCAAAAGGATACACACACATATGGAATCAATTATTCAGAAACCTTCTTACCAGCCGCAAAGATTAATACAATCTGGGTCTTGTTCTCTATAGCTACAAATCAAGATTGGCCATTGCACCAGTTTGATGTGAAGAATGCTTTTCTACATGGAGAATTGAAGGAAGAAGTTTATATGGAAGCTCCTCTAGAGTTCTCAAATGAGTTTCAGGCAAATGAAGTCTGACGACTAAAAAGGGCCCTCTGCGGACTAAAATAGTCTCCATGTGTATGGTTCAGAAGGTTTACGGCAGTTATGAAAAAAGTGGATACAAACAGAGTAATACTGATCATACATTGTTTTACAAACAAAGAGGAGAGTTGATGTGGCGACCTGTCCCGAGCCCTAGTACTCGAAACGACTCACCCGCCGTATTTCGCTAAGGAAGATACAAAGCGTCAAAGTCAAAACAAATACACGTAGCGGAAATCAAAATTTAAAACCTCGAAATAATCATCATCATTAATATCAATGTCTAGGCAAATCTAAATCCGATACAATGGTCAAACGTAGATAATAACTAAATCTCCAACGTACATAAACCTCGAGTAGCGAAAAAATTGTCTCTAAATCCTTGATGAGTCTCATCGGAATATCCTCAAACCTGAAACCTCCATTCCTGATCATCCTCAAGTGTACTAACTCAATTATGTCTATCTACAAAAAAATGTTAAAGCGTGGTTTGAGCGACAAGTCGCTCAGCAAGTAATCCACGATACTTACTATGGGATCATAACGGAGAAGCAAGTGTGGTAAAAAAATATATAACAACATAAATAATAGCATGCTTCTCTTCGCAAGTAAATTTACAATTCTGCCCCTAACATCCAAAAGCAAATAGAGCAAATAGACCCAACAAAGTACATAACAAAGTCAAATAACATACATAACAAAGTCCAATTAGGTACACAACAAAGTCCAATCGAGTATATAACAAATTCCAATTAGGGTTAGTCCAAATCCAAAATCGATGATGCAATTTTCCAAATATGCAATGCCAAAATGTCCAAAGTCAAAGGCTCAAAATGTCAAAGTCCAAAAGTCCAAAGTTTCCAAATCCGATTTAGCCGGTCCAATGTCCAAAATCCAAATCCGAGTACAACTCGGTCCAAATCCAAATCAAAATGTCCAAAATCCAAATTATTCAAAACCGGCTAAAACGATCCAAGTCAATGCAATGGCTATAGCACTTTCCCTACAAATGACTTATATCGTAAGACTTCGAATTGGTCCTCCAATAGTCAATATGCCCCGGCGCTCTATATTACAATAGCCAATATGCCGGGGCGCTTTAATGGCGGCCAATATGTCCGGGCGCTCTATATCCAAAATAGTCAATATGCCCGGACGCTCCGTTTGTTTGGAACCAATCCGGCTTAAATATATTTCAAATATAGGGTGAATTTCTAAAAATATGCAAATGCAATTTTCAAATTATTTTCCAAGTATCAAAGTTAGTCCAAATTCCAAAATGGGCCAAAATCGAATGTGTCAAAATTTCCAACATGCCCTTCAAATACCAACAATTCCAAACAAATAATCCAAATAGGCCAAAAGTTCCAAAATACCAAAACCATCACTCTGACCCATGTATATATACACGCATATATGCCCACGTCCATACATGCCATATACACTATATACGTACATGCTGCTCCCTCGGTCCACTTTTTTCAAATCCGATGATGGAAGCAGTCACAAAGAAAGCTAACTTTGGGGAGATAGTGTTTGCCAATATGATGGAAGCAGTCACAAAGAAATCCAAGCGCTTCCATATAGAAATCTCATCTATAGATTGCTAAAGAAAGCTAATGTAGAGTTGGATGACGAGTACACGGAACAAATATCCAACAAGGATTATTACACCAAGGCAAACATTCAACAAATACATAAGTCCGGATAGAGGCACAAAAGCGGGGTGGACAACAAGAACAAGAAGAGGACGAACCTGAAGATCCCATTCCTCCACCATCCCCACTGAACCTCCCACGGAACCCTCTTCTCACCCTCACCCTTCACCGCAACTGCCCCCACAACCAACCTCCACCTTCCAAAAGGACAAAGGAAACACCCCAATGGCAGAAGCTAGTGACTCAGAGGAGGAATTCAATGTCAAAGCTGAGATTCAAGACCTTCATCACACTCTTGGACAATGGGGTGAAGATCTAACCAAGGAGGCCGTACGCATATATGATCTAGAGAGGGCTATAAGAAACCTCCAGGATCGGGTCCAAACGTTAAGACTACAGTTGATACTCAGGTCAAGACTTTAGAATCGGAGCTGACCATATCAAAAGACCAAGTATCAAAAAGTTGAAAGACCAAGCTCAAGGCGGCTCTCCTCCGGTTTATGCTTCTCTTCTGATGAAGGGTAGTTACTTTATGGTTCCCCATTTCCCCCGTAGCTATGGGGAATAGCATAGAAGTTGAGATTACTCTTGTATCCCATGAACTTCTTATTTGCTTATTGATAGTTCATTCTCTATTGTCGTGGCCTCTTATTTTTTTGATGTTTTCAAAAAGGGGGGAGAATTTGGTATTGATGTGATGGTTTATGCCTAAGTTGGTATTGATGTTGATGGTTTATGTCTAAGTTGGTATTGATGTTGATGGTTTATGTTCTTGATATGTCTTGATATGTTGGTTTTGATGGTGTCTATGTTGGTATAGGTTTTGGTTGGGCAGGTTGTTTTCTTGGTATGGTTGTTGTCTTAAGTTGGCTATATTGTCTTAAGTTGGTAGTATGCATAACATAGCTTGGTTTGAGAAGTTGGATTTGGCATGACATGGCATGAAGTCTCTTGATATGCATGTGTAAAATGATGATAGTCTTTGTTACCTTGGTATGCTATCTTACATATTGAAAAGATAAAAAGATGAAATTTGATGCATGGGTTGAGAGGGAGCAATGACATCATATTATTGATTTTGGATAGATTACATATTAAGTGGGAGTTTTTGATGTGTTCATATGATGAGCGAGCATGAACTAAGGGTGAGTTGTAAAATATCAAGTTTAGATGTAAATGTATCAAGTAAAAACATCTTTTGAATCATGGTTTTGAAATCATCAAAAAGGGAGAGATTGTTAAGTTATAAATTGTTTTGATGATGAAAGATGTTTTAAAATAAGTTAAATTTATGTTTGAGACTTGATGCAAGATGAGAAAATTACACTATGTCAAAATGGTTGAGATTGGAACTCACTGTCCAACATCGATCTCTCAGACTGGGGACATCGATCGATCGATGTCACTTCAGCCTCTGACTTGATCGATCGATGTCAATCAGAAAGTTTTTTGTCTCACATCGATCTCTCAACCCAGGGACAATCGATCGATCGATGTCACTTCAGTCTCTCCTCAGGGAGACTTCGATCAATCGATGTCAGGCAGAATACTTTCTATCCAACATTGATCTCTCAGTCCAGGGGACATCGATCGATCAAAGTTACATCAGTCTCTCATAGGGGGACATCGATTGATCGATGTCAGCAGTTTCAAAAAGAGCAAAGTTTCTGGAGGACATCGATCTCTCAACCCAGGCACAAAGTTTGATCTATGTCCCCCAGAATTCAAAATTTTCTGAACGTTGGAACAAAATCCAAGGGAGATTCATGGTATTTTCTCTATCCAATCTTGCTCAAATTTCTTATAGACTTTAACCCAACATATTACATGCTTTCTTGACTATTGTATCCATGTCTAAGCAATCCTAGGTTAGCTATTGAGGATCAAATGATTCCATAGGGTGGCTAAAGACTATTTGGGCATTGTCTTGACATTGGTGTAGTTGAAGACATGGTGGAGAGCTCAAAAATGTGGTGAACTTCATCTATAAAAGGAAGAGGCTTGGATGAGGCAAATACACACTTTCCACCATCATCCGGCTTCATTATTCATTGTTATATTGATCTCTCACACTTGTAAAATTGCTTAAAGCTTGTTAAGCTTTTCTTTGTTCTTCATTGGAGTATATTAAGAGATAGAGAGTCTAGCACAAGAGGAACCATAAATATTTGATCTCTTGCTTGTGCTTAGACTAGTGAGAAAGTGTGAACCTTACTATTTCCTTCAACCCACTGTGAGAAAGTTCTTGAGGGAACTTGGTTGAAGTTGTGAGGTAGCAAGAAGTTGTTCTTACTAAGAGCTGTAGTTGCACAAGTGTGCTTTGTGCAAGAGTTGCTGTAGTTGTTGCTTACACTAAGGTGTTAATGTAAGTGTTGTTGTGGTTGTTCTTATTGTCTCTAATAAGAAGAGTAGTTGTTGAAAATCCACTTTGGCAACAAAATGGTAGTGGAGTAGAATCATTTACCAATCGAACCACTCTATATCCGGTGTATTCATTCATTTCTCTCATCTCCCATTCTTTCTTTGATTTTGAATTTATTTGAGTTGAGCCAAAAAAGAAAATTCCGCAAGTGTCAAACACTGTATTCACACCCCCTCTAGAGTGTGTTTCGGACCTAACAGAAATCACTTCCATTTGAAAATTTTAGTTGGCACGATGAAACAACTCTGTTAGCACAAAGAAATATCGCTTTATTCACTTTGGACTTTGCATACAAATCACTTTAATATACACTTGAATACACACTGAATTACTCACAAGAATAAGCACTTAGTTCTCATATGAGAACTTCTACGTCCCTACGGCATAAGTGCTATAATGCCCTTGTAAACCCCTGAAATAATTGGTCCCTCATGTTTTAATAGTGCGTTCCCTTGTTGTCCACATATATACAGTAATATATATCTTTATTTTTTTTATGAAAAGGATCCAGTCCCCAAAGTTTGATTAAAAGCCCTCACTTAAGGCAGAGGAATACCATTCTTACATAAAATATCAAAACATAACATAACACAACTGCTATCTAGCAGAAATTTTGTGGTAGGGAGATTTAAGGATGGGTAAGTTCCAATTGAAGTATGACATGCCTCATTAAAACCTTGGTAATCAAAACCACCCTTGTGGATAAATTCTTGCGCGAAGGAAAAAGAGTACATATTTACTCTAGTTGGAAAATATCGAATAGAATGACAAAGCTGTCCCATGACATTGAAGTTACGACGTGGAGAAGATATGAGCAGATCCATCGATTCCTCCATTGCAGTCCATGCAAAGCCAAACACGAAGAAAGCAGACATGAGTAGGGTGACAAACAATATAGAAATATTTGAAAACAAAGAAACATAGAAGCATACCCAGCCAGAAACCATATTTTTGAGCCAATCCATATGGAAGACAATAATGGTGTGGGCATTGATATCGTCAAACATGGCGGAGGTGTCCAGTCGTTCCATCTACATAACGTAGGTGCGAACCAGGGGGAGGTAAGAACACCGTGTGTAATAAGTCGTTCGAGGCGTTCTTAATCCATGTTGTGCTAAGTAATGAGCAGCCATATTTGCTTCTCTAACAGTGTTTTGTATTACAATGTTCGTCTGTTGTAGAAGGGAATGCAAAGTCTTGAGATAAAAGGCTCTATAACCGATAGTGGTTGAGAGAACATCCGAGAAAGCTGAAGATTATCTGTTTCCAATATGATGTTATGATATAATGGTAAGAAAAAGAGCAGGTCAAATAAAGCCATTGTGGTTCTGCCATATATGGCACACACAACGGCAAGCAAAAAAAAATGGCTCCAACACAGTCTCCCATTGCATCACATAGAATGACACCGCCAGCGGCAAACCTACGTCCAACTACAGCATCTATATTCAGTTTCAACCGACCATTGGGTGGAACTAACCATCTAACAACTTGAGCTCATTTGATGCGAAGTGGAGGCATAAATCCAAATGCTTCACCAAAACGATAGTCCAAAGCCAATTTTTACCATCAAGAGTTCTTAGCCCGAGAATAATATCTGTACGTATAACAGCCATGATCGACTCTGTAGTGCAAGAGGTGCCATCTCCATAGACTAATGAGATATAAGTACGCCAGATATTATAAATAATAATACCTGGAATAACTATCCACAAAATGCCCAGTAAATTGGTTGATGATCACCGGAACCACTAAGATAATAAATAAGGCCATAGTCGACGAGAATGAGGTAGTATACCATCTAGCAAAGATGCAAAAAAGATCCATATTGGCCGAATGTGTGGGCAATGTAAAATATATGATCCACCTCCGCTGATGCTTGTTTGCTGAAAGGATATTGTGTTGGCATAACCACGATAAACTCGCATACATAATCCTGTATTGGGATCGCACGATGATATATACGCTAAAGAATGTTGCTGATAATCGGCCAATGTTGGTTGTACCAAATAATTTAGCCGACAAAATGGTTAGACGCTGTATTCTACAAATGTCATAGGCGGAACTCAAAGTGGAAATCTCCCGAGGCTGTGGTTTGTCCAGGATAGCTGTAGACCCTCTTGACAATAAGGTGAACTACGTTTCAAATGATAGCGACAAATAATCTTCCAGATAGGAGAGTCTGGTAGACGTGAAATATAATCCATCCCCCCCCGAAGACCATACTTGGCATGAAGAAACCTACTCCATAAAGTATTATTTTGATGATAAGTCCACCACATACGACCAAAATATGCTTCCTGCAACACCCGAATATTACGGATGCCCAAACCACCTTCATCACATGGAGTTGTAATCTCGCTCCAAGCCACCCAATGACTTCTTTGTCCCCAATAAAAAATTAGCCATCTTTTGTTCAATGATTTTAATTATGGACTGCGCAAAGCCTCCTGCAGCAATATATGTAAAAGAATAGAGGATTTACATACCGCAGTAAGACTAATCTACGCGACTGTGAAAGCAGCTTATTATGGCAACCATTTAATCGTGCATCAATATGCTCCAACAATGATGAACACTAATGAGCGAGACTGATACCTTTATGTAACATAGATCAAAGATAATGAAAAGGTAAACTTGTAGGCCGCATGTGTAGTATTTCCTCGTAGCGATGTTTACGGAGATCTATTGTGTTTGAAGAAGATATAAATCTGCTCTTATTGTAATTCACTTTCTGGCTCGAGGCTGTCTCATACCAAGTCAAAAATTCTCGAAATAGGCGTTATGTATGAATAATGGCACGTAGGAAAACCAACAAATCATCAGCATATGCTAGATGTGTAATAGGCATTGGAACCCGGTCTAACCTGAAGGAATGCAACTGGCCAGCCTCCACCTGAGCCTTTAAGTCTCTACTGAAACCCTCCGAAGATAGTATAAATAGTAAAGGGGATAACGAGTCACCTTGCTTAATGCCACGATATGGCTGAAATGCCTCTGAGGGGACTCCATTTATAAGGGCTGATAGGTAGTTACTCTTTAGATGATTGAGAATGACATGAATAAAAAGGCTGAGAAACCAAATTTTGCCAACAACAACTCTAAGTACTCCCAACTTACCCGATCAAATGCCTTCATCATATCTAGTTTTAAACATAATTGATTTCCACATCCATCAAGCATATGAATCATATCCCGCGCTAAGAGAACCTGAGAAGATATTTCATATCCTTTCAAAAAACCTGTCTGTTCTGACGAAATCAATTTTGGAAGTAGGGATCTAAGACGTGTTGCAATAATACGAGTATGGATCTTGCTTAGAAAATTAGTTAAACATATCAGCCGAAAGTCACTGAAGGTTCTAGGAGCTGAGACTTTTGGTATCAAAGTGATCAGCGCAACTGCCATAGACGAAAGATGTGGATTACCAAGAAACAATTCATGAACTGCTAACATAACATCCAAATATATGATATCCCAACAGGAGCGAAAACAAATTCCTATGGAATCCATCCGGTCCTGCTGCACTCTGTGGGTCTAAGTTCCATACAGCTTCTTTAATCTCAGCAGCCTACGGAAGACGCATAAGAAAAGTATTATGCTTTGTAGTCACCAACATGGGTATATGCTGCAATATTCGATCATAGGCACCCATTGGTTCCTATGCAATAAGGCTTTATAAAAAGAAACCGCCTCCGCCTGAATGGAGTCTTGGGTATCACATAACTCATCGGTAGCAGTATAAAATTGTTGTATACGAAGTTGAGCGCGTCGACCCTTTACCCACCAAATGGAAATATCGGGTATTAGCATCTCCATCTCGTATCCACCGAACTCGAGCTTTTGTTTCCAAAATGAAATTCATAGTTAGCAACTTTAACATACTCTGCCTTTGCCTGATGATACAAACTTCTATCGTCCTCCGTGGGAGGCTGATCCCATGCGAATTCCGCATGCCTGACTTTAGATTCGGCTAGCACTACACTTTGAAAAATATTTCCAAAAATAGTCGAGTTCCAGCTTTGAATATCCTTCTTGAGCCGAGACAACTTGTTACAAAGTCGATACATTCCACCAGTAGTAGGATATGATTTCCAGGCTTCTTTAGCATATGGATGAAATCCGGATGAAACAAACAAGCATCTAGAAATCGAAAAGCACGTCTACTGCTTGTTTGTGCCTTGTTATATAAAAACAACACAGGAGTATGGTCAGACGAGATCCTTAGTAAATGTGTAAGTTGTAAATCATCAAGCGAATCCTGAAAACGAGAATTAACGAAGATCTAGTCTACGCGACACTGCACTTGGCCGAGCCCTCGTCCATCAGTCCATGTATATCTCGATCCCAGAAAAGGAGGATCCATCAAGGTACAATCCTCTATGCAATCATTAAAATCCTGCAAGGCTGCCAATGAAGGATTAGAGCACCCCGATGATCATGATCACGTAAAGAATGAAACGTGTTAAAATCACCACCCATTATCCAAGGAATATCCAAGTGTTGAGAGTGATTTCGAAGCGATTGCCAAAGTGGCATCCGAAAAGAAACCCAGTATTGTGCATAGACAATAGAGCAGCTAAATTATAAATTCAATGGTACATAACAAAATTTAAAATGTACCACCAGAGTATCATCTTGCGTATGAACAAGCCGAAAAAGTAAATCTTGCCAGAAAACCCAGATCTTACCAGACGATGAAGAGAAATGATGCGAAAAACCAAGATCCATGCCATAACGTATAATGCGATTTGATGGATGTTTTGGCTCAATTATAGCCAATAGATTAATACGATATAAATGAACTAACTGATGCAAATGAGATAAAGAGGGTCTGATGCCCATAATATTCCAAATCATAGTATTCATTGGGAAAGGGTAATTTCACATCGATGAATCGAACGCGCAGCGCTACGAGTTAAGATGTTAGAAGGAGGTAAAGGTGGCAAGTCCTTACGAGTTCTTTTTCGTCAACGAGGCACAACTGGTATAAAGCCCTCATCCGAAGGCAACACCTTAAGACGGGACAACAGGATCTCATCCAAATGTGATTCCAGTAGTGATTGTATTCTCCAATTAACATCCTCTGAGAAAAACAGAAGATCCGAAGGCATAGCTTCCCGATGCAATTCTGTGTCGGAGGAATGACCTATCTCTCAAGTATCATCAAATTCTGGCAGTGGAGGGTATTCTGCATCTTGACCTAAATGCGAGAGATCTTGTGCATGGCTAGGAGATGGCAATGAAACATCAACAGCAGAGGAAGGATTTTGCAAGTTGGTATTTTCCTCCGCATTAGAAGCTCTAGTTCCTTTTGATGTATCGGTGATTTGGTAGGGATGGAATCACCTGGAGGAGCTGATTTCTTTGGAGTCCATCTGGTGGCAGGCTGTGGCTGACGGACTGCATGCACTGAAGGCTCTTGACATTTTCCCGTTGCATGCCCAGGTCTGCAGCATATAGTACAAGACATTGGGAGATCTTCATAAACAACCTGTTGCAAAATGACTTTTTTTAGCCTGCAAGTAAATATTTTTCGGTAAATCCTGCGAAACATCCACCTCAACATAGATACAGAAAACTGAGGTAGCAATGTCCAATTTAATGGGTACACCAATGGGCCAGACAATCTCAAATAACACAGCTTTATGATGGAAATGTATTGGCAGGCCAGGAAGTGCAATCCATATCAGGACAGTTGGTACATCAGCGGCTGGATCGAAATCTACTGTCCATTTGGTAACACGCATATGACACCTAGATATATTCCATGCACGATGATAAAAACATCTGACATATTCAGGCTCATGACAAAAATTCAATAGAATGTGTGACTGATCAATCAAGGTGACGTGCAAATCATTTTGAAATCTAATTTTTTCAAAAACATCTCGGATCACCTTCAATGGTGGCCGACCATACCAGAAAGTTCCCACTGACGAAAATTTAAATGGATTAGATAAAGCATCAATCTCATCATCAGAAAATGTAATCATCAGAATACCTTTATGTCATGATATTTTTTTGGGAGAGATTGCAATGGAGGATGCAGTATTGCCAGCAACAATCGCCACAAACGTAAGAGACTGCAACGCCTGACCCATCGATCCTTGTCCCAATCACACAAAATGGAGAAAAGAGAAATGCTGATGACGGTCAAAGTGAGATCGCAACGAAAACAAAAAGAAACGAGAAGAAAACGGCGGCAGATACTGCTGCTAGAACGCAACATCGGCAGAGCAGGGCATCGCCGGAAACATTAGGTATGAAAATACAGTAATACATATATATATATATATACACAAACATATATATATATATTTCTGTATAGAAAGGTCTGATACTGAGGTATTCTATATTCTATCCAGCAACACAATAATTGCAAGCAGCTTTTAGACCTAACGGCTTTGTCAAGCTCAAGATTTTTGCGATCTTAACTGAAGTAAGAAAACTCACATCCCTAAGCTATGTGTTAAAAACAAAATAATGGATGCTTGCTAAAATTCTATGTTTTCTGTAATATCTAATAAATGTATAATATTTTATATCTGTCTATAAACAATAAAAAAAGCTTATTCTTGCATTTGTTTTCCTTTTCTTTTTGGTGTAGCTAGGCTTAGTCCTCATTTTACAGGGGTAAAAAAATGACAATTCTTCAATAACAAGAATAAATATAAGATAACATCTTGACCTGCTATGTGCCTGTATTTCTAGACGAAAATTAGAAAAATACCGCTGCAACTAGAGAATTTTGGATGTGTTGCTTTGCAGGAATTGCCTATGATTTACATTTTATTAATATGAAAATAACATTTTTATGCTCCTATAAGTACTCAGATACTAAGGGCAGATTTATTTTATTTTCCGTTATTAATGTGAACGTTATATACTCTAATAATTTCTCTTAGAAAACTGGTATAGATCCCAGTTCTAGATGAATATGAAAATTTGCCATCATGACAATAACTAAGTACTAGCTCGAGAGGTTTGACCGGGGTGTCACTTTTTGGATGTGACATACCATAATGGAGGAAATTTGATTCAAGATAAGAGAGACATACCGCTGCTCAGAATGGACCAATAAACAAACAAATGTCAGACGAGGATTTTCCTAGCCTTGAACAAAAGGCAGATCAGGTATATATCATCTTAAGGGGTATGAGTATGACAATATCAAACAAAATCTAGTACTTTGTCATCTTTAATTAGCAATATGAATTGGTATAATGGTATAAGTTTTTATTAAAAAATGGAAAAACTAGAAAAATTTGTACCCACGCGTCATGTTGTCTTAAATGGTGTCGGCTCAATGATTAAACGACATGTAGTCCTTTTTGTTAGATTTGAAGATAAGTATTAAGAAAAATTTAAAAAAAGAATGAAGTGTTTGATATCGAATATCTCTCTTATTCTTATCAAATTGCATAGGTTTCCTATATGGATAAGAGACAGGGCCAACTATTTGGTATGTTTTTGGCCAGTCGAGGGTGTTTTTTTCCATTGACCCTTTTGTGTTCTTCTATTCTTGTGTATTTTTACGTTTTACCTTGCATTTATTCTCGGTTTTTACAAATTGATATCAGATCTTATGTTGACTGATCAACATGGAAGACGGCAAGGCGAATATCTAATGTTTCAACCGAAAACACTTCAGTTATTTGAAATTTCAAATAACCGATATGTTGTATGAAAATAAGTTATAGTGTGATATTGGAGAACTAACCCAACAACATGGAGGATAAGACGTGAAAGAAATTAGGTCATCGAGCGCTTGGACTCATCCGCAACACCATCTCGATGGATGTGGCTTCACATATCACAAACAAAACCACCATTTTTGGTTTTATCAAGAGATGTCTGACTTATTTGAAAAACCATCGATTTCCAATAAAATTCATTTTCTTCGGAGGTTATTTCAACTTCAAATGCAGAGGGCGTTTCTTTGGATGACGAGTTGCACGTACACTATTTGTTGATCTCTATGCTGGATAGTTGGTCAACTACCATAGAGGTGATATCGAGTGAAGAAGGGGTGACCCTCAATTTTGTTTGTGACCACATCATCAACGAGGGAATTTGCAAGAATGATCGAGGCTGAGGGGTTAGATTGGCTTTAACTATCAAAAGAGGCCAAGACTTCCAATGAATAGATAGTCGAGAATGAAATAAATCCAAAGGGCACAACAAGTCTCAAAATAGAAGCGAGATGGAGTGTTGAAACTGTGGAAAAAGGGGCCACTTGAAGAATGAGTGCAAGGCGTCCAAGAAGATGAAGAAAAAGGAAGATATGCCTAGTTCAGTGAATGTGACAACAAAGGAAGTTCCAACGATTTCTCTAGTCCTTTGCGTCGATAGCCCCATTGAATCGTGGATTCTTGATTCTTGTGTGTCGTTACATTCTACCTCTTGTAAGAAATTGATGAAAGATTTCATGTCCGGAGAATACGGGAAGGAGTTTCTAGAGGATGGAAAGCCTTTGGAGATTGCAGGCAAAGGCAATGTTAATATCAAGTCAAAAAACGACGGTGGATGGACATTGCATGAAGTTTGATATATTATTGGGTTGAAAAATAATCTAATTTTTGTTAGCTAATTAGATGTTGAGGGCTACAAATTTAACTTTCTAGAAGGCTACTGGAAAATCACCAACAGCGCCATAGTTATAGCATGAGGAACAAAGACAGAGACGCTTTATTTAACTGACCGATGTGTGAATCTAATGGCAATGATGGGGGTTGAGACAAGTCCAATTTTATGGCACAATAGATTACACACGTGAGTGACAAAGGGTGAAAAGTTTTGGCTTCCAAAGGCCTCCTACAGAGTAGCTGACGGTTGAAACCGTTTTATGTGAAGATTGCGTATTTGGCACAAAAAACCGGGTGAGATTTTCAAAATACAGCCTAGAACGCAGGGAAGGAAAACTGGATCTTGTGCACACGGACATGTGGGGACCTGTCCCGTTTAATCACAAGAAGGTTTGACATATTATATGACATTCATCGACGATTCTACTCGAAAGGTACGTGTTTATGTTTTTAAACATAAATCCGAAGTATTTGAAGTTTTTAAGAAGTGGAAGACCGAGGTCAAGAATCAAACAAGCTGAAAAGTGAAGTTCTTATGGTCGGACAATAGCATGCGTATAATGGAACCAACTTCGATGTATATTATGTGGAGCAAGGAGTACGAATTGTACAAACAATCTCCAATCGGCCGCAATAAAATGGGACGGCCAAAAAGATGAATCGTACCCTCCATGAGAGAGTAAGGGCATTGAGGCTCCATGCAGAACTTCCAAAATGTTTTTGCAATGACAACAAATATAATGGGCCATCTTATCGATCAAAGTCTCTAGATGGCCATAGTCCTTGAGCAACCCGAGGAAAATTGGTCAGGAAAAAGGCATCTTTGTCGCACTTATGAGTCATTAAATGTATAGCATGTGTTCATATACACTCCGAAAATAAGGACAAGTTGGATGTAAAGGTGAAGGAGCGCATTTTCGTTGGGCATGGATCAAATTATTTTGGCTATAATTTTGTGATGAAAAAGACAAAAATAATTTGATCACGAGATTCTACCTTCAATGAAGATGATAAGGCTTCAAATCAAATGGTAGATGAAGTGAAGGAGATTGATTTTGATGAAACACAAGCTTCGGATGGTGAGGCCGAAACCAAAAGGACTGAGGCTGAGGAAACTAATAAGGCCGGACTCTAACAAGATGAAGAAAGCTCGCAAGAATCGGTGCTAAGAAGATCCACTCGCATTTGCAAGCCAAACATATGCTGCTTATCCTCTCTAAATGACTTACTCTTGACTGACTCAAGTGAGTCCAAAGATTATAATGAGGCCATAAGTTCGAGTGACGCTGTCGCTAGAAAAAAAAAGCACTTGGACCGTAACTAGCCTGCCGAAAGGCAAAAGACCCCTGGAAAATAAATGGATTTCCTTACTCAAGAAAGAGGCAGAAGGAGCAAGTGATATGAGGCGAGATTGGTAGTCAAGGGCTTCTTACAAAAAAAGAGTTAATTACAGCAATATATTCTCACCCTTTGTGACACTCACGTATATTTGGATTGTTCTTAGCATAGCGGAGGCTGAAAATCTGCAACTTGAACAACTTGGTGTGAAGACATGCCTTCTGCACGGTGACTTAGAAGAAGAAAGCTATATGAAGCCGCCTGAAGATTTTGAAGTCAAAAGACAAAAGGGTCTCATGTGTAGATTAAATTGAAGTCTATACACTTTGAGGCAAACTCCAAGTCAATGGTATAAACGGTTCGATAAATTCATGAGTAATTATGATTTTGACTGAGGATACACATATAATTGATGCTATTAAAGTCTTTCAACAGCTCCTACTTCATTTTGTTGTTGTACGTCGATGACATGCATATTGCGGCAGTTAACATGAAGGAGATCGATGAGTTAAAAATAAGAATTAGCACAAGAGTTCAATATAAAAGACTTAGGTCCGGCAAATCAAATTCTAGGCATCCGTATCTTTCGAGATCTAATGGTAGGTTTGTTGATCTTGTCACAAGAAAAATACACCATTAAGGTGTTAGATCGATTCCGTATGCAAGACGCTAAGCCGAGAATGACACTGTTGGGGGGTACAACTTAAGTTGTCAAAAATTCAGTCACCTAAACCGATAGTGGAGCAGAATTATACAGATAATGTACCTTATTCATCTGCCATAGACAGCCTTATGTACGTCATGGTATGTACGAGATCCGATATTGGTCATGCAGTGGGTATAGTGAGCCGATACATGGGAAATCCCGGTACCGCACACTGGGAGATGGTAAAATAGGTGTTGAGATATTTGAAGGATACTTGAAATGTCGCTTTATGTTTCAAGAAAAATAGTGCAGGACTTGACGAATTTGTTGATGCAGACCTTAGTGGTGACACGGACAGATGGAAGAGTATGTTTAGTTAATTTTTATGTATAGTAGTACAACGGTAAGCTGGATGTCGAGATTGCAAAAATACATAGCGCTTTCTATGATGGAGGCCGTATATGTTGCAATCTCGGAGACCTGAGTATTGTTAGTTTTGTGAAAGAAATTGGAAGATATCAAAGTAGCAGACCGCTCTTCACCGATAGACAAAATGCTTTGTTTTTCACAAAGAACCCGATGTATTTGTCGAGAACAAAGCAAATCCAGCTGAAGTTTTCATCACATATAGGAGTTAGTGGTCGTATTTTAATAGTAAATTTCATTTATGATGTGACGTATTAAATATTTATGCTGATTCCAGTCTTGCATAGAAATCATCATCTATTTTGTAACGATATGTGTTGAATAGGTCATCCCTACACTGAACCATCAGTGGCCGTAGATGCCACAACAAAAGATTAAAGATACACTATAAATTAAATTCATAAAGCAAACCGCAAGAGCAGTTTATTACAAAGGAGTGAAGAGAGTTTGCAGAAGACAGAAGACAAGGCTAGGATCGCCGACTTCAAATACATACAAATGTATTGGACATGTTAACCAAGTTTTATCAAATAAAAAACTTTGTTTTTTTGAAGTGATGATGTCGGATTATATCACCAAGTATTTGTTTGATGTGGTGCCGTTAGAACTCCGTCAATTGTCCTTAGTGAGCGAGTTGCTGACCTGCACAAAGAAAAAAGGGTCAGGGGACCCGGGATCTATGGCCCCGGGTAATACCCTCCGACGCTCAAGTCAGTTTGGGCCATTTTTATGGAGAGGTTTATATATGGTGAAGGTTAAGTAAATTGAGGTTTTCTGTAAGACCTGCGTTTTCACTGTGGAGAAGATGAGTTACTGGCGTGTAGTTTTTCAGAGTTTGTTGTTACTTCCCCTTCTCTCTCCTGCTACTCGGCCTTTTTATATGGCGGCTTGGACCAATGCATGGGCAGAACTCAGATATCGTGACAGGCAAGGAAGTCAGTCGGATGACTCTTGCTCTTGCATGCTCGCCACGTGGCTCGGTGCTGAGCTGAATAAGCTAGCCTGGGACACCTGGATGGGAGTTTCACCTGGTAGAATTACCTGGGGTAAACTCCTAGAACCGAGATGTAGTCTTCTGGAAGCACTCAGAAGTGTCCGAGATGGCTGATGATGTGGGGTCAGCATGCCGAGATGAAAGCTGCCGACTTCGAAGAGCATTGGTGGGCCCTTCATGATGCTCGTGGCTGAGGCCACCAAAGGCGGTCCGAGGTCAGTAAGTATATCGGATCCGAGGCCGAGCCCAACTCTTTGGCCGAGATGGAACTATGGGCCGGGGTGAGGCCTTGTGGCCGAGTTAAAAACCCTTTGGCCTAAGTGAAGCCTTTAGACCGAGGTGAGATCTTTTGCCCCCAGGGAACGTTGAGACTGTATGGCCGAGATGTGGATGGGGCCCTGTGTCCGAGATGAACTGTTTGTCCACACGTGTCCTGACCAGACTCCGGGCTGACCCGCCATACTTAACCATTTTTGTGCCTCACTCCAACGTTGACCGTTGTTGACTAACGAAGGGTATTTTTTGGCTCATCACTTGCCCCCCAGATTAGTCTGGCCGAGATGAACTGAAAGGGCAGGCTAATCTGCTCAGATTTTTCTCGAGTTGTCTTTCCCCTGATGACGTGTCAAGATCTAATTAGGCCGCTTGACGTACTTATTAGGGGCACAATGTACGATGCGCTAATGATAGTTTCTGGCTGAACTGATCAGTTAATTCTGACCAGATTCTTTGTCACGTTGTCTATTCTGGCACGTGTCTGATTCTGGTTGGCTCGGTCTGCGCATTTACTGTTCGCGCAGAGCTCGAAGCGTCAGTTGGGCAGCTTTTTGAATCCCGCCGTTTCACGAACCGACGGCCATTTATTTCAGGCGACGCTTGGGCTGCCGAGACGAACTCCTATAAATAGGTCTTCTGCAAATCATTTTCACTCTTTATTTGCTCTCATTCCTTCACTCTGGCATTCTGCTTTCTTCTCCGGCGAGTTTTTCTGTTCCCGACGAGTTCCAGCCTCCATCAAACCTTCGTCCCATCCTCCGGCGTCTCTTTTACTTCGAACTCTCTGTAAGTACTTCTTTCGTCTTCAAAATGTCTTCTCCATCTTTTGACTTCCAGAACCTTTCTGAGGGTGGTTCTAACGCCGCCGGGAGCGGAGAGACTATTGCTTCTCCGTTGTCGTCCGGCAGATCTTCTTCTGCCGATGATCTTCCCATCAGCAATCTGCTTCCTACCACCGGAGACTCTGCTCAGTCCAGCAGAGCCTTGACTGTGATCAGCTCTTCGCCGGAGCCAGTGAGGGTTGCCCCTGCTCCGGTGCCTGTAAATCCTCCGGCCCCGAGGGAGGTCCTTCTCGTTCTTCTATAAGAGGTCGGCCAACTCCTATGGTCCAAGAGACCACTTCTAGCCTGACCGAGGCCGACCTAAATAGGATTTGTAAATATTACAAAATAGACAGAAATCGTTTTCAACCCCTTCTTCCTTTGCCGGGTCAGACTGCTTGTGATCCCCCTAGGGGTTATGAAGCAGTCTATGAAGACTAATTCAAGTCTGGCTTCAGTCTTCCTGTTCCTGAGCCCGTTATTCGTGTTATGCGGGCTTATGGGCTCAGACTTCCACAAATTCAGCCGAATGGCCTCAAACTCATTCTTTGTTATATTCTTCTCCTCCGTCTCATTGAATTTCCCTTCAATACCACTATTTTTCGAGCCCTTTTTGCATGCCGGACTTCGCATAGTTGGTACTATTTCAGCAAGCGTAGGTCTAGTATTGACTTCCCTTTTGCCATCAACATTCCTTCCTCTAATAAAAGATGGAAGGAAAAATTCTTTTACATTTTAAGATCTGATCTGCCGAGTGAGACTACCTGGAAACGAGGCAGAGTTCATAATACATGGCCGAGCCAGGAGTACTGCGATGAAGCAGACAGAATTCGGTCAGCTCCAATTGTCATCGATTGGTACAAAGTTGACTACGATGTCTGGATGGGTGCTGATGTAGCCCACTCGGCAATTGGTGATGACTATCGGGCCCTTTCTCCAGACCAGCTAACCATCCTTCGAGGTGGCTATTGTAGCCTTTGAATTTTCAATACTTTCAATCTGTTGCCAGCATCTAACTGTTTAACTCTGGACGCAGGTGCCATGTCTGGATCCCTGAGCCGTGCTGAAATAATGTCCGAGAATCAGGCCAGAAAAAGGCTTCGGAGAGAGAGGAGGTTAGCAGCTTTGAGTTCTGGAGGGGCCTCTACTTCAGCGACGCCCCCAGCTGCAAGTGTTGTTGTTGCTGAGCCCGAAGCGGCGGAGCCTGAGCCAGGTAGATTCCCTTCCTTAGATGCAGGGATTTTCTTAAGGGTTTTAACACTTGTTTGGGTTTTGACTTGTTTTCTCTTCTTTGCAGCTCGGCCAATAACAATTGATGATGATGAGCCTGAGGCTGATGTTCTACCTCAGGCTCCGGCTGATTCTGGAATTCCAGAGGATGCTGGTGAAGGCTCCAGCAGTCGTGATCTGGGGCCATCTCAGCCTCCGGAGATGATCACTGCTGACCCGGTTGAGGAGATCTTGCCTCAACCAGGTAATATTCAAGACCCAATCTTGATTGGGTTTTCTGAGGGGGATACAACCCAGAATCCTGCTGTGGCTGAAAGATTGAACAGGGCAGCAATCTTGCCCCAGGACCTTCAGATGTTCAGGGCAGCTTCCTTTGCTACCATGATGGATGCCTTTATGTGCAACATGGCTCTGGTACGTAAATTTCTCTTTGGACACTTAGTTTATTTTTGTCAGTAGATCTTTCTGCCTAACTTTATCCTTTTGGCAGATCCGAGGCCAAGAGATGGAGGTGGTGACCCGCTGCAGGAATTTCCTTGGGGAGCTTGAGACCACTCGGAAACAACTTGAAGAATCTGAGAAGAGAAGGGCTGAGCTAACCCAAAAGGTCACTGACCTAGAGGCAGGAACCACCAAACTCCAACAAAAGGCCGAGGATGCTGAAACGAGGTTGGCCACATCCAACTCCAAGGTAGATGAATTGAAGAATAAGGTGACTGACCTGGAGCTGACCTCCACTCAATCAATCACTGAGGTTGAGTATTTGAAGAAGAATATGGCTGAGATGGCGCAGAGGACCGAAGCTAATCAGAAGATGATTAACCTGTTGCGCCAAAACTTGATGGATGCTGAGATCAAGACTCTTCAGGACTTCAGAAAATCCAAATTATTTGAAGAGAACTTGCTTTTGATTCAAGGCTCGGCCATGGAGGTCGGCCAAAGAAATGCTATCGATGCTTGCGCTCAAGTTCATCCAGATCTGAACAGAGAAGATCGCCGTATTGCCGACCTCTACAATCCCCTTGCAGCTCGGGAATTTGAAGAATTGTTTCAAAAAAATTTTGATGGAGCTGACTTGAGGGATGAAGATAAAGATGATTAGGCTTTAGGGCTCTTCTTTGTTTTACTTTTGGTAGCCAGGCATCAATATGTACTTCAATGCTCAGATCAATGAAAATTTCCAACTTTTTGGCTCAGCTATCTTCTTTGTCTTTAATGTCTTTACCAAGTTTGTTTTTCGGTGCCATCGATGCTAACTTTTTAAGTCAGTCTTGCCAAACTTGATGAACTTTATTAGAAAATAAATTAAGCCTTCAAATCAGAATAAACCTGTCATCTGGACTGAACCAAATCCTTGGCAAGTTTGACATAAACTTCACTTCGTTGAGATCAGATTCTGACTTGGATTGAAGTTATGCTTTGCTTAACTTCACCTCGGCTTTCAAAAGAGAAAACTTAAGGTTTGCTTGCATAAATCTTTTCTTCAGCAAACTCTTCCCTCAGATTTGCTAAAGTTTTGTGAATCATTTCTTTAACCTTTGCCTCGGACACGCCAAGGTCTTGTTCTGCCATTTAATGGTCTTTCATCTCGGACTTGCCGAGGTTTTAGTATTCCTTTTTAACGGACATTTGCCTCAAACTTGTGAGGTCTTAATATTCCCTTTAACGGGTATTCACCTCGAACCTGCGAGGTTTCTTGCCTCGGACATGCCGAGGTCTTAATGTACCCTTTAGCGGGCATTTGCCTCGAACCTGCGAGGTCTTTTGCCTCGGACCTGCCGAGGTCTTAATGTACCCTTTAGCAGGCATTTGCCTCGAACCTGCGAGGTCTTTTGCCTCGGACCTGCCGAGGTCTTAATGTACCCTTTAGCGGGCATTTGCCTCGAACCTGCGAGGTCTTTTGCCTCGGACCTGCCGAGGTCTTAATGTACCCTTTAGCGGGCATTTGCCTCGAACCTGCAAGGTCTTTTCCCTCGGACCTGCCGAGGTCTTAATGTACCCTTTAGCGGGCATTTGCCTCAAACCTGCGAGGTCTTTTGCCTCGGACCTGCCGAGGTCTTAATGTACCATTTAACAGGAATTTGCCTCGAACCTGCGAGGTCTTTTGCCTCGGACCTGCCGAGGTCTTAATGTACCCTTTGGCGGACATTTGCCTCGAACCTGCGAGGTCTTTTGCCTCGGACCTGCCGAGGTCTTAATGTATCCTTTAGCGGGCATTTGCCTCGAACCTGCGAGGTCTTTTGCCTCCGACCTGCCGAGGTCTTATATGAGCCTTCCACGATGCTCTGATTTTGCTTGGACACTTAACACTGGGTAGATGCCTCAGAAAAAACTTGTATTCATATACACAGTAGTTGCAATTTACATCATTGATGCAGTAGTCTGAGATGAGAAACATGCCAAGTCCGTGGAAGAGTTCGCCCTTCCAAAGTTTGCAACTTGTAGGCTCCCGTTGGAAATACTTCAATGCGATAAGGACCTTCCCACTTGGAATTAAAGGTTCCTGCCGAGATAGCATGACTGACTTCGTTGTCACGCATCACCAGATCTCCCACTCGAAAAGACCTCGGTCGTACCCAGGAATTGTAATGGTGGGAGATCAAGTTTTTATACTGAGCCATGCGGATGCGCGCTTGGTCTCTTTTCTGCTCGAGATCATCTAGGTTCAGTCGTAATTCTTGATTATTATCAGTAGCTGAGTAATAATCCACTCGAGTTGAAGTAGATCCGATCTCTGCAGGAATAATGGCTTCGGTGCCATACACCAGTGAAAAAGGAGTTTCCTTTGTTGAAGTTGAGGGAGTTGTCTGGTCAGCCCATAGTACGCTGGGCAATTCTTCGACCCAACTTGTGCCAGCTTTGTCCAGACGCTTTTTCAGACCATCCTTGAAGATTCTGTTGGAAAGCTCTACCTGGCCGTTTGACTGAGGATGAGCTACTGAGGTGAAACGTTGCTTGATATGTAAGTCAAGACACCAGCTCTTTACCGGATCCTTAGCAAACTGTCTGCCGTTGTCTGAGATCAAAATCTGGGGTAGGCCAAATCGGCAAATAATGTTTTTCCATAAAAACTTTTTGAATTGAGCCCCAATTATGGTGGCTAGTGGCTCGGCTTCTATCCATTTAGTAAAGTAGTCAATCGCTACCAGCAAGAATCTGACCGAGCCGGGAGCTCGGGGTAGAGGCCCCACTAAGTCCATACCCCATTGCACAAACGGCCAGGGACTGGAAATATTGGTCATTTCATGACTCGGCAAATGAGAAGTTGGAGCATGAGCTTGGCATGATGAGCACTTTTTGACCAGCTCTTCCGCATCTTTGCGAATTGTGGGCCAGTAATACCCGGCCAAATAGCACTTGCGGGCCAACGAACGTGCTCCAGAATGACTTCCACATATGCCCAAGTGCATTTCACGGAGAATGTAATCTCCTTCGTCCTCAGGTATGCACCGCAACCATGGCTGAGAAAAAGATTTTCTGTATAAATGATCGTTAAAGAGGGCGTACCTGGAAGCTTTCAGGCGGAGACGCCGAGCTTGTGATTTATCCTCGGGCAGAGTCTGATGTTGTAGGTAAGTAACTATCTCATCCATCCAGGTATTATGATAGTCTTGCTGCAAGACTTCATTTCCATCAAAGGCACGATGCTTTACCAACTCTACAACAATCTTCTTCCCAATTGTGGCCGAGGTAGATGAGGCTAGCCGAGATAATGCGTCGGCTCGTTTATTGGCCGGCCTAGGGATATGCTCGACCACAAAGCGTTCAAACATTCCTTTCAAATGTTGAACCTTAGCCAAATACCGCTTCATGTTATCTTCCTTGGCCTCATAGTCTCCGTTAATTTGAGAGACTATAAGCTGTGAGTCACTTCGAGCGGTTATTTGTTGTGCCCCCAGTTTACGAGCTAAACTCAACCCCGCTATTAGGGCCTCATACTCGGCCTCATTATTTGTAGCCTCGAAGTCAAATCGCAAGGCGTACTCCATCTCTTCCTCGTTTGGGTTAATTATTAGGAGCCCTGCTCCACTCCCATCTTTCGAGGAAGACCCATCTACATATAAAACCCATCCTTGTGCTGGAGGAGGATCTTCTTCTACAGAAATCCCTTCGGCTAGAAAGTCAGCCAGAGCTTGAGCTTTAATGGAAGTGCGTGACTTATAATTGATGTTATACTCAGCAAGATCCATTGCCCACTTAGCAGCTCGGCCTGATGTGTCTGGCCGAGATAAAATCTGCTTCAAAGGCTGATCAGTCACCACAATTATGGGATGGGCTTGGAGGTAAGGCCGGAACTTTCTGGCCGCCACTACCAATGCTAAGATAATTTTTTCAGCATTTGGATATCGCACCTCAGCTCCATGTAGAATCTTACTAGCGAAGTAAATGGGTTTTTGAACTGCATCCTGCTCTCTGAGTAGAACTGCACTTACTGCCTCGTGGCAGGTTGACAAGTATATATACAAGGTCTCCCCAGGTATTGGAGATGTCAGCATGGGCACCTCAGTTAGGTGTGCTTTCAGGTCATCAAAAGCCTTCTGACATTGGTCATCCCAGAGGAAGGCGGTTTGTTTCTTTAGGATTTGGAAGAAGGGTAATGATCTCTCGGCGGACTTAGAAAGAAATCTGCTCAAGGCAGCAATTCGGCCGGTCAGCCTCTGAACCTCTTTAATATTCCGAGGCGTGTGCATGCTTTCTAAGGCTTCAATTTTGGCTGGGTTGGCCTGTACCCCTTCCTTGGAAACCATATATCCAAGAAACTTCCCTGTACGCACACCAAAGGTACACTTTTTTGGGTTCAGCCTCATTCGGGATTCCCTTAAGATGCCGAACACTTCTCGGAGGTTTGAGATATACTGGTCAAGAGTCCTGCTCTTGATCAACATATCATCAATATAAACTTCCATAACTCGGCCAATTTGATCTCGGAACAGTGAATTGACCAAGCGCTGATAAGTGGCTCCGGCATTTTTTAAACCGAAGGGCATGCTAACATAGCAATAGGTGCCCATCTCTGTTATGAAAGAAGTCTTCTCCTGATCTTCCTTTGCCATCATGATCTGATGATATCCTTTAAAAGCATCAAGGAAGTCAAAGACCTCGTACCCCAAGGTGGAATCCACCAATCTGTCAATCTTCGGCAAGGGGTAACAATCTTTTGGGCACGCCTTATTTAGGTCAGTGTAATCTATACACATTCTCCAAGTCTTGTCAGGTTTGGGAACCACTACAGGGTTGGCCAACCAACTCGGATATAAGACTTCTTCAATGAACTTTGCCACCAGGAGTTTCTCGACCTCTCCTGCTATCACTTTGTTCCTCTCTGGGGCAAAGTTTCTTTTTTTCTGCTTAATGGGCCTGACCTGAGGATCCACATTAAGCCGGTGTTCTGCTAAGGAGGTCAGGATTCCAGGCATATCTTCCGCCGTCCAAGCAAAAATTTCTGCGAATTCCCTTAGCAGATTCTGGAGCTGAGCCAAAGTCTCAGCTGGCATCCAAGTCCCAATTTTGATTGTGTTCTCTGGCCGACCTGGATCCAGGATGAATTCCTGAACCGCATCATCTGTTTGTAAACGCTCATCTGTTGGGGGAATGAGATCATCCAGAACAACCTGCTGGACGGCCCCACTCCCTTGGGTAGCCACTGCATAACAATTTTGGGTTATAGGAATATCTCCCTGTAAAGTAACTACTCCACCTGGGGTAGGAAACTTCATGCTGACATGCAAAGGGGATATTACAGCCTCCAGAGCTACCAACGCTGGTCGGCCTAAGAGAATGTTATAGGCCAACCTCTCTTTAACCACCACGAAATCCATCCATAAACAGCGGTAAGCCGGGGGTTTCCAAAGCTGACACTAAGTGCGATAAGGCCAGCTGGCCGAATAGGCATACCATTGAATCCATACAGAGGAGAAGCTACTGGAGTCATTTGGGAGTCCGCCAAACCCAATTGTTTATATACATGATAGTACATTATGTTCACAGCACTCCCAGTATCCACGTACACTCTCCGTACTTCTACGATTCTATCTGGTGCCATATGAATACATAATCCAATGACTAATCCCGTGTTATTAGAGTCAAGCGGGATTAAATCTTCTGGTCCGTAGACCAGCTCTCGAGCTAATCTCCGTTTTTTTGGGGGAGGCCCAGTCGACGTACCTGACGTACTGGGACCACCCGGATTTGGCTGAGACGGACCTCCAGAAATGGTGTAGATTATGGAATTAATCTGAGGCTGCACTGTGGCCTCTAGCTGAACTCTGTCCCCATCATCATCCGATGTAGGACGTGTAGGGGGAGTTTCGGGTCAGCACTTATCCTTTTGAGTATTCTTTCGGAAGCTTAATCAGTTATGGAGCCGGGAGCGCGGGTCATAAAACTGCTTCAGGTGCCCCAGCTCGATCAACTTCCGAATTGCCTGAGCTAGTTGCCGACAATCTTCAGTGTCGTGGCCGACATCACGGTGGTATCGGCAATGCAGTTTTGGATCCCTCTTGTCCCTGGGACCTGTCAAGGGCTTCGGGTCCGTTCTTAGGCCATCTCTTTCCATGACGGCCAAGATTCTACCTTTTGAGGCCAGAAGGGGTAATCCTTCTCGACCTCGCTTGCCTCGGCTACCAAGGCGATCGAACGCACTGCGCCGATCGCGTTGGACTTTATGTTGGTCTGTTCGGGAACTAGGCCGGGCCTCTCGCCGAGTACTCTGCTCGGCTTCTTTTTTCAATCAGTTTGCCTCTTCTCCCCGGGCAAACTGATGTGCCTTTTCTAGGCATTCTCTCAGTGTGGTGGGTCCCTCTTCTGCAAGTTGTGAAAAGAGACGACCCGCCCTGAGACCGTTGATAAACGCAGCGGCCTTCACTCTTTCATTCCGGTCACTGACCTGCAGTGACTCGTCTGAGAAGCGCTGCATATATTTCAGTATAGACTCCTCTGCACCTTTCTTCAAGGTCATAAGGTGTGAAGAGTTCTTTATAAATGGGGCACTTGACACGAACTGAGACTTAAATTTCTGCGCCAACTGCCTGAAGGAGTCCACCGACTGAGGTGGGAGCTCCTGAAACCATCTTCTTGCCTTCCCTCGCAAATACATAGGGAAGGTCTTACAACGGAGCGGGTCTGGCACGTTCTTTAAGCTCATAGCCGTCTGGAACTGAAAAAGATGGTCAGTCGGATCAGAAGTGCCATCATAAGTGTCCATCTTTGGCACCTTAAAACTGTCCGGTGCCAAATATTCCGCTATATCCCAGGAGAACGTGCTTTCCTGGATCACCCTCAAGTATTTAGGGTTAGGCTCTTCAGGTCGGCTCCTCGGCCTGCGAGGATCTGCTTCCTGCCGAACACTTTTGAATGATCGGGGCTTTATACCCAGGCGCTGCCTGGGTATAGGCACCGACTCAACCGTAGGGGCTCTGTCAGCACTGCGTCTGGCATCCGCCATAAACCCCTGAGGATGATGAGAAGATTGCCGTTGGGTCTTCTCCTTTGGATGGAGGGATGTAGAATCTTCCTCCATGTATTCTATCTCTGGACGCTTCCCTTTGAGCCGCTCTACTACGGCTTCAAACACGTCCAGGTTCTCAGCCACATGCTTCATGGCCTTATCTTTCTCATCTGCGGTTATGCCCGGGACCTTCTTCCTTTCTGGCTCTGTCCTCCTGAAATCTTGTCCAGGATGAGCAGAGCGAGTCTCTTTACGTCGATGTTGATTGGAGGACTCTCCTAGTCCTTCACGGGCGTCTTTACCCATTTATGCTGACTTGTTATATAAAACGGTGCAGTTAAACGGAATTAAGTGACGGAGGTTCAGGCCCTCCTTCTAGCGCCAATATGATGATGTCGGATTATATCACCAAGTATTTGTTTGATGTGGTGCCATTAGAACTCCGTCAATTGTCCTTAGTGAGCGAGTTGCTGACCTGCACAAAGAAAAAAGGGTCAGGGGACCCGGGATCTATGGCCCCGGGTAATACCCTCCGACGCTCAAGTCAGTTTGGGCCATTTTTATGGTGAGGTTTATATATGGTGAAGGTTAAGTAAATTGAGGTTTTCTGTAAAACCTGCGTTTTCACTGCGGAGAAGATGAGTTACTGGCGTGTAGTTTTTCAGAGTTTGTTGTTACTTCCCCTTCTCTCTCCTGCTACTCGGCCTTTTTATATGGCGGCTTGGACCAATGCATGGGCAGAACTCAGGTATCGTGACAGGCAAGGAAGTCAGTCGGATGACTCTTGCTCTTGCATGCTCGCCACGTGGCTCGGTGCTGAGCTGAATAAGCTAGCTTGGACACCTGGCTGGGAGTTTCACCTTGTAGAATTACCTGGGGTAAACTCCTAGAACCGAGATGTAGTCTTCTGGAAGCACTCAGAAGTGTCCGAGATGGCTGATGATGTGGGGTCAGCATGCCGAGATGAAAGCCGCCGACTTCGAAGAGCATTGGTGGGACCTTCATGATGCTCGTGGCTGACGCCACCAAAGGCGGTCTGAGGTCAATAAGTATATCGGATCCGAGGCCGAGCCCAACTCTTTGGCCGAGATGTGGATGGGCCCTGTGTCCGAGATGAACTGTTTGTCCACACGTGTCCTGACCAGCCTCCGGGCTGACCCGCCATACTTAACCATTTTTGTGCCTCACTCCAACGTTGACCGTTGTTGACTAACGAGGGGTATTTTTTGGCTCATCATGAAGTATTTTGTTTTGTTGAATATCTCAGTCAGAAAAATCAAATCAAATCATGTCTGCTAACGAAAAGCATATTAACATGGGTGCTTCGTGACAGTAATACATCCATTTTACTGAAAACATAATGCTTCTTTATCAATATGGTAAATATAAGTTATTCATTACATGCATCCTAACAGGTAACTTGAGACATACAATTTTTAAGGAAATATTTTTATGGGACACTGTTCATAAATGTTATATAATCATAAAATACGAGCTTGAGATTTTTATTTTGGCGATCCTTACCAAGTCAATACGCGTTGCTGTTGCGATCCTTACAAACTCAACATGTTGCCAGCAATTATAAGGTTGGAATAATTCTTTAATTTTTGTCCATCATTTTTATCACCATTGAATTAGTAGAACTTATACTTGCATTGTACTAACTATATATATTAAATTCTTAAAATTGTATAATGCAAGACTGGAATCAGTATAAATATTTAATACGTCAAATCACAAATGAAATATACTATTAAAATATTATTGGAGAGTAAGAAGAATTCCAAGGGTAGGAGGAATATATATCGTTTAATCACAGAGCTGACACCATTTAAGACAGCATGACGCGTGTGTGCGAATCTTTTTTTAGTTTTCCATTTTAATAAAAACTCATATAGCTATACCAATTCATATTCCTCACTAATGATGACAAACTACTAGATTTTGTCTGTTGTTGTCAAACTCATGCCCGTTAGGTGAAATCCTTCACCTCCAGACCTCTATGGCCTCAGTCCCAATGAACATATATGGAGGATACAAATCAGGAGTTCAGCGGCTTCCTAGATTGAGTGAGATCTTACGTAGTGATCCAGACAAGGTGTCCTCCTACAAACCAGACCTTCGGCCTAGCAGTAGAGGAACGCACATTGTGCGTATCCCTGGAATCAAACTATTGACCTCTTGGAGTAAATCCTAACCCGAGTATCAACATGACTATGCCCTGAAGACGGCTCATGCCTGTTAAAATGATATATACTTGGAGCGAAATTTAACCCGAATATCAACTGAGTTATATCCTGGAACAAGATAATACATGCCTTATCAAACTTTTGTTCAGGTTTAGCAAAATCCTTGTCTGACATTTTGTCGGTTTTTTGGGAGCCCGGATCTCCTCACCCCCAAAAATGGGGGGTAACAAATGACCCCCTGCCACGTGGCAGGGGAGAGGGGTGGTGAGGCTGGGTGCATGTGACCCCTACCCAGCCTTACCACCTCCTCCCCTGCCACATGGGGGGTGACATAGGGGGCGGTGAGAGGATCCCACCCCGTTTTTTGGTCCATTCCGAGAAACGCCATGTCCCCCTTATCTTGAACCAACATTTCCTCCATTTTCGTATGTCACATCCTTAAAGTGACACCCGGTCAAACCTCATGAACTAGTATTTAGGTGGCATTTGGTTCGCACTTTGGTATTTGAATCAGAATCAGAATTGGTATGACAGGGTATGGGTTTGGAGGATATAGGTTTGGGCTTAAAAGCGATAGTTGTTTGGTATTGAAGTGGGAATAGATATGATAGACATTGATGGTGTTTGGAATGTATCGGAATTGAAATGGTTATCGAATGTGAACAGCCGGAAAAATAGCCAAAAAAGTTTGACCGGCCGGAATAGTGACCGGCCGGCAGTAGACCGGTAGTGGCCGGTGGCCGGCAGCGTTGACCGTCCATATCCCTCATTCTCCCTCATTCTCCCTCATTCCCCCATATTGATAGACAAAGGGGCTAGTATATCAAAAAACGATATCCATTACCAAATACTTGGATATCAAACTGAAACTTATGCCCCCATTTCCCAATCAAAAAACTTCAATGGGTTTGGAGGAACCCATTCCTTTATTCCTAAACCCCCAACCAAACACCACCTTAGTTATTATCATCACGGCAAATTTTCCTGCACACTTAGAACCAGGATCTGGTACTAATTTTCGAAGAGAAATTATTAGGGTATATAAACCTTCACATTAATAACGAGAAATAAAATGAATTTGCCCTTAATATCTGAGTACGTATAGTGGCATAAAAATGTTATTTTCATATTAATAATCAAATCTAAAATTCTCTTGTTACAGCGGTCTAAAAATGCTGGCATATAGCAGGTCAAGATATTACTTCCTGTATCTTAGATTTATTCTTCTTACTAAAGAATTCTGATTCTTTTTTACCCAGTAAAAATGAAGACCAAGCCTAGCTACCACAAAAAGGAAAGGAAAGGAAAGCACATGTAAGAAAAAAAATCTTTTTATTGTTTATAGACAGATATAAAATATTATATATTTATTAAATATTATGGAATGATATAGAATTTTAGCAAGCAGCCATCATTTTCTTATTAATTCATAGTTTAGGGATGTGAGTTTTCTAATAATGAGGTATTCTAACCAGCAACACAATAATGATATGAGCGTTTACAACTAACAGTTCAATCAAGACTCGAGATTTTTGCGATCTTCGATAAGAAAACTCACATCCCTAAGCTATGAATTTTAAAAAAAATGATGGCGGGAGTTACAAAGCCAGTCATTGTGTTCGGTCCTGGTTAGAAACCTTGAAGAACTATAGGTAACATAGATAATATTATTGAAATAAGGGAGTCTTATCTTTTCTAATAATTTCCATTTTCAATGGAGTCAATAACACACTCTTTTTCGATTTTGGAATATAATGGAATAAAGCAAAATGACTCACTAAAGTGGATGCACTTCTTATATTGTGAAGTAGCAGTTGATGGACACAACTTGATGCATCATTATTGGTCATCGGGAAACAACCTCTCTGTGTTTCTAACACATAGGTATGGTTGTGTACATCCGACCCCCATATCCTGCCATAGACGAGAGCCTCTAAGGCAATAAGGTAATGTTGTTGTTGTATCTTCTCGAATAATAAGGTCAATCTCTAAATCTTTTGATCAACTTATGTCTTGGTTAATTAATGCAAATAAAGTGCGATGTCTTCCAAACAATCATGATACTCGCAGCATTGCTTGACTTTGAAAATTAACTATAATATGAAATTAAAATATTGGATGCACACTAGTGATCCATAGTTGATCATATATAGTAAAGTGGAAGCGTCATACATAGAAAAACATATTGCACCATCTGTGTTCTTCATACATAATTTTAAGACAATATTAAACTCTTATTCCAGATGGCCAGTTCCCCACCCTATTGAATGTTGTATCTCAATGGATTACAGTTTGTCTGTGCAGAATTCATCCTCATCACAAGGCCCACAACCTTTTTCGTGGCATTTGTCATCATTCACATCACATGGAATACGAGCCTGCTCACAATTAACAAAATGTAGAGTCCTAAGTGGAAAGTAATTGGCTAGAAGCCCACGATGATATGCTTCTTTCAGTTTCTGCTGGCTAGATTGACCTTCTGGAGCATCCTTTTCAACTGCAAAACAAATATTGAGAAACATTTAGGGAGACTAAGCAAGATTAACCTATATTAAGCAATATTTCATTGTGCAATTGATTATAAATTATGAGGATTTTTCTCAAATGAAAATACAACAACAGCAACAACAACATTACTCTATTTCTTTAGAGGCTCCCGGCTATGGCTGAAAATTGGAGGGTTGAATGTACACAACCATATCCGTGTGTTAGAAACACACAGAGATTGTTTTCCGATGACTCATAATGAAAATTACGTCAAATTGTGTCAATCAACTGCTACTCCACAATATAAAAAACGTAGCCAATATAGTGAATCACTTTGTTTTATTCCATCATATTCTAAAGTTAAAGAAAAGTGTGTCGAATGAAAATAAAGTCCAAATTCTGCTGTTCAACAGGAGTAGCCATGTTGTACCAAGTGGAAGAAATGACAATAACTAAGTTAAACGCACAACCCACTGAGATTTCGTTGACTTGATTGTGTCTCTTATTGTAACACCCCACTCTATATCAAAAAGAGGGTAAAATTATGTCTGAACACTAAATTCTGACATGGGTTAACTATTTTTGAACATAAGAAAAGAAATTTTATATTTTGCACTTTGTGACGTCAGACTATGGCAACGTCGTTTTGCATTTTGCGACGTCAGACTATAGTAACGTCGCTAGATCCAATGGGCGAGCTAGGATCTTTACGTTTATCCTAGACTTCGGTAGAATCATGCTACAAGTATAGTTTATTCAACTTAACGTATTACAATCTATTCTAAACGATTATACATATTACAGATTAAAGATAAGTGCAACTATCATAAATAGTATCATAAATAGGACCAATGGAACAAAATGTAGGCGGTCCACGTGACTTTTTTGCAGCATTCTCATTAATGCATACGTATGATATCTGTAATGTTTGGGCGTTAGTATGACTGTCTATACATATTCCAAAAAAATAATAATTGAATAATAGTAACGAGATAAACCATTATTCATGTCATAAAAAAAATGGTAACTTAGATAAGCTACTTGCCTGGCAAGCTTTCTGCCGTCACATGGCTATAGTCTTGGTGAGCCATTGCAGGAGTAGAAGTGCAGAAATCAAGCTGCTGAAATCCAACCCATAGTGCGAATACCAAAAAAGCAAGAGACATAAATTTTGTCATTGTGGTTTGCTAATAAGACTGATTCAGTACTTTGTTTCAGTAGTGTGATATTTTTGTGTGTACTTATGAAGATCAGAGGATGCTTATATAGATCGCAATGCTCGAGTATAAGTTATCCTAATTCAATAGAGACAAAAATGAAGAAAACAAAGCGACCAAAGAGTCTTCCAACCTTACAATGGCTGGCAAGATGTTGACTTAGCAAGGATCGCCATAACCAAAAAGAAAAACTCAAAACTCTTATTTTTAAGATTGCATAAATAAATCAAAAATTTAAACAAAAAAAGGGTATTTTTGATTTTAAATTATGATAAATAGGCTAATGTTTATGAACAGTAAGAGTAGCATAAAAAAGTCTTTCTTTAAAAATACTATGTCTCAAGTTACTTTTTTTAAGATGCATATAATGCATATAATGGATAACTTAATGTTAACAATATTATATCCTTACATTAGCAGACATGATATGTACAAAAAAGTCTTTCTTCAAAAATAATACGTCTCAAGTTATTTTTTAAGATACATGATGAAGCCGGATCTTCACCAAGGGTCTAGATGACCTCGAAACAGATTCGTCAGTTAACTTGAAGAGTTGTTAACTGGGGTTGAAGGTGTGTAGCTGGAATAGCGCCAAATGATATCCTGCACAAGTAAGTACAGGTCAGAGGTCCCGGGGGGTTGGCCCCGGGAAAAACCCTCCGACGCTCAAGTCAGTTTGGGCCATATCTCACTGAGATTATAATGTAAAAGGGGGTGAGTTAAGATTTTCTCACAGTATTTTCCGAGGAGCAGAAAGTATATCTCCCCTTTGAAGTAAAAGTGTCTCTCTTTATAGACTTTTTCCCGCTTTTAGCTCTTGATAGTGGATTGTGGAAAGGACGTTTGCTTGGTGCAGAGAGCCTAAGACACGGTAAGTCTGCTGATATGATTGATGGTCTGACTAACAGGCTGGCCATTATATCACTAGCGTGTTCAGGAAGGAAATCCAGCTGTAGCCATGATATTTGAATTTCACCTCTGTATGAGGACCCTAGATACCCAGTTCATTTGCGGTAGTATATAGCCAAATCTTGCTGAAGTGTATGGTTAGAGGTGATACGCAGATGAGCTTTTGCCGAAGTACATAGCTTTATCCTGCTGTAGTAGTCGTCGGAATATAAGCTGTAAGGCCGAGGTGCAGGCCTTGGCGGATTCTTTAATGTTGTGCTGCCATGCTGAGGTGGGGCTGAACAGCCATGCCAGGGCTTTGCAATGTTTTGAGCGATGGGTCATTGGAGTTGAGTAACAGACGACTAACTACGGTTTATCAATACATGTAATGGATAACCTAATATTAATGATATTTTGTCCTTAGTTAACAGACATGATCTGATTTGTAATAAAAAGATTCTTGCCGGATGCTTATTAGTTTAATTTATTATGCATCTGAATTTCTTTATTCTCATATTGACTGCCGTCCACAAATGGTTCAGTGAAGATATTACCGATTCGACGCATCCAATACAGAATAGAGTGCAAAATTGGAGTCAAACATAATAATTAATACGTCAAATCACAAACGAAATTACGGATTAAAATATGGTTGCAACAATCAAAAGAATTCTAAGGGATGGAGGACTCTGTGTCGTCTAATCACATAACTGACACCATTCGAAACAGCTGATGCATGGGGATGAGGTCTACTGCCCCTCATTTTCCACACTTCATACGTCATCGCACGACATGTGGTAGTAGGGGTGGGTGGTAAGGCTAGATGCGGGTGAGCCTCATCTAACCTCACCATCCACCCCTGCTGCAACGTGTCGCGCGATGACGCTTGAGGTGAGGGGATCCTAACCTGATGCATGGTGCCAAAACATTAAGTTTCTGGCCTTATCTAACTAACTACTATCACAACAATAACATTATCTCATAGCTTTAGAGGCTCACGTCTATGGCATGGTATAGAGAGGTCGGATGTACGCAATCATACCCATGTGTTAAAAACACGCAAAGGTTATTTTCGGATAACACATAATGACCCATAATGAAAATTACGTCAAGTTGTGTCGATCAACTGCTACTCATGGACGGGGTATGATGACGTTGAATATACGTAATCATACCCATGTGTTAGAAATACATAAAGGTCATTTCTCGATGACCCATAATGACGCATAATGAAAATTGCGTCGATCAACTGCTACTTCACAATATAAGAAGCGCAGCCCGATGACCCATAATGAAAATTGCATCAAGTAGTGTCGATCAACTGCTATTTCACAATATAAGAAGCGCAGTTAATTCAGTGAGTCATTTATTTTATACCATTATACTCGAAAGTCAAGAAAGAGTGTCATTGACTCTATTGGAAATGGAAAGCCTAACTAACCATTGTGAATAGGGGAAAAGAGAATACTTATTAATTACTTAAAGACATAAAATTTATTCTGTCAATGCTATATGTTATAATATATAATGCAATTGATCTACTTAATATAACTACTAATATGGGTTAAATGGATGAATGACAGGTACAAATTTCATTCTTCATCTTTGTGGACCATGAACAAGAGGCACTACTGTTCACCTTTGTTGAAATTTCTGATGGATACTCGTGATGAACTTGTCTCAAGTCAAGGAAGCCTTGATAGCGCAATTGCGCTTATGGGATCTTGGGTGCACCATGACAAGCTGAATCCAAGTCTAGCATATCATTTTTTCAGGATCAAAAAGCCCAAGGTTCCATGGTTCTCCATGGTCTGGGAACCGAACATCACTCCTAAACAGGGGTTCATTTTGTGGTTTGCGGTAAATAATAGATTAGCCACAAGAGACAACCTGCCTTTCTTGCCCGATGAGGACTGCCTTTTTTGTAATTCAAAGGAGACCACCCGCCATCTTTTCTTCAGTTGTGAAAGGATTAAGAACATTTGGAATTACATGATCAATTGGCTAAACATTCCAAGATCACTGCAGTGTCTACCTAGAATCTTGGCATGGGGATAGAAAGCCTTGAGAAAGAAAAGCATTAGGAATAAAGCCTGTAAGATTACCATTGCTGCAGCAGTCTACTTTGTTTGGCAATGTCGAAACAAGACACTTACCGAAAGAATGACACTTAATGATGAGGATGTCATACATAAAGTTCAAACACATGTATATAGGGTCTTGTATGTTAAGTAGCTACAAGATAGATAGGGTATAGAAGCATCTCATGACTGCTTCTTTTGTTATGACATGCTGTTGATTGTATGGGTTGCATCCCCCATGATGCTTGGCTTGGTTAATGTATTTCGCATTTTAACCAAAAATAATATAACTACTAACTTTGTCGATTTAATTAATTTTAACATGTCAATGTTTACCGTAGGATTTCAAACGTATTTTTGATGAAAATGCAACGTCCGTGAAGACTCCGTCGGTAATATCCGATGGCTTTTGGACGTTCATCACCTAATTACAAGTGGCAGAATCAATTGCAATTGAAATATATCAATAATATATGTTTACATGTCTATTAAACATGGATTTTGATATTATTCCTCTTTCTACACCTTAAACGGTGTCACAGTTACGGATATACCAAATTCACAATAGTTTCTATAACGGGGCGGACTTTAGAACCATCGATAAGATTGTTGCTTGTCGCTTGGTGACTTTGAGTCATGAGTTCGAGCCGCAGAGAAACAGACTGTTGTACAAAAGTATAAAGCAAGGCTTCATACATCATATCGCGAAACGATCCGTCACCTTTCCGGACCCTGTACAAACACGAAAGCCTTGTGTATCAGAAACGCTCTTTACAATGGTTCCATACCAGGGATCCCAGTTTTATACTTCAAGCGATCACGTTCGTTACTTTAGTTACATCCGGACTCCCTATATGACGCTTGCTACACAATCTATGTTTTTTTTTTTTTTTTTGAAATGATGTATATCACACTAGTCACAAGACTGCATTTCACATGGACTTCGGGCTGAAGAGCTTTTTTGTAGTCATAACTAATGTTAATTAGTCTATATAGTTTGATTTGTTCCTTTATTGCAGTTGGTGTATAATCTAGCATATAAGGTGAAGACAAAAAGTTATTTTTTCCACCTTGTGAATTTTTCTCCGAAATCTAAAAAAACAAAATAAAAAATTCCTTCACATTTTCTAGCCTCAAACCCATCTGTAGTGGACAACATAAATCTTTTGATGAGGGAGTGGGTTCTCCCCCACCTGTACCAGAGGCCCCTTAGTCAGGCGGGATGTAAATCGAGGGATGTGCTCCACCGGCAGCCCTGCAAAGGGAGAGGACACTCGAGACTCAGCCAGCCCAGAGACAACCCTTGTAATATTTCAACAAGGATTGTCTCCACACGGACTCGAACTCGGGACGTCGGGGTTCTAGCCCCAATCACCTTTTCCACTTACCACTGGACTATGCCCCTGGGGCATGGGACAACATAAATCTGGATAACATGGACATTAAGAACAACAATGATGAGAACACGGAGGCCGTAGGTCCCGGCTCTACATCAGACATCCTTGTATATATTATCTATGTATCTTGTTTGAATTTAGAATATAATGAAATAAAGCAAAATGACTTACTAAATTGGTTTCGCTTCTTATATAGTAGCAGTTGATTTACACAGCTTGACACAATTTTCATTATGGGTCATCAGGAAACAACCTCTATGTGCTTCTAACACATAGGTATAGTTACGTACATCCGATCACCCATATCCTGCCATAGACGGAAGCCTCTAAGCAATGTGGTATTGTTGTTGTATCTTTCATGCAATTTGTTGTGTCTGTGGCTTCCCAAACTATTGGACTTACTAGATAGAGACTTGGATGATGTCCACATAGTACCCTTCTTCAATACAAAATTTAAGTTGAGAAGCTTCAAATGTTGTTTAACCAAGCTTTTTATGCAGGACCCTTCAATGGCTTATAAAGACTTTGAAGCCTTACATAGACTTCACAAGCTATCCCATAGCTTTAAAGAGGTGGATCATAAGACATGCACGGTTCTTTTCATGACCCAAACACCAAAGAAGGTTTGCCAAATGTACGCTATTGTTGTATGATTTTGATTCGCTTTGATGCAAAGAAAACAAAAAAAAGTGAGAAATATTTGTTTTTTAGATCTGCAAGGCACCACTAGAAGGGGGGGTTGAATAGATGGTGCGGAAAGTGTACTTTTAAAATTTCTTAACCTTGAACAATTCAAGTTCTGAAACAGATTCTGTTTTCAGGACCTGTTTTAGAACGTTTTAAAACCAGGTTAGAGGTCTCCAAAAATTATGAAATTTTGAGATAACTTAGCCTCAGATGTTATGAGGGTCCCCTAAAATTTCAAATCAAAATTCAACCTTTAACCCCTTCAAAAACCGTTGGCACTCAGATTGTGCAAATCTGCCAGAAACGGTAGATGGGTTTTGAAAAATTAATTCCTATTTGTGTGATGTCCAAATGATCTGAAAATTTGACACAATAACTCCTCACACACTATATTGAAATGGTTGAAACAGTTTTTGAAAATTCTTTTGGGAAGTAGGTCAAATACCACCAAAGTCTCAACCTTTGCAAGTCTGAAAATCAGACTGCACTAGTCTCAGAACTTTTGATGTTTGACTGACCTATACTTGTCCAAAAGGGTTGAAACTTGTGCCAAATTCCAACTCTAGAACGTTTATGTATGTTTCTGGAAATTTTATAATTTTTAGAAAACGTTTACTATTTTGCGAACGTGAACAATATGAGTAAACAGCGCAGAAACTGAAACGTAAATCAGAAAGTAAATTGTCACCAAGAATTTTATACTGGTTCGGTTATAAACAACCTACTCCAGTCTTCAAGGAACACCTTCCTTGGTTCACACTAATTTCACACACACGCAGTACCACCTTACCGCAGGGTTTGATAGAGTTACACCTTAACTCCAACACTTTACAACCTTGTATTGTGAGTACAATTCACACGAACACCACCACCTCGCTAGAATGAAGATTGATCACACCTTGATCAATCTTTTACAAAGAGTTGTGAATGGTGGTTTCTATGAAGCCTATTCAAGAATGAAAGAATAAAGTACAATAGGCTTTTTACAAGAGAAGAAAGAAAGAAAGTGTAGGAGAAGACAGCTTTTGCACTTTGATCACTTTTGAATGTAATTCTTGGTGTTGTTTTTGTTTTGTTCTCCTCTTCTCCTTATAGAATGTCCAGCCGTCCCCTATGCACCTCTCTCTCCTCTTGAAAATTTCCTTTTAATTGCTTGAGAGAGTGTAGACATCATGGTGACAATGTTTGCTTACTTGGCATCAATCCATTGGACCATCATTTAGTCATTGCTTACTTGTCATCTTTTGATTGGCTCAATGTTGTCATCATTTTTGATGACATGGATATTCTGAAAAAAACACTAAATATATGCCCAATAATCAATTATTAAATCATGCCATAATAGTCACAATTTGTCATAAAGTGTGAGACACAAAAAATCCTTCCTTCCACCCTTGAAAATTCGGCCATATCACATTGTTAATGCTGAAATTTCAGCATTTACCATATGAGATAAATCAATATTTCTTCCATTTTTCTTTGAATTTCTTCCATAAAAATACATCCATTATTTAAGGTAAGTCTTGCTACAAGATTGAGAATGAACTTGGACACCAAAGGAGAGTCACATTCGGCCCATAACCAACTTTACACATGCTGAAAAATTTCAGCATGTGTGATATAAAAAAATCACACTTAATAACCTTACATACAATCAAATCATTTCCATAACTCCTTTGATTTATTCCTTAATGAAAAATCAACAAAATATCTCCATTAATGTTGAAGACATCGGCCACAAGATGTGTGACATGCTGAAATTTCATCATGTGACATAAGAGAGGTGTATGTTGAAAACTTACCTTTTGTAGCTTCTCTCTTTGATTCATTCAACATTGTATGATTGATTCTTGACCAATCAACATGCCAACAAGACTCCACATATGCTCCATCTCAGCTGGGGTGACGTTTAAGTGTGTATATGCATGTGCTGAAATTTATTTTTGCTAACTTTGTAAAATAGTGCACATTTAATATTACGCACATGTAATATTCCAATCAGCTTAATTTAATTTTCTAGAACACTTTAAGATGTATATTATATGTAAAAAGTGTCTAGATACGTGCCACATCATGTTCAAGAAAAACGTTCCATGTCAAGTGCGTAGAAAACCGAATTTTCGATATTTATCGATTACCCGATTTTTCTCTAATTTAAATTCCAACTTTTGCACATGCTATATATTATGTTATACATAATATATATAATATATACTTTAATTTTCAGCACTTGGCTGATTTAAAGTGGTACCATAAACATGTGACAAAATAAAATTGGAATCTTCACATTTTGGCCTAAATGTGGGATGATTGTGTGTGCCAACATGGAAAGTATTTTGTCTCAATATACAGTGTATGGCACGAAAAATTTTTAATAAATTTTGATGTATATGGGCTGGCCATTTATTTATGGCAAGTACGTGACACGTTGGCGAAGTTTCGGTATCGCCCGACGACAAATTTCGGTTTAGAACCTTTTATCGTGTCGTATTTAATTTTCATCACCATCTTATATCATATGATAAGATCTGAATATACTCATAAATATGAGTTAAGTATAGTGGTGTGACGTAATCGTACGTTCGTAAGATATATAACGTGTCGATAGTACGTTGGAATAAATGTGTATGTGCCTTTTAAAAAATCTGAAAATAATATATATTATGTATATGGCGTGTGAAATTGATGTGGGGAGGAGGAGAGAACTTTCCTTCCATAGCCATGTTGCCTTCATGTTTTCCAAATGCATCTTCCTTTAATGAACTACTTAGTTTATTAAACTAAGTACTTCACTTAATGAACTACTTTAGTTCATTAATTGTGGCACCTGAAAATAGTATAAACTCAACAAATGTTCGCCATATGATGTAAGCTTTAAAGCTTCATGGCTCGTTAGTCGGCAACATAATAATAAGCTAAATAAGGCAAGTTATCATGCATACATGTACACTTGTGTATATATATATATATATCCAACGTTTATATATATATAATATATTCAAATTTCTTATTTTGAAATCACTCAAACCCTCATATTTCTACAATCTCCCCCTTTTGATGATTTTCAAAATAACTAGTGTACATGATTTAAGTGTATCTCTCCCCCTTGAATTATGCACAGATTTGAAATTTGAATTTCGAATTTCAAATCCGGCTCCCCCTTGATTCATGCAATTAGGATCAATCAGTGATCTCTCTCCCCTTAAATCATGCTTCTCTCTCCCCCTTTATTTTGGAAAGTTAATCAAAAGATTCCTGTCAAAAAGGAAAGTAAATCAAATGATATCGCATTAAATCATCAACAGGAAGCATGCCTAATTTAGAACGGAGAGATTCAAATGTGGCTTGATTTAAGGCCTTTGTAAATATATCCGCTACTTGTGATTCTGTGCGTACGTGATCTATGACAATATTACCATTGTTAACGTGATCACGAAGAAAATGATAGCGAACTTCTATATGCTTAGCCTTAGAGTGTAATACGGGGTTCTTAGACAAATTTATTGCACTCATACTATCACAATATATAGGAATTTTATCTACGGTAATTCCAAAGTCCGAAAGTTGTTGTTTTATCCACAACAACTGTGTGCAACAAAGGCTAAGAGCCATATACTCAGCCTCAGTAGTGGACAAAGCAACACTTGCTTGCTTTTTGGAAAACCATGAAATAAGGGAATTTCCTATAAATTGGCAAGTTCCGCTCGTGCTTTTTCTATCTATTTGCAGCCACCATAATCTGCATCAGTAAGCATGTAAGTCGAATGTAGATCCTTATCGTACCAAATACCTAAGGTGGGCGTGTGCTTAATATAGCGGAATATTCTTTTTACCGCATTTAAGTGTGACACCTTAGGTTGACTTTGAAAACGAGCACACATGCATACGCTAAACATGATGTCAGGCCTACTAGCAGTTAAATATAGTAAAGAACCTATCATAGATATAATCCATTATCAACGTCTTTACCATGTTCATCTTTGTCTAATTTAGTAGTGACACTCATAGGCGTGGGGGATGGTTTCAAATTTTCAAAATTGAACTTCTTGATCATGTCGTTTACGTACTTAGCTTGGCTTATATGAATTCCTTTACTCGTTTGCTTAATCTGCAAGCCAAGAAAATAATTAAGTTCACCAACCATAGACATTTCAAATTCAGCTTTCATACAATTTTCAAAATCTTAACGAGTCTATGTGAGGTAGAACCAAAATAATGTCATCTACGTAAATTTGAATAATAAGTAAATCTGATTTTTCTTGTTTCAAAAATAGTGTACTATCTATAGTACCACGTTTAAAATTATTTTCTAAAAGAAAAGTAGCAAAACGATCATACCATGCTCTAGGCGCTTGCTTTAGCCATATAGTGCCTTCTTTAGTTTGTACACGTGATCAGGATGTTTCAAATCTTCAAAACCGGGTGGTTGCTTCACGTATACTTCTTCTTGTATAAATCCGTTTAGAAAAGCACTTTTGACGTCCATTTGATACAATTTAAAATCTTTCATGCAAGCAATAGCAAGTAAGAGTCGTATAGCTTCTAAACGTGCTACGGGTGCAAATGTTTCATCGTAGTCTATTCCTTCTTCTTGATTATATCCTTGAGCTACGAGTCTTGCTTTATTTCTAACGACCTTTCCTTCTTCATTCATTTTGTTCCTAAATACCCACTTTGTGCCTATTATTGTCTTATCTTGTGGTCGTGGCACTAAATCCCATACATCATTTCTAACGAATTGATTAAGTTCGTCATGCATAGCATCAATCCAAGATGAATCACTCAAAGCATCATGCACATTTTTAGGCTCAATTTCAGAAATCATAGCATGAAATTCATTTATTTCATCCGAAGTGATTCTTCTACGTGGTCGCACACCGTGAGTGATGTCGCCTATGATGAGATCATGTGGGTGATCTCTATGCCATCTTGGTTGATTATTTTCTAAGTTATCATGCATTTCTATATGATCATGCATTTCTAGTGTTCATTCATCTCATGCATATCAAAAGATCATTTTCTTCATCCAAAACGGGTTTCAATTCAAAATCATCATCATATTCCTTTTCTTTATCAATCTCTCCAAATTCATTGAATTTAACATGAATAGATTCTATGATTTGTCTAGTGAGAGGATCATAACATCTATATGCTTTTGAATTTATGGAATACCCAATAAAAATGCACTCAATGATTTGGATTCAAATTTATCTAAGTTATCTTTTGTATTCAAGACAAAACATTTGCATCCAAACACACGAAAATAATCTATCTTAGGCATGCGATCATTCAAAATTTCGTAAGGCGTCTTGTTTATTTTCTTTCTTATAGATAGGCGATTTACAATATAGCATGCACAATTTACGGCTTCCGCCCACAGAAATCTAGGCAATTTATTTTCGCAAAGCATGGTTCTAGCGATTTCTTGTAGTGTGCGATTCTTTCTTTCTACTACTCCATTTAATTGTGGAGTTCTAGGTGGCGAAAACTCATGTTTAATTCCTTTTTCTTCACAAAATGAAATCATCTCTTTATTTTTAAACTCACCGCCTCTATCGCTTCTTATTCTTTTCACATTTACGCCGTATTGATTTTCAAGTTGTTTAATTAATTTAGCGATTTCTACGGCGCTATCATTATGTGCAAGAAATAAAGTCCAAGTATAACGAGAAAAGTCATCAACAATACGCATGCATAGTGACGCCCACCAAGGCTTGTAGTGCGACTAGGACCAAACAAATCGATATGCAATAGTTCTAGTATTCTAGTCGTGCTTATCTCATTTTTAGGCTTAAGTGACTCACGTGTTTGTTTGCCTTTTATGCAAGATTCACACAACTGAAAGTTGTCTAAATCAAGCGTAGGCAATCCCCGTACTAGGTTCTTTCGTTGCAATTTTTCTAGTGTAGAAATACCTATGTGTCCTAAACGTCTATGCCACAAATTCACATTGGGTTCATTTGACATAAACATTTAACTTTGGTCTACTACATCATCCATAGATAGTGTGAATATTTCCTTCACGTTTTCCTTTTAAAACGGTTTCTCCATTTTTATATTATATTACAATAAGGGTGAGTAAAACACACATTGAAACCATTGTCAACAAATTGAGAAATACTAAGAAGATTGTAAGATAAGTTGCTTACCAAAAACACGTTGGAGATTTGAAGTGTATCGGATTCCAATCGTACCTTTACCAATGATCTTGCCTTCATTGTTGTCTCCAAAGGTCACGGATCCGCCTTTTGTGACCTTCTTTAATTTGGAGAAAGGCTCGGGTCACCGTCATGTGCCTCGAGCAACCACTGTCAAGGAACCACTTTATTGATGTGTCTTTTGATGAGTGGTCTCCCTGCAATGTAAAAAGGTGATTTAGGTACCCTTTTAATTTTGGGTCCTTTCGAGTTAGTTAATCACCTTTTAGTAAAGGTACCTTTCGGTACCCATACTTGGGTGATCCTTCTCGGTCTATCAAATGGCAAGTAGATGAAGGTGCGATATATACATGTGGTGCATGTACTTTGGGTCTTTGCCCAAGGACTCCTCTATACTCATTGTATGAAGGACGTTTTGATATGTCCTTGTGTGCGTGTGCGTAGTGCGTGGATGATATGTATTCGTGTATGCATTGATCTTTCTTCTCATATCTATATGGTACACGTTATATTTCACATGATATGAGGGAGTGGGGCGTGTGGAAGGGGGTGCTTTTTGCGTCATCTTAGACGCCACTTGATGCTTAGGGGTGTCTACTTTCTTAGACACAACAAACTTGGTTGGTTGGTTGATACTTCGTTAGTATCAACTTATCCCAATCCAGTTTTGTCACTGTCATGCTTTTGCGATAATATGATGCGATGCAGCATGTTTGACCCTGTATCGAATTGTTTCATCATTTTCTCTCTGTATTCCTTGATTTCAAATTTGAAATCTCGGATTTCATTTCATTATTTTGAGAAGTAATGATGAGATCTCGGTTTTTAATGCAGTGATGACACATGAAGACTCTTTCTTTGAATCGCTTAATTGAGCGACAAGATTCTCGTTAGAAGATTCTAACAGTTTCTTGTCTTCAATTAAACGTTTCTTTTCTTTTGCGAGAGTCTTAGTAAATTTATGTAATTCAAGATACTGACTAAAAAGATCATCATAAGAAGGTTCAGAGTCAGAGTCAGATCTGATGATACCTCATTAGATGCCTTTGAAGCGAAGCAAACTTGAGCGGTCTCCTCTTCGGTCTCAGTTTCAGAGTCTGATGAGTCACTCCATGTGGAGGCCTTTAGTGCACGTTTCCTTTGTTTAGGATCTGAGACGGGTCTATTTTTGTTCCGCTCCTTGTCAGGGTACTTATTAGTTTGCTTTTCTTTGTTTGGGCAGTCATATGATAAGTGTCCGAGTTTGCCGCATTCATAACATTTAATGTCCTTATCATTTGACTTGTTTTTATTTCTCTTAGATGTAGTGCCCTTGTTTTTATTTCTAAATGATTTTCTCATGAATCTTCTTAGTCCTTTAGCCAATAGAATTAAGTCATCATTATCCGATTCGGAATCACTATCATCTACGTGATCGGAGGGAGGGGAGTATTCATTTGATTTAAAAGCAATTGTCTTACCTTGTTTGGTTGATTCCGATTTCCGAATAATAAGTTTGTTTTCATAAACTTTGAGTGAACCAATGAGTTCTTCCATTTTTATTGACTTAGTCTCCTTGCTTTCTTCTATAGCAGTCACTTTAGGATCCCATTCCGAAGGAAGGCTCCGTAGGACTTTCTGTACCTTTTCCTGCGTTGTAAAAGCCTTACCAAGAGACTCAAGAGAGTTATAGATGTTAGTCAAACGAAGATCCATATCTACAATTGACTCATTAGGCAACAACTTAAAAGACTCAAGAGTAGACATGAGCATATTAATTTTAGACTCTTTTACTTGACTCGTGCCTTCGTGTTTCATTTCTAAGATTCTCCACATTTCTTGTGCACTCGAACAATTGGACACATAACTAGACTCACTCTTACTTAAACCATTTAAGAGTAATTGCATGGCCTTAGCATTCATACTCAGTTTCTTTTTGTCTTCACTAGTATAGTCTTGTCTCGTTTTAATTACTTCTAGTGTGACTCCATCTACAATGGACAATTTAGATGGGACATATGGACCATCTTCAATTATTGACCAAAGGTCTATGTCTATAGCCATAAGAAAAAGTTTCATCCTAAGTTTCCATTGAATAAAAGACTCACCGTCAAAGAGTGGAGGCCTTTGGCTCGACATACCTTCTTGTTCGGTTTTGAGATTTGTGGATGCCATCTCACTGAATCGTTGGATTCCTTGTCGTGAGTATTCCTGCGCTCTGATACCACTTGTAGGATCTGCAAGGCACCACTAGAAGGGGGGGGTTGAATAGATGGTGCGGAAAGTGTGCTTTTTAAAATTTCTTTAAACCTGAACAATTCAAGTTCTGAAAACAGATTCTGTTTTCAGGACCTGTTTTAAAACGTTTTTAAAACCAGGTTAGAGGTCTCCAAAAATTATGAAATTTTGAGAGAACTTAGCCTCAGATGTTATGAGGGTCCCCTAAAAATTTCAAATCAAAATTCAACCTTTAACCCCTTCAAAAACCGTTGGCACTCAGATTGTGCAAATCTGCCAGAAACGGTAGATGGTTTTGAAAAATTAATTCCTATTTGTGTGAATGTCCAAATGATCTGAAAATTTGACCAATAACTCTCACACACTATTTGAAATGGGTTGAAACAGTTTTTGAAAATTCTTTTGGGAAGTAGGTCAAATACACCAAAGTCTCAACCTTTGCAAGTCTGAAAATCAGACTGCACTAGTCTCAGAACTTTTGATGTTTGACTGACCTATACTTGTCCAAAAGGGTTGAAACTTGTGCCAAATTAACCCTAGAACGTTTATGTATGTTTCTGGAAATTTTATAATTTTTAAAAACGTTTACTATTTTTGCGAACGTGAACAATATGAGTAAACAGCGCAGAAACTGAAACGTAAATGCAGAAAGTAAATTGCACCAAGAATTTTATACTGGTTCGGTTATAAACAACCTACTCCAGTCTTCAAGGAACACCTTCCTTGGTTCACACTAATTTCACACACGCAGTACACCTTACCGCAGGGTTGATAGAGTTACACCTTAACTCCAACCCTTTACAAACCTTGTATTGTGAGTACAATTTGCACGAACACCACCACCTCGCTAGAATGAAGATTGATCACACCTTGATCAATCTTTACAAAGATGTATGAATGGTGGTTTCTATGAAGCCTATTCAAGAATGAAAGAATAAAGTACAATAGGCTTTTTACAAGAGAAGAAAGAAAGAAAGTGTAGGAGAAGAAAGCTTTTGCACTTTGATCACTTTTGAATAATTCTTGGTGTTGTTTTTGTTTGTTCTCTCTTTCCTTATAGAATGTCCAGCCGTCCCCTATGCACCTCTCCCTCTTGAAAATTTCCTTTTAATTGCTTGAGAGAGTGTGAGACATCATGGTGACAATGTTTTGCTTACTTGGCATCACTCCATTGGACCATCATTTAGTCATTGCTTACTTGCACCTTTTGATTGGCTCAATGTTGTCATCATTTGATGACATGGATATTCTGAAAAAAACACTAAATATATGCCAAATAATCAATTATTAAATCATGCCATAATAGTCACAATTTGTCATAAAGTGAGACACAAAAATCCTTCCTTCCACCCTTGAAAAATCGGCCATATCACATTGTTAATGCTGAAATTTTCAGCATTTACCATATGAGATAAATCAATATTTCTTCCATTTTTCTTTGAATTTCTTCCATAAAAATACATCCATTATTTAAGGTAAGTCTTGCTACAAGATGAGAATGAACTTGGACACCAAAGGAGAGTCACATTCGGCCAACCACTTCACACATGCTGAAAAATTTCAGCATGTGTGATATAAAGAATATCACACTTAACCTTACATACAATTCAAATCATTTCCATAACTCCTTGATTTATTCCTTAATGAAAAATCAACAAAATATCCCTTAATGTTGAAGAAATCGGCCACAAGTGTGTGACATGCTGAAATTTTCAGCATGTGACATAAGAGAGGTGTATGTTGAAAACTTACCTTTTGTAGCTTCTCTCTTTGATTCATCAACATTGTATGATTGATCTTGACCAATCAACATGCCAACAAGGCTCCACATGTGCTCCATCTCAGCTGGGGTGACGTTTAAGTGTATATGCATGTGCTGAAATTTATTTTTGCTAACTTTAAAATAGTGCACATTTAATATTACACACATGTAATATTCCAATCAGCCCTTAATTTAATTTTCTAGAACACTTTAAGATGTATATTATATGTAAAAAGTGTCTAGATACGTGCCACATCATGTTCAAGAAAAACGTTCCATGTCAAGTGCGTAGAAAACCGAATTTTCGATATTTATCGATTACCCGATTTTTCTCTAATTTAAATTCCAACTTTTGCACATGCTATATATATTATGTTATACATAATATATATAATATATACTTTAATTTTCAGCACTTGGCTGATTTAAAGTGGTACCATAAACATGTGACAAAAATAAAATTGGAATCTTCACATTTTGGCCTAAATGTGGGATGATTTGTGTGTGCCAACATGGAAAGTATTTTTGTCTCAATATACAGTGTATGGCACGAAATTTTAATAAATTTTGATGTATATGGGCTGGCCATTTATTTATGGCAAGTACGTGACACGTTGGCGAAGTTTCGGTATCGCCCGATACGACAAATTTCGGTTTAGAACCTTTTATCGTGTCGTATTTAATTTGTCATCACCATATCTTATATCATATGATATAAGATCTGAATATACTCATAAATATGAGTTAAGTATAGTGGTGTGACGTAACGTACGTTCGTAAGATATATAACGTGTTAGTACGTTGGAATAAATGTGTATGTGCCTTTTAAAAAATCTGAAAATAATATATATGTATATATGGCGTGTGAAATTGATGTGGGGAGGAGGAGAGACTTTCCTTCCATAGCCATGTTGCCTTCATGTCTTTTCCAAATGCATCTTCCTTTAATGAACTACTTAGTTTATTAAACTAAGTACTTCACTTAATGAACTACTTTAGTTCATTAATTGTGGCACCTGAAAATAGTATAAACTCAACAAATGTTCGCCATATGATGTAAGCTTTAAAGCTTCATGGCTCGTTAGTTCGGCAACATAATATATAAGCTAAATAAGGCAAGTTATCATGCATACATGTACACTTGTGTATATATATATATATATATCCAACGTTATATATATATATATATATTCAAATTTCTTTATTTTGAAATCACTCAAACCCTCATATTTCTACAGTTTTCTCACAGTAATGCCAGGAGAGGCAGAGATTTTCAGAAGTACGTGCCAAGACTAATCATGGAAAACTGAAGTTTTGTGTCTTATTGAGAGGCTTGACAGGGGAAGGAAATCACTAGATATGTCCATGGGTAGATTTAATTTATTTTGAGGATGACACTGGTGTTGATTGAATATTAATGTGGATCCATTTTCGTTCGGTTTGTAGCGTTAAAATTGTAAGATCCATGAAGAACACTCTAAAAAAAATAAATAGAATGTGACAATTTTTTAAAATATTTTTCTTTTAGCTTACACCAACTAAAAATATTCATCGAAATAAGAAAGAAGAACATGAGAGATTGAATGGAGACACATAATTTATTGTGGTTCGAATCTCATTGATTATACTCCACTACCACTTCGTTTTCAAAGTGAATTTTAACAACTATATAAATTGCCTCGGAAAAATAAATACGCTCTAGTAAAAAAAATCTACAACAATTTGTGCAATAACAACTCTTGTAACAACTAACAGGCAACAAATTTAAAGCTTTTCGACTTTTCTCTTTGCAACTTCAACGTAGATATTTCTAATAACTTTCCCAAATAAGTTTTGAAAGAAAAAGTGGAGTTACACATTCAAATCAAGTGTAAATTACAAGCAATCAATCAAACATGTTTACTTCCTATTGTCTTAGACTTCAATACTTTTATAATACAACAATTGATACGCAATATAAGCTTAATGAGCATTAACTGCTTTTGTGCTTGAGATCTTTTTGAGATGAAGAGAGAATAAAGCTTGGAGCAGCTGAAAGTGTGTATTTGCCTCTTGAGTACTTCTTGTACATATAGATGAGATCATTTTCGTTATTCAGCCTTCTACAACGTATCTCATTTCTCTGATTGCTCTTCAGGTAGCCCAATTTGTCTTCAATCACTTTATTTTAAATTGGTTGAATCACAGCCATTTAGGAGATCTTACATAGGCGTATAAACATTCAAAATAACATTATAATTACAATCGATTTGGTCTAAAGAAAAAAGACGGAAAACTTCAAAACAGTATAAGTAACATACACACACATCAAATGCCAATAGCAAAATCAAGAAACATTGCCAATATCATTGACAATAAGTTAGATGCACCCTTCAACAAGAGAATAGAAGGAAAGTCATAACCAACCCTCTATTTTTCTCTTTTTTTTGTAATCATCAAAAGAAAGCGAACGAGAGAACCAGACACAAAACTAAAATAAACACATATACAGCAACATAAACCATAAACCGTAGCATCATAGACATGTACACAAGTCATAACCTATGTGTTAGGTCCGTAACAAACATCTAGAGGGAGGTGAATAGAGAGTTAGACAATTTTACAGAATTTTCTTGTTTTTGGCTTTCTCCATCTCAAATGGAATTCAAAATCAAAACAAGAATGAGAGATGAGAGACAATGGATGAGTACACTAGATATAGAGTGGTTCAAATCGTAAATAATTCTACTCCACTACCACTTTGTTCTAAAAAACATATTACAAGTGTTAAAACAATTGCACAGTCAGCTACGAAGAAGACATCCAAAGAATTGTTGCTGGAGAAACTTGAACATGTTTCTACCAAGCAACAGAGGTGAATCAAAGTTTGTTCTTAGTTCAAAAGCTTCAGTGCAGCAATCAAGAAGGTAGAATTTACAAGATCTGAGACTTAAGTCTCTTGAAGATTTTAGCTTGGCAGCTAAGGTTCTTCATAACCCATGAAGATTTTAGCTCGGCGCTAAGGTTCTTCAAGACCTCTTGAGAACAGAGATTAAAAACATTTGGGTTTGAAGATTTCAACTCGTCGCTAAGGCTCTCCTCAGCCTGTTTGAAAAAAGATTTAAAAGTTATAAGATTTCAGCTTTAGCCTAAGGCCCTTCACAGCCTATAGAAAAAGATTTTAAGGTTAGAAGATTTCAGCTTATTATAAACAAATGATTTTAAAAGACAATGTGTGCAGATAAAGATCTCTGCCTACGAAAATGGCTCTTCACAGCCCATAGAAGAAGATTTCTGCCTATGGCAATGGCTCTTCACAGCTCAGAGATGAAGAAATTTGAAAAAATAGTATGAAGACGAAGAGTGAAGAGTTTTGAAGAAAGTGTTTTAGCATAAAGCTTGGCAAGGTGAGTTCTTCTAAAAACAGTTTCAACAGAGGAGAAAATATTTGGCCAGGCGTATTCTTTCACTGCTTCTTCTTCTTCTTCTTCTGCACTCTTGACTCTGATACCATGTTGGAATTTCAGAATTGTAGAGTATGAAGCGGAAGCAAGTGTTTTAAAGCATTTGGAGGACCACATATTGTATAATTTGTAAGAGTAAATTGTAAAATAGAAGATTTGAATTGGAGGCTGAATATTGTAAAACTTTTATTCAGACTTAAGTTCTTAATCGCAGAACTTCACTATAAAAAAGTGTTTTCCTTGTATAAGGCTTGAAAGAGGTAAGACACCTCAAGCCATCAATGGCTATTTTTAACGGCTATATTCTTATGTATAATTGTTTATCAGTACACTGAGATAGTGGATTTATATACAGTATATTCGTATAAATACTCTAGCTTCGCTATGCCTCTGTTTATTTCTCCAGTGCTGCCTCCGAGGTTTCTTATGTCCAAGTATTTCAGTTCGGTAGTGCTATCCTTATTGCCGCTATTAATCTTTGTTCTGTTTGCTCAGCGTAGTTTGGTCCATTTGTTTATGCCTCCACCTTGTCTCCTCAGCTTGGCATCTTTGTGCATTCACTTCGTCACCTTGGCTTCGACATTCTTTCCTTTAGCTCAGATACTTCATTACCTCGGTCTTTCCTCATTTCAGCTCACCTTGGCACTACTTCTTTTGGCTTGGACTCCGTCTAGATTCCAACACCTTTCACCTTGGTGCTTTATCTCAGCATTGCATCGTTTCACTTCGCCACTGCTTTCTGTTACCTCGACACTGCATTTTTTAGCTCGACACTTCTTCTGAGCTCGAGTACTTCCAACCTCACCTTGGCTTGGAACCTCGGTTCGATACTTCTCCTTCTGGCTTACTTCAGCTTAGCACATCAGCTCGGCTCTGATCTTTGTACTTTGATCCTCGCCTTGGTATGGCACCTCGGCTCAGTACTCTTTTCTTTACTTCAGCTAGGCACCTCAGCACGGCTAGTCACTTTATTTCTGCATGCTCTTCAACGAATATGACAAGTGTCAGTCTGTCTTTTGTTTTGTAAGACATGTGATTCTATGATTAGATGTTTATTTCCAAAACATACAACACAAGAGAGTTCACTATTTAACCGGTTTACCATATTGAATTATTGGTGAATGAATAACTACAAGTCCTGAGTAATTGTTCGTTGACTATATTAATATGTACGACCACTATGGCATATCGAGTTTACAATATTGTCGTTCGAACATGACTGGAGCTACTGGTTTAAACGATATTGATAAAATTGATTTGAACTCGTAGTGTGAAATGGATCATATTCGATATTATAATTCCTACTATAAGGGAAAAGGATAATCGATGTTACCATGGACTCATGTGCAAAGAAGAAAGTTCCCCATAAGCTTGATATGTCCAAATTGTGGAAAAAGTAAACCAACACACCCTTTTCTTCTTTGAATTTCTTTGGTTGGTCAGAAGAATTCCAAGGGTAGGAGGAATGTATGTCGTTTAATCAGACAGCTAACACCATTCAAGACAGCATGACGCGTGTTTGCGAATTTTTTTAGCTTTCCGTTTCTAATAAAACTCATAGCTATACCAATTCATAATCTTCACTAATGATGACAAACTACTAGATTTTGTCGGTTGTTGTCAAACTCATGCCCGTCAAGATGATATATATTTGGAGCAAATTCAACTCTAGTATCAAATGAGTTATGTACTGGAGCTAGATATATATACCTTTGAGTTCAAGGTGAAATCCCTAATCCTGGGGCCCCTACCGCCCCAGCCTCAAGCAGCATCGTAGAGAATGTAAATCAGAAGCCCAGCGGCCTCCTAGGTTGAGTGAGATCTTACACAGTGACCCAACACAAGGTGCCCCCTACAAAATAGACCTTCAAGCCTAGCAGCAGCAAGCACCCACACTATGCGTGTCCTTGGATTTGAACTCTTAACATTTTAGAGTAAATCTCAACCCGAGTGCCAATTGGACTATGCCTTGGACACGTAATGATATATACCTGATCTGCCTTTTGTTCAAGGCCAGCAAAATCCTCGTCTGACATTTTGTCGGTTTTTTGGTCCATTCCGAGCAGTGCTATGTCCCCTTTATCTTGATTCAACATTTCCTCTATTCGTTTTGAGGGCATAGCCTTCTTGGTACTCGGGTTGGAATTTGCTTCAAGAGGTCAAGAGTTCGATTCTAGGGACAATCAAAGCGTGGGTGTTCCTTTGCTGCTAGGCTGAAAGCATGGTTTGCGAGGGACACCTTGTGTGGGTCACTGCATAAGATCTTACATGATCTAGGAGGCCACTGGGCTCCTAAGTTGCATCCTCCACACATACTCCTTAAGGCTGGGATGGTGGAAGCATCCAGGATGAAGGATTTCACTTTTTGCTCCAATGTTTCCTCCATTCTCGTATGTCACACTTTGAAAGTGACACCTGGTCGAACCTCGTGAACTAGTACTTAGTTATTATCATCACGACAAATTTTCCTGTACACTTAGTGTTAGAAAATATTAAGTTTTGATGATTTGCACAATCGGTACTTGGAACGACTGATTAGGCATCTCATGTGAAGTGTTTGAAGGTCTATATACTTCGAACGCCTACATTAGGCGCTTCATGTGTCTTGGTTGGATTCCAGTACACTTCGAACGCCTACATTAGGCGCTTCATGTGAAGTGTCTAGACGTCCGCACACTTCAAATGCCTACATTAGGCCCTTCATGTAATTTGAGAAAAAGGCAGTACACTTTGAATGCCTACATTAGGCGCTTCATGTATACCACTAAGTCAAAAGTACTTTTCCCTCCAAAATGGGCACGTACATCAAGCTACTTTCTAATAAAAGTCAGAAGTAGTTCGAACAAGCATGAAGGCCTAGTTTAGGCGCTTCATGTGACTTCGAACGCCTTCAGCTGCCCACATAAGGCGCTTTATGTGACATCGAACGGATGTTCAATTTCATATAAAGCGCTCCATGTCACATTGAACGCCTGTTCAGAAAACGGATTAGGTGCTTCATGTGACCAACGTTACAAAGGTCTTATGCTTTACTGTCTAACATTATTTGACTCTTTGTACCCTCTCTTTCAGTGCTATTTTCAGGTTCTCTCTCACTCTTGAAAGGATGACCTTTCCTCTTTAAGCTTTCAAAAAGAAACTTCTCCAAGAAGGTTGCTACCAACCAAGAGAAGATCTCCAATGAAGAGGTCATGCCATCACAAGAAGACAAAGCCCATTATTGGCTCTGCAGAAATTTCAAACGGGCAGAAAATCAAGGAAGATAAAACAAGGGTTCTATCTCATTCTTCTCCAACTTTCTACCATTCAAGCTCTCAAATTTCTCTCAAAGTTTCAAGCTTTCAAAATAGTTGTAATCTTGTACATTTTACTTTATTGTTGAGAGTTGTGTTGTAAAGGAAGAAGTAGAGTCTTCTTTTTATTGAGTGAAGATTGCGAGAGACAAGTGTAGATTGTTGGTCAAGAATCAAGGGTTCTTCTTGTTTGAGAAATCTAGACCTTGGAGGGTTACTTGATAGTGTTGTGGTACACTATACTCCCTACAAGAATTCTTTGAGGGCAAAGAAGTTCTTTGGAGGCTAGACTTCAAGGGGTTAGGTTTCTTGGTTGTGGTCTAGGCGTGTGGCCTAGTTTTTATCTTTGTGGATTTTGTTTTTGATTGTTGTTTCCCCCATAGAAATAACAATCCCTCATTCAAAATCTTTCTTGTGGAAAATCATGAAGGTAGAAGAGTAGAGTCATTTGACTTGAATCTCTATATATCTTTGTGTTCTTTACGCTTCCGCAAAGTTTCATTCTTTTCAAGAACACACCCAAGTATTGGTTGGACTCAAAAAAAACATATTCAAGAAAATATCTATACTTGGTGAACACACTATTCAACCTCCCTTCTAGTATGTTCTAAGGGACCTAACAATTGGTATCAGAGTGAAATCTTGAGTAGTTGAGTTCAAATAGCAAGATTTGATCTTAAAGTATGGATCCCTTTAGTTATGATGATGCTACTTCCCCTAGTGGTGATGCCTCAAGAAGAAGGAGGCAAGAGACAATTCTCCCTTCCATTTCTAGTGTCCATGTCAAGGTTCCTATGTTTGATCCTCTCAACTACCCACTATGGAAATCAAACATGGAAACATATCTTCGTTCTTGTGGGTACCGTATATGGAGAGAGGTATCAAATGGTTCCACCATTCCTTTTGATGTTGATGATCCTACTCCAGAAGAGGATTTGCAATTTGCGATAAATAGCAAAGCTCTTGCTATTTTAAATAGCTCTCTTACCCCAAATGACAGAGCTCAAATACAAGGAGTCCAATCCGCCCATGAAGCTTGGACTAAGTTGGAGATGATCCATAAAGGAACATCTCAAGTGAGGAAGGCTAAGAGGAGACAACTTATTAAACAATTTTACAATTTCAATGTCCCCGAAGGCGAGAAGATAAAGGAGTCTATCCAAAGATATACCAAGCTTGTCAACTTACTCACTGCAGTTGGCAAAAAGATTGAAAAAGAGGATCTCAACCATTGCTTTCTAAATAGCTTAGGAAGAGAATGGAATGCTAAGGTAACGGCCATTGAGGAGTCCTAGAATTTGGAAACTATCACCTTGAATGAGCTCTACGGGAATCTCATCACTTATGAGATTCATCTTGATGCACAAGATAAAAATGACTCCATCCGCAACTCATCAAAAGCCCTTGCATGCGAGTCGGAGAACTCAGATGATGAAGTCGGACTTCTTGTTACAAGGTTTCGACATTTTGCTAGAAAGAATGAAGATGAAGCCAAGAGATTCATCAAAGAAAAATTTTCCAAGGACAAAGTGAAGGACCAAGACAACAAATGCTATAAGTGTTGGAAGTTTGGTCACTTCATGAAAGATTGTCGGGTGAAGCAGTCGCAACTCAAAGACAAGAAGTCCATCTACCAGAGGAAGAAGGCCTTACAAACGGAAGTAGCCCAGTGGGAGAGCATTCTTTCTGGGTTTGAGAGCGACAACAACGACAATGATGATCTCGCTCTCACGGGGGTTGTTCATGATGATCTTGATAAGGAGTTCTATGCACTAATGGCCATTGACGACGACATGGAGGTATGCAATATTTCATCTCACTATAGATTGATAGATGAAAAGATGATTTAGTGCAAGAAAATGATTTTTTGATTTGAAATATAAACGTGTCAAAAAGGACTTTAGAGCATGTTTAAATGAGTATAATGAGATGTTAGAGAATCATATTGCATTACAACTTGAGCATGATATATTTTTGACCATGCATGTGATTGCACTACAAGAGAAACATGATTTGATGAAATCATACGCTCAAGCCCTTGATAAAAAGAAAATCGATTCAAGGGTAGGTGTTAAAAAGGTAGACATTGTCAAGGATGCATCTAGGTTAAATATGAAAGCTAAGATCAAACCTAGTGCCATGTATGCATCTAAGAAGGGTACACCAAGGAAACAAGCATAAGCTGTCAAGGAGTCTAAAACCTCCTTGAAGAAACAATGGCACATGCCTAAGGTAAAGGCAAATACACCAAAGGTGTCAAAACCTTTGGTTCAAATCGTGAAACAAAAACCTTCTTTCATTCCAAAGAAGGTCGTTCCTGAAAAGAAATCACAAAATGTGCCAACGCACAAGCATGCACATTCCCACAAACATACTCCTACATGTTTCTATTGCAATAGGAAAGGTCATGTAGAAAGAGTATGTAGGGCTAGGAATAATAAGAATCTTGTGTGGGTGCCGAAAGGCGAAATGAAGGTAACTAACCTTCAAGGACCCAAAACAAAAAGGGTACCAATATCATATGGTTCATTTACAGGCCCTAGCACTCAATGGAGAAAGCGAAGGCAAGAAGGTCAAATGGGTCTTGGACAGTGAGTGTTCCAACCATATGACGGGAGACAAAAGTCTATTCCATAGACTCACTATGCAAGATGGAGAAGTTGTCCACTTTGGAGGTAGCAAAGGCCAAATCAAAGGACACGGTATTGTGGGCAACAATTCCTTCTCTCTTAGTGATGTCTTATATGTTGTAGGACTAAAGTTCAACTTGATAAGTGTCAGTCAACTATGTGGTGCTAATTATGAGGTATCGTTTTTGAAAACAAAGTGTGTTGTGAAAAAGGATAATACTATCTTATTTGAGGCTTTGCGTTTCAAAAATATTTACAAACTTAGCATCAACGATTTGGTTTCTCAAAAAGTATCTTGCCTAGTTGCTAAAAATGATTTGACGCAGCTATGGTATAGACGTCTCGAACATGTATGTTACAAAGCATTTAAGTTTATTTGCGAAAACAATAAAGTCCGATGCCTTCCGAAAATGAGTTTTGAAAATCATGACTTGTGTGACACTTGTCAAAAGGCAAAGCTTGTGAAAACAAGCTTTAAACCAAAAACAAATATATCCACCTCCAAACCCCTACAATTACTACATATGGATTTGTATGGAGATGTCGGAACAAAGTTTAGGTGGTAAACATTATACCTTCGTGGTAGTAGATGACTATACTCGTTATACATTGGTGATGTTTCTTGCTAAGAAAAATGATGCATATAGTGAATTCATGAATTTAAGTAGACGATTGGAAAATCATGTTGGTGACACCATTAAGACCATCCGAAGTGATCGTGGTGGTGAGTTTGATGGTGATTTTGAAAGATTTTGTGAATCCAAAGGATACTCACATGATCTTTCTGCACCTAGAACTCCACAACAAAATGATGTAGCCAAATGAAAGAATAGAACTCTACAAGAAATGTGTAGAGCGATGTTAAGTGAGTTCGGCTTGCCCAAATATTTTTGAGCCGAAGCGGTAAATGTCGCTTGCCATGTGATTAATCGTGTATATTTGAGACCATACCTAAATGTGACACCTTATGAGCTTTGGAATGGTAAAGTTCCCAACATTGGGTATTTCAAAGTGTTTGGTTTCAAGTGTTTCATACTTAATACCAAGGACTCTTTGGACAAACTTGACCTCAAAGCGGATGAAGGTATCTTTTTAGGTTATGCGTCAAATAGTAAAGCATTTCGTGTTTTCAACAAAAGGAGTCAAAAGGTGAAAGAATCAGTCCATGTTAAGTTTAATGAGTCATTTAATGACGAACCTAAACTTAATGAGAATTGTGAAGAAAATGAAGATGTGACTCCTCAAGAAGAAATTCTTGAGGACATTCCTACGGTTGCTCATCAACAAGAGATTGTTGATGAGTCTCCAAATGGAAACAACTTCATTGACTTGAGAGTATAACCTATTGAAGGTAATCCTCCACCTAGTGTCCATGAACTTAGTGAGTCAAATAGAAATTATTCTCATACTCATATTGTTGATACACAAAATATAGAAAATGCATCGCATGTTCCGGAAAATGAGAATCTTTTAAATGATGAAGTTTCGTCACTTCCGAAAAGTGATCATGAGGAAGTTGGAGGAGATGTCTCCAACCTTCCTAGATCATTCAAGCATAAAAGTTCTCACCCAGATGATTTGGTCCTAGGTGATTTGAATAGGGGTATCACCATACGGAGGCAATATAGAGAGAATGCATTTGTCTCTCTTATAGAGCCTAAAAATGTCAAAGATGCACTTCTTGATGAAAATTGGATCTTGGCTATGCAAGAAGAGTTAAACCAATTTGAGAGAAGTGATGTTTGAGAGTTGGTTCCCAAACCACATGATCATCCTATATTGGTACGAAATGGGTATTTCGTAACAAGATGGATGATCAAGGAAATGTCACTAGCAACAAGCCTAGATTAGTTGCTCAAGGATACTGTCAAGAAGAAGGTATCAATTTTGATGAGACATTGTATCCGTAGCACGGCTTGAAGCTATTGGAATGTTATTGGCATATGCTTGCTATAGAGATTTTAAACTTTACCAAATGGATGTTAAATCCACCTTCTTGAATGGTTTTATTCAAGAAGTGTATGTTGCACAACCTCCCGGGTTTGAATGTCATGATTCACCACATCACGTTTTCAAACTTAAAAAACTCTTTATGGTCTCAAACAAGCTCCAAGAGCTTGGTACGAGAGGTTAAGCACTTTTCTTCTTAATAATGGATTCTCAAGGGGTAAAGTTGACAGTACTTTGTTCATAAAAGAACAAGGTAAAGATCAATTAATTGTTCAAGTATATGTTGATGATATTATTTTTGGTGCTACTAACAATTGTCTTTGTGAGCAATTTGCTAGTCTTATGCAAGGTGAATTCGAGATGAGCATGATGGGAGAACTAAATTACTTCCTTGGATTACAAATCAAGCAAACCGAAGATGACGTGTACATTTCCCAAACCAAATACATAAAGGATTTGCTCAAGAAGTACAATTTTGGTGAAGAAAGAGAAGTAAACACACCAATGAGCACAAGCGCCAAGCTTGATAAGGATGAGAAAGGAAAGCATGTTGAAGTAACCTTGTATCGTGGCATTATAGGTAGTCTACTTTATTTAACTGCTAGTAGACCCGATATTTTACATGCAGTGTGTTTATGTGTTAGATTTCAAAGTGATCTTAGGGAAATGCATCTAATTGCGGTAAAACGTATTCTTATACCTTAGATGTACTTTGAAATTTGGGCTATTTTATCCTAAAAATGCATGTTTTGATTTAAGAGGATTTTGTGACTCCGATTATGCTGGGAGTCTTGTTGATAGAAAGTGTACACCCGGGACTTGTCAATTTCTCGAAGATTGTCTTGTTTCTTGGTTTTCTAAGAAACAAAACAATGTTTCTCTTTCTATGGCGAAGCTTGAATATGTGTCGGCCGCCTCTTGTTGTGCATAATTATTATGGATGACAAACACTTTGAATGACTATAACATTCACTTTTCCAAAGTGTCTATTTTGTGTGATAACACGTCTGCTATCAATATTGCATGAAATCCCATCCAACATAGTCGGACTAAGAACATTGAAGTGAGATATCATTTCATCCGTGATTGTGTACAAAAGAACTTGGTTAGTGTGGAATTTGTTCCTACGCGTGACCAATTAGCAGACGTATTTACAAAACCCTTACCTAGTGATGTATTTGCATCAATAAGAAGTAGGATGGGTTGCTTAACATGGGTTAATAAAACCCATCTTAAGTTTTGAGCAAGAAAATTTTCAAACTTTCAAGGTCAGTATACATAAGGCGCTCCATCACATTTAGTTCAGGTGTTTAATGCTACATTAAGAGTCTGATGCTAAGGATGTCACTAGTTCGAAGTGATATCAATCGCCCTATGTCTCTAAATACAAGCGTTCGAAGTGCCATTAAGCGCCTTATCCACATTGGTTCACTTGTTCGAAGTGACATTAAGCGCTTAATCCACTCATCCACAACCGTTCAAAGTAACTTTAGGCGCTTCATCCTAGTTTATGAAATCGTTCGAAGTCATTTTAGGCGCCTAAACCCTAATTTTTCACTGTCAACCCAAGTGTCTCTTCAACTTTTCGCGTCAATCAATAGACATCAATTCCTGCCACCATTCCTCTTTCCCACGACATCCCCCACGTTTCCCCATCTTCCCTTTTCCCAAGCGCCTATTCTTCTTCTCTTTCCTCACCTCTTCTTCTTCCTTCCTTTACTCTACCACTTATTACCACTCCCTCACTATCTTCCTCCATTAACTCCATCACTCAAACCTCTTCATCTTCTTCTGCCCTCTTTTTCTTTAAATACCATCTTTCTTCACTTTATCTCACTCATTCCTCTTCATCCTCTGCACACATATTTCCAATCCTTTCTCTTCTCAAACCTTCAAATCATAAACTCTCAATGGCATCCGCAGGACCATTCAATGCCCGCGACGCCAAAAACGCAAACAAAACCGCGGGCGTTACAGAACCATAGGAAATCATACCCCTTCGTGAAGGGCTCTCCAAGGAAAACTTTCCTTGGATAAAGAAGTTTGATTTAGACTTCAAAAAACCACCTCCTCATACGGGTAAAGGCATTCATGTGTCAATGCACTCCCATCTGCTTTATGAAGAATGGAACAGCAGCAACAGGCCTGTCATTCCACTCAAATTGTTTCATCTCAGTGACTTAACTGAGACTCGAAATGCGGATCATGTCATCTCTTTGTTGGAACGTCAAAGATGGACCTCTCTCTGGTCCAGACTTGACATGCAAAAATTCTCTAGAGATCACACCAGGCTCTTTTATGCCAACATGTGGGTTACCCCACAATCTGAGTCTCAGTCATTTTCCTTGCACAACTGTCATTAAGAATACGCCTCTCGGCTTTTCTATACCAGAAATCTATGAGGTTCTCATAATAAAAACAAGGGTACTGAATGATTTTTCCATATTTACTGGAGTAGTAAATACGGAGTTCGTGAACAGGATGTTAAATTCGATCTGGGATATTTTCCCTCACGAAAGACTCAGAATATGCTTCTGGTGGACCGCATTTTGCTATCTGTGGTCACCTACTGCGTAAATGGTAAGTCGACTAGAAATCCAAGGAACATGGATTTCTATGTCACTTACCGCATCAAACATGAGACCCAGCTAAATCTTGCATGGATCATTGTAGAAGTCATGTTTGCTGCTCTCTGAAAGGGTTCCAAAGCCTTACATTTTGCCAATATTGTTACTATTCTATTAAAGTCAAAAGGTATCGCCATTCCTGATGGAGAGCTGACCCAAGTTGCTAAGACGAACTTCTATGATAACTACAACATTGCACAAGCCATCGCTCCTCAACGAAGAAAAGCCACTACCATTCCAGACATTGCTGATGAGGTTGATGAAGGTCCTCAAGAAGATATAGGAGGTAACAATTCGTCTAAGTTTCTATCACGAATTGCCTCACTTGAACAGACTGTTCAACAATTGCAGCTCCGTGATGCAGAACATGAAGTTCGGCATGCGCAAAATGAATTTCGCATGACAGTATTTAAAATGATTTCATGCAGATCAGTCCGTGGGCTCTTCCCCCAGATTTTGATGATTTAGGGGGAGAAGGTGGTGGTGATGGTCGTGCCAGTGCGGCTGGCGGCTCCGGTGGTGTTGAAGGGTCCATGACTGGATTCGCTGATTTTGCCGCAAGTGGAGGCTTTGGCTTTGGAGGATTCACACCTCCAAGTGGAGGTGCTGGTGGTGCAAATGCTTAGTTCTTCAGGCTTAGTTCTTCAGTTCTTCCTCAAATTGTCCTTAGTATTCTAAAAAGTCTTCTAGACATGTACAAAGCTCTTTCCTGAAAAGGAAATGGTTTCAAATTTTTGTTGTTTAATTTTGATGATGTTTTCTTGGTTAGACATTGCTCGCGTCATCATTTTTGACTCATGGATTCCAAGTTAATTCTTTTTATGCATCAAGTGAGGGGGAGCATAGGTTAAGGGGGAGCTAACTTTCAAAAGTTATGCACGTTGTGAAATCATCAAAAAGAGGAAGAATGTTAGAACATGTTAAGTTTTGATGATTTGCACAATTGGTACTTGGAACGACTGATTAGGCATCTCATGTGAAGTGTTTGAAGGTCAGTATACTTCGAACGCCTACATTAGGCGCTTCATGTGTCTTGGTTGGATTCCAGTACACTTCGAACGCCTACATTAGGCGCTTCATGTGAAGTGTCTGGACGCCCGCACACTTCGAACGCCTACATTAGGCGCTTCATGTGTTTTGAGAAAAAGGCAGTACACTTTTAATGCCTACATTAGGCGCTTCATGTGTACCACTAAGTCAAAAGTACTTTTCCCCCCAAAATGGGCATGTACATCAAGCTACTTTTTGATAAAAGTCAGAAGTACTTTGAACAAGCATGAAGGCCTGATTTAGGCGCTTCATGTGACTTCGAACGCTTCAGCTGCCCACATAAGGCGCTTTATGTGACATCGAACGCATGTTCAATTTCATATAAAACGCTCCATGTCACATTGAATGCCTGTTTAGAAAACGGATTAGACACTTTATGTGACCAATGTTACAAAGGTCTTATGATTTACTGTCTAACATTATTTGACTCTTTGTACCCTCTCTTTTAGTGTTATTTTCAGGTTCTCTCTCATTCTTGAAAGGATGATCTTTCCTCTTTAGGCTTTCAAAAAGAAACTTCTCCAAGAAGGTTGCTACCAACCAAGAGAAGATCTCCAATGAAGAGGACATGCCATCACAAGAAGACAAAGCCCATTATGGCTCTGCAGAAATTTCAAAAGGGTAGAAAATCAAGGAAGATAAAACAAGGGTTCTATCTCATTCTTCTCCAACTTTCTACCATTCAAGCTCTCAAATTTCTCTCAAAGTTTCAAGCTCTCAAATAGTTGTAATCTTGTATATTTTACTTTATTGTTGAGAGTTGTGTTGTAAAGGAAGAAGAAGAGTCTTCTTCTTAGTGAGTGAAGATTGTGATAGACAAGTGTAGATTGTTGGTCAAGAAGCAAGTATGCTTCTTGTTTGAGAAATCTAGACCTTGGAGGGTTAGTTGATAGTGTTGTGGTGCACTATACTCCCTACAAGAATTCTTTGAGGGCAAAGAAGTTCTTTGAAGGCTAGACTTCAAGGGGTTAGGTTTCTTGGTTGTGGTCTAGGCGTGTGACCTAGTTTTTATCTTGGTGGATTTTGTTTTTGATTGTTGTTCCCCATAGAAATAACAATCCTCCATTCAAAATCCTTCTTGTGAAAAATCAAGAAGGTAGATGAGTAGAGTCATTTGACTTGAACCTATATATATCTTTGTGTTCTTTACGTTTCCGCAAAGTTTCATTCTTTTCAAGAATACACCCAAGTATTTACTGCACTCAAAAACGAAAAATATTCAAGAAAATATCCATACTTGGTGAACACACTATTCAACCCCCCTTCTAGTGTGTTCTGAGGGACCTAACACTTAGAACCAAGATCTAATACTAATTTTCGAAGAGAAATTATTGGGGTGTATAAACCTTCACACTAATAACGGAAAATAAAATAAATTTGCCTTTAGTATCTGAGTACGTATAGTAGCATAAAAATGTTATTTTCATATTAATAAATAGTAAAAATAATAGGCAATGCCAGTAAATCAACACATCCAAAATTCTCTCGTTGCAGCAGGTCAAGATATTACTTCCTGTATCTTATATTTGTTCTTCTTACTGGGGAATTCTCATTTTTTTTACCCTAGTAAAAATGAAGACCAAACCTAGCTACCACAAAAAAGAAACGATAGCACATGTAAGAATAAACTCTTTATTGTTTATAGACAGATATAAAATATTATACATTTATTAGATATTGTAGAATAATATAGAATTTTAGCAAGCGGCCATCATTTTGTTTTTAATTCATAGTTTAGGGATGTGAGTTTTCTAATAATGAGGTATTCTATCAAGCATGACAATAATTGCTTGATCTTTTAGACCTAACAGTTCCATCATACTCAAGATTTTTCCGATACAACAACCACAACAACAACATTATCTCATTGTCTTAAAGGCTCCTGCCTATGACAAAATACGGGAGGTCGGATGTACGCAGCGATACCCATGTGTTAGAAAAACACAGAATAAAAACGCTCTCATCTATAACGTACGAATTTAAACAAATGATGGCGGGAGTGACAAAGCCATTCATTGTGTTCCGTCCTGGTTAGAAACCTTGTAGGACTCTTACGCCTTCATCTATAGGTAACATAGGTAATATCATTGAAATAAGGGATGCTTATCTTTTCGAATAGTTTCTATTTCCAATGAAGTGAAGGACACACTCTTTCTTGACTTTGGAATATGATGGAATAATGCAAAATGACTCACTAAATTGACTGCACTTGTTATATTGTGAAGTAGCAGTTGATCGACACAACTTGGCGCATCATTATGAGTAATCGAGAAACAACCTCTGTATGTTTCTAACACATGAGTAAAGTTACGTACATCCGACCCCCCATACCTTGCCATAGGCAGAAGCCTCTAAGGAAATAAGGTAATGTTATTGTTGTTATATCTTATCGAATAATAAGGTCAATCTCTAAATCAGCATATCGTTCATTTCCCAACGCCTTCTATAGTCCCGTCATCTTGTATATTGCTTTTAGACATCTAAGTATTGGCGATTATTTGATTAACCAAGACATAAGTTGATTTTATGTCTTGGTTGATTAATGTAAGTAAAATGCGATGTCTTCCAAACAATCATGATACTGGCAGCATGTTTAATATTGAAAAATAACGATGTAATACTCTAATAATATGAAATTAAAATATCGGATACACACTAGTGATCCATAGTTGATCATATATATAGTAAAGTGGAATTGTCTTACATAGAAAAATATATTGCACCATCTCTGTTCTTCATACATAATTTTAAGACAATATTAAACTCTTATTCCAGATGGCCATTTCTCTTCCCTATTGAAAGTTGTATCTGAAGGATTACAGTGTGAAATCTGTGCAGAATCCATCCTCATCACAAGGCCCACAATCATTTTCGTGACATTTGTCATCATCCACATTACATGGAACACGAGTCTTCTCACAATCAAGAAAATGTAGAGTCCTAAGTAGAAAGTGATTAGCCAGGAGTCCACGATGATATGCTTCTTTCAGTTTTTGCTCGCCAGATTGACCTTCTGGAGCATCCTTTTCAACTGCAAAACAAATACTGAGAAACATTTAGGAAGATTAAGCAATATTAACCTATATTAAGTAATATTTCATTGTGCAATTAACTGTAAGTTAGGAAGATTCTTCTCAAATGAAAATGCTACAACAACAACACTAACAACAACTTCTTCTCAAATGAAAATAGAGGGATCGGATGTACGCAACTATAGCCATGTGTTAGAAACACAAATGTTGTCTCCTGATGACGCATGATGAAAATTGCTGTCAAGTTGTATCGAACTTAATGTATTACAATCTATTCTAAACAATTATACATATAACAGATTAAAGATAAGTGCAACTATCATAAATAGGACCAATGTAAGAAAATGTAGCTCCGCGTGACTTTTTTTTTTGCAGCTTTCTCATTAGTGTATACGTATGATATCTGTAACGTTTGGGCGTTAGTATGCCTGTCTATACATATACCCAAGAAAAAGATTGGTGAAATAAGCCGTGTGACAGTTTGAGAATAATTTAACAGTAATGAGATAAACCATTATTCGTGCCATAAATCTTACAAAAAATGGTAACTTAAATAAGTTACTTACCTGGCAAGCTTGCTGCCTTCACATGGCTATAGCCTTGGTGAGCCATTGCAAGAGTAGCAGTACAGAAATCAAGCTGCTGAAATCCAACCCATAGTGCGAATACCAAAAAAGCAAGTGACACAAATTTGGTCATTGTGGTTGGCTAATAAGACTTAGTGAGTACTTAATTTCAGTATTGTGATATTTTTGTGTGTTCTTGTGAAGATCAGAGGATGCTTATATACTATGCACTGCTCGATTATATAGTATGCACTGCTCGAGTATAAGTTATCCTAATTCAATAGAGACAAAAATGAAGAAAACAAAGCTAGTAAAGAGTCTTCCAACCTTATAATGGCTGGCAAGATTTTGACTTGGCAAGGAATGCCATATAAAAAGAAAAAACAAAACTCTAATTTTTAATATTGTGTAAATAAAATCAAATTTTAAACAAAAAATATGTTACTTTTCCTTTTAAAATATGATAAAGAGCCTAATATTTATGAACAGTAAGCGTAAAATAAAAACGTCTTTCTTCAAAAATAGTATGTCTCAAGTTATTTTTTTTTATGATGCATGTAATGGATAACCTAATACTAACGATATTCTGTCCTTTCGTTAGCACGCATGGTTTGTAAAAAAGTCTTTCTTTAAAAATAGTATGTATCAAGTTACTTCTTTAAGATACATGTAACGGATAACTTAATATTAACGATATTGTGTACTTACATTAGCAGGCATGAGCTGTAAAAAAAGTCTTTCTTTAAAAATAGTATGTCTTAAGTTATTTTTCTAGATGCATGTAATAGATAACTTAATATTAGCGATATTCTGTCCTTATGTTAGCAGGCATGATCTGGTTTACAATAAAACAATTCTTGCGGGATGCTTCTCAGTTTAATTTATTATGCATATGAAATTCTTTAATCTCACAGTCAACGCATACCATACAGAATAGATGATGATTTTTATGCAAAAATGGAGCCAAACATAATAATTAATACGTCAAATAACAAATGAAATTAAGGATTAAAATATGGTTGCAGCAATCAAAAGAATTCTAAGGGATGGAGTACTCTGTGTCGTTTAATCACATATCTGACACTATTAGAAACAGCTGATGCACGTTGCCAAAACATTAATTTTCTTGTCTTACCTAACTAACCACTGTGAATAGGGGAATAGAGAATAGTTATTAATTACTGAAAGAAATAAAATGTATTCTGTGGATGCCGTATTGTATGTACTCCACATGCGCATAAATTTTTATATTTTATGCTTATAATATATATCACAATGCAATTGAGCTACATAATATAATTACTAATTTTGTCAGAGTTCAACATAGAGGACGGCAAGACGAATATCTAATGTTTCGACACGAAACACTTCGGTTACTGAAAATTACAAAGAACTGATATGTTATATGCAAATGAGTTATAATGTGGTATTGGAGCACAAAACCGACACCATGGAGGATAGGGTGTGGAAAGAATTAGATCATCACGTGCATGGACTCATCCGCAACACCATCTCAATGGATGTGGCTTCGCACGTTGCCAAAGAAACCACTACTTTCGGCTTTATCAAGAGGTTGTCGGACTTATTTGAAAATCCCTCAAGTTCCAATAAATTTCATCTTCTTCGAAGGTCATTTCAACTTCAAATGGGCAAAGGCATATTTTTGGACGATGAGTTGCTCGCGCACTGCTTGTTGATCTCTATGCTGGATAGTTCGTCAACTACCATAGAGGTGATATCGAGTCATGAAGGGGTGACTTCAACTATGTTCGTGACCACATCATCGCAAGGGAATTCGCTGGAATGATCGAGGATAAGATGGTGGATTGGCTTTAACTATCGAAAGAGGCAGAGACTCCCAACGAATAGATAATCGAGAAAAAAATAAATCCAAGGGACACAACTAGTCTCAAAATAGAAGCGAGATAGATTGTTGAAACTGTGGAAAAAAAGGGCCACTTGAAGAGCAAGTGCAAGGCACCCAAGAAGATGAAGAAAAAGGAGGATAGCCTAGTTCGGTGAATGTGACGACAAAGGAAGCTCCGACGATTTCTTTAGTCATTTTTGTCGACTGCCCCATTGAATTGTTGATTCTTGATTCCAGTGCATCATTACATTCTACCTCTTTCAAGGAATTAATGAAAGATTTCGTGTGCGAGAATATAGGAAGATTTTTTGGAGGATGGAAAAATTGTGGAGGTTGCGGCAAAGGCAATGTCAACATTAAGTCGAGGAACGGCGGTGGATGGACATTGCATGGTGTTCGGTATATTACCTAACTGAAAAAGAATCTAATTTTTGTTAGCCAATAGATGATGAGGGACACAAATTTAACTTTGGAGAATGATGTTGGAAAATCACCAAAGGCGCTATAATCATAGCATGAGGAACCAAGACAATGACACTTTATTTAACCAACCAATGTGTGAACCTAATGGCAACGATGGTTGATGAGACAAGTCCGATTTTGTGGCACAATAAGTTTGGAAAATGTTGTCTTCCAAAGGCCTGCTGTAGAGCATCTAGTGGTTTAAATCGGTTTCTGTCAAGATTGTGGATTTGACAAAAAATCAGGTGAGTTTTTCAAAAGACGACTGAGAATGCAAGGAGGAGCCTGGATCTTAAGCACATGGACGTGTGGGGGCCTGTCCCGGTTTATCAACAAGGAGGTTCAAGATCTTATGTGACATTCATCAATGATTCCACTCGAAAGATACAAGTTTATTTTCTTAAACATAAATATGAAGTATTGGAGGTTTTTAAGAAGTGGAAGACAAAGGTCAAGAATCAAACAGGTCGAAAATTGAAGTGCTTAAGGTCAATCAATGGGAACGCATATAATAGAACCGACTTTGAGGTGTATTATGCAAAGTAAGGAGCGTGAATCATGCGAAACAATCCCCAATCAGCCACAAAAAAATGGGACGGTTGAAAGGATGAACCGTACCCTCAATGGGAGAGCAAGGGCAATGAGGATCCACGTAAAACTTGCAAAACTTTTCTACTGGAGACAGTAAATATGGTGGGCTATCTTGAGAATCAAAGTCTCTACATGACTATAATCCTTGAGCTGCCAGAGGAAAAGTGGTCGGGGAAGAAGATATTTTTTGCACTTGCTTGTCTTTGAATGTGCAACATGTGTTCATATATACTTTGAAAATAGGGACAAGTTGGACGTAAAGGCGAAGAAGCGCATTTTTTTGGTATGGATCAAATTATTTTGGCTATAATTTTTTGTTGAAAAGGGCCAAAAATTAATTCAATCCCGAGATGCTACATTCAATGAAGATGATAAGGCTTCAAATCAAAAGGTAGACGAAGTGAGGGAGATTGATTTAGATGAAACACAAGTTTTGGATGGTAAGGCTGAAACCGAGAGTGCTAAGGCTGAGGAAACTAATGAGGCCAAACTCCAACAAGAGGAAGAAAGTTCACAAGAATTGATGCTAAGAAGATTCACTCGCATTCGCAAGCCAAACAAATGGTACTTATCCTCTCTAGATTACTTACTCTTGTCCAAATTAGGTGAGCTCAAAGATTATAATGAGGACATAAGTTCGAGTGACGCTGTTATGTGGGAGCAAACAACGAAGAAAAAGTTACATCACTAGAAAATAACAGCACTTCGATCGTAACTAGGCTGTCGGAAGGCAAAAGCACTAAAAAATAAATGTGTTTCCCGAATCAAGGAAGAGGAGGAGGGAGCAAGTTGTTGAGAAAAAGAGTTTGAGTGATTCACGAAATGCATGATTTAAATAACGCGTGTTAAAGAAATGCATGACACAATTTATTACTTGACACGGTTTTACGACAAACTTGCCTTATATACTTTATATACAATGTTGCCGTACTAACAAGCCATGAAGCTTTAAAGCTTACATCAAATGGCAAACATTTGTTGTGTTTGAACTATTTTCAGGTGTCGCCATCAATAAACTAAACTAGTTCATTAAGTAAAGTATTTAGTTAAATGAACTAGGTAGTTCATTAAATGGAGATATATTTGGAGAAGACATGAAGGCAACAAACATAGAAATGGAAAGTCTCTTCTCATTACTCACCACACGTTTTTATATATATAAATTATATATATTAAGATTTTTTAATAAAGAGCACAATACACATATATTCTGACGTACTACCGACACGTTACATATATTACGGAACATACGTCAACGTCACACCACTATACTTACCTCATATTTATGAGTATATTCATGTCTTATATCATGGGAAATAAGTCATGGTGATGACAAAATTAGTACGATGCGTTACAAGGTTGTAAACCAAAAATTGCCGTATCAGGTGACTACCGAAACTTCGCCAACATATCACGTACTTGCCATATATAGATGGCCTGCCCCTACACTTCAAAAATTGCTACAAATTTCGTGGCTAACTCGTACACTTAGCCATAAAATCATTCCATGTTGACACACACAAATCACCCCCAATTAAGGCAAAATTGTGGAGATTCCAAATTCACTTTTTAAGCATATGTAGGCACCAAATTTGATCAGCCATTAGAGCTGAATATTCAAGTTATTTTATGTATATTATGTGTGACATAATATATATAACACGTGCAAAAAGTTTGAATTTAATCAGAGAAAAATCGCGTAATCCACAAAAGTCGAAAATTCGGTTTTCTACGAACACAACACATGGAACATTTTTGGCATGACATGTAACATGTATCTAGACACTTTTTTACATATTCAATACATATTAAAATGTACTAGAATATTCAAATTAGGGCTGATTGGAATATACCATACATGTGTAATTATTGTGCACTATTTTAAAAAGTTTACAAAAATAAAATTCAGCACATGTTCAAGCCTTCATACACGCGTACTACAGCCTTGATGGAGCTTATGTGGAGCTTAATTGGCATCTCAATTATTGGATAATAAGCCACACAAGGTTAGTGGCATAATGGAGGAAGATACACAAGGTAACATTTCAAACTTTCTAGCAAATGAAAGACACGCTGAAAATTCAGCATGTGAGACTATGGAATGGCCGATTTTTTGGTCTTCAATGAAGACAAATTTGCTTCCAAATTTGAGGGGATTGATTATAGCATATTTGAAAATGTTTTGAACTTCATTTGGAACATGTTTTTTATTTTATTCTCAGATTTTTACAGCCACTAAATGATGACAAAACTCATCCAATCAAGGAGTGCCAAGTAAGCAAGGCCAAGACAATCATCCAATCAAGTTGTGCTAAGTAAGCAAGATGATGTCACATCTACATAAGGCATTCTTCTAAGGACATAAAAGATAATTCTCAAGATAGAAGAGAAGCCCTAGGGGGCGGCCAAGACCAAATAAAAGGAAGAGAAGAGAGACAAACAAATGCAAGACAATTCTCATAATCTCACAAGTGCAAAAAGTTTCTTTTACTCTCTTCTTCTACATTTCTTTCTTCTTCTTCTTCTCTCAAGCCTATTATTCTTATATTCAAAATATTGAATAGACTTTGATTAGACCACCATACACATTCAATTGTTGTAAAATGATTGATCAAGGAGTGATCAAACCTTCATCCATTCGGTGGTGGTGTTCGTGATCGGTGTGATTGATTGTATTGTGTGTAAAGGTTTAGAATTGGTGTGTAACTCCAAAAACCCTTGTGGTAAGGTGTTATTTTGTGATTATTGATAACCGAGGAAGGTGTCCTCGAAGACAGGAGTAGGTTGTGTTAACCAAACCAGTATAAAATTCTCGGTGTTATTACTTTCAGCACTTTACTTTCAGTTTCCAGCACTTTGCATCGTTTTCATTGCAATAGTAAAAATATCAAATGAATTTCAAACATCGTAAAATTCTTCAGAAACATAGACACATCTCTTAGCTTTCGTTTGGCACAAGTTTCACCCTATTTGGATAAGTATAAGTCTATCAAAAGTTAATAGTTCTGAGACTAGTGTAATCTGATTTTCAGATTTGCAAAGGTTGAGAACATTAACATATTTGACATACTTACCAAAGGAATTTTTCAAAACTGTTTCAACCCATTAAAATAAATATCTTAAGGGGTTTTTCATTAAAATTTCAGACCATTTGGAGTTACGATTTACTCGGAATAAAATTTTCAACTCGGAGTACTGTTTCTGGCAGATTCGCACAATCTGGCCATAAACGTGTTTTCAAAGGGTTAGAGGTTGAATTTTAATCTGAAATTTTTAGGGGATTCTCAAAACGTTGGAGAGTAGAATCTCTTCAAATTTTAAAATTTTTGAAGGTCTATAACCTAGTCTTTCAAACATTTCAATTTAGGATCTGAAAACAGAAATTCTTTTCAGAAGTTGGGTTTTTGGGTCAAAATATTCTAAAAATCATATTTTTCGCACCCACTATTCAACCCCCCCCCCTCTTTTAGTGGTTCCTTACAGGTCCTACAGGTGGTATCAGAGCGTAGGCACACTCACAACAAGGTGATCCAACGATTTAAGTGAGATGACAGCCACTAGCTTCAAAACCGAACAAGAAGGTATGTTGAGTCAAAGGCCTCCTCTATGAGTCCTTTATCAAATGGGAATGAAACTTTTTCTTATGGCTATTGATATTGATCTATGGTCTATTATAGAAGACGGTCCATTCGTTCCCTCTAAATTATCTACTGTAGATGGTGTCATACTAGAGATTGTAAAACCAAAACAAGAATAAACCAAAACAAGAATACACTAGTGATGACAAAAAGAGACTAAGTATGAATGCTAGAGCCATGCAATTACTTTAAAATGGGCTAAGCAAAAGTGAATCTAGTTATACATGTAATTGCTCTAGTGCTTAAGAGATGTGGAGAATTCTTCAGATGAAACATAAAGGGACTAGCCAAGTAAAAGAGTCTAAGATTAATATGCTTATGTCCACACTTGAGTCTTTCAAATTATTGCCAAATGACTCTATTGTTGATATGGATTTACGATTGACTAACATATATAATTCTCTTAAGCCTCTTGGCAAAGCTTTCTCTATGCAGGAAAAGGTCCAAAAGGTATTAAGAAGCCTTCCATCCCAATGGGACCCTAAAGTCACAGCAATAGAGGAGAGTAAAGAAACAAAGTCAATAAAAATGGAGGAACTAATCGGATCGCTAAAGGTATACGAAAACAAAACTTACATTAAGGAAATCAGAATCAACATCAAAACAAGGTAAGATTATTGCTTTTAAATCAAATGAATATATCTCTACTTCTTCCGATCACGTAGATGATAGTGATTCTGAATCAGACAATGATAATCTAATACTATTGGCTAAAGGTTTGAGAAAATTTATGAGAAAGTCATTTAGAAACAAACCTAAGGCTACTTCGACTAAAAGAAATAAAAATAAAACTAATGACAAGGACGTAAAGTGCTATTAATGCGGAAACCTTGGACACTTGCTATATGACTGCCCTAACAAGGACAAACAAACAAACAAACACTTTGACAAGGATAAGATCAAAACTAGACTCGTTTCAGAACCTAAACAAAGGAGAAGAGCTCTCAAGGCCTCCACTTGGAGTGACACATCCGACTTTGAGGCTGATACCGAAGAAGAGACCACCCAAGTATGCTTTGTATCCAAAGCATCAAACGAGGTATCTTCCGATTCTGACACTGATTCTGAACCTTCATATGATGATATTTTTAGTCAATATTTAGAATTGCAAAAATTAAAAAAGACTCTTGCAAAAGAAAAGAAACGGTTAATTGCAGACAATAAGTTGATAGAATCTTCTAACACGAATCTTGTTTCTCAATTAAACGATTCAAAAGAAGAGTCGTCATGCATCATCAATGCATTAAAATCAGAGATCTCATCATTAACAACACAAAATAATGAAATGAAATAAGAGATTTCAAATTTGAAATCAAGGAATACGGATTTAGAGAAAATGGTAAAACAATTTTACATGGGAACTAACATACTAGATTGCATCATTTCATCATAAAAACATGATAGAGATAAAAACGGATTAGGATACATTGAGAAAAACGAGACATCAAATAAACCAACCAAATTCATTTTGTCTAAGAAAATTGAAACACCCAAGACATATATGGCGCCTAAGTAGACGCCTAGGCCCTCTCTCCCTTCATCTCATCATGCTTCTTCTTCATATCATACAAGATATAATTATGTGCTGTATATATATGAGAAGAAACCATTAATGCATACACGACATTCATTCCATCAATCTAGATCACGCACTATGCACACAAACACAAAAACATATCAAAAACGACAACTATACAACATGCATAAAGGAATACTCGGTCAAAGGCCAGATATATTCTCACCTCATGTCTACTATGTTGCTTCTTCATCTACATTCTCACCATTTGCTAGACCGAGAAAGATCACCCAAGTATGGGTACTGAAAGGTACTTTTACAAAGAGGTGAATAACTAACTCGCAAGGACCCAAAATAAAAGGGTACCTAAATCGTTGTTATACATTGCAGGGAACCCATACATCTAAAGGCACATCAATCAAGTGGTTCCTTGACAATGGTTGCTTGAGGCACATGACGGGTGACCCAAGATTGTTCTCAAAGTTGAAGAAGGTTACAAAAGGTGGATCGGTGACCTTTGGAGACAACAATGAAGGAAGAATCATTGGAAAAGGTACAATTGGAAGCCCAAGTACTCTTTAAATCTCCAACGTCTTCTTGGTAAGTAATCTATCTTATAATCTACTTAGCATCTCACAGTTTATTGACAACGGTTTTGATGTGTGTTTCACTCATCCATATGGCAACATAATAAATAAAAATGGAGAAACAATATTAAAAGGATTAATAGAAGGAAATATTTTTACGCTTTCTATGGATGACATGTTAGACGCTAAGGTTAAGTGTTTTATGTCAAATGAACCTAACGCTAATTTGTGGCATAGGCGATTAGGACATATTGGCATCTCAACGCTTGAAAAACTTCAACAAAAAAATCTAATACGAGGATTGCCTAAACTTGATTTAGACAATTTTCAGTTGTGTAAATCTTGTATTAAAGGAAAAGAAACACGCGAGTCACTTAAACCCAAAAATGAAATTAGCACGTCTAGAGTTTTAGAATTACTGCACATTGATTTGTTTGGTCCTAGTCGTACTAAGAGTCTCAGTGGACGCCATTATGCATGTGTTATCGTTGACGTTTTTCTCACTATACATGGACTTTATTTCTTGCAAATAAAGATGATAGTGCCATTGAGATTGTGAAACTGATAAAACAACTTGAAAATGAATATGGTTTGAATGTGAAAAAGATTAGAAGCGATAGCGGCTGTGAATTTAAAAACAAGGACATGATTGCATTTGGCAAAGAAAAAATAATTAAACACGAGTTTTTGCCACCTAGAACACCACAATTAAATGGAGTAGTAGAAAGAAAGAATAGGATACTACAAGAAATCGCTAGAACCATGTTGTGTGAAAATAAGTTGCCTAGATTTTTGTGGGCGGAAGCCGTAAATTGAGCATGCTATATAGTTAATCATTTGTCAATTAGAAAGAAAATAAATAAAACTCCTTATGAGATAGTTAATGATCGCATACCTAAAATTGATTACTTTCGTGTGTTTTGTTGCAAATGCTTTGTTTTGAATACAAAAGATAATTTAGATAAATTTGAATCTAAATCAATTGAATGCATTTTTGTTGGATATTCTGTAAATTCTAAAGCATATAGATGTTATGATCCCATCACTAGACAAATTTTAGAATCCATTCGTGTGAAGTTTAATGAATTTGGCGAGGTTGAAAAAGATAAAGAATATGACGATGATTTTGAACTAAAGCCTTTGTTAGATGATATAAAAGAGAGTGGCGTGCATGACGAATTGAACACCCTAGAAATGCATGATCACTTAGAAATGCATGAGAACTTAGAAAATAATCAACCAAGATGGCATAGGAATCACCCACATGACCTTATCATAGGCGATACAACTCAAGGTGTCCGACCACGTAGAAGAATAACTTCGGATGAAATAAACCAATTTCATGCTATGATATCCGAAATTGAACCTAAGAACGTTTTGATGCTTTGAGTTATTCTTCTTGGATTGATGCTATGCATGATGAATTAAATCAATTCGTAAGAAATGATGTATGGGATTTAGTGCCACGGCCACAAGATAAGACAATAATAGGCACAAAGTGGGTGTTTAGAAATAAAATCAATGAAGAAGGTAACTTGAAAAAAGGCGAGACTTGTAGCACAAGGATATAATCAAGAAGAAGGAATAGACTACGACGAAACATTTGCACCCATAGCACGTTTAGAAGCCATACGACTATTACTTGCTATTGCTTGCATGAAAGGTTTAAACTCTATCAAATGGACGTAAAAAGTGCATTTTTAAATGGTTTTATACAAGAAGAAGTACACGTGAAGCAACCACCTGATTTTGAAGATTTGAAATACCCTGATCACGTGTACAAATTAAAGAAGGCACTATATGGTTTAAAGCAAGCACCCAGGGCTTGGTATGATCATTTTGCTACCTTCTACTAGAAAAAGGATTTAAAAGAGGCACCATAGATAGCACCTTATTCTTGAAATAAGATAAATCGGATTTACTCATCATTCAAATTTATGTTGATGACATCATTTTTTGATCTACATCCCATAAACATGTTGAAGAATTTGAAATGTACATGAACGAGTTTGAAATGTATATGGTTGGTGAAGTGAATTACTTTCTTGCCTTACAAATTAAACAAACTAGTAAAGGCATTCACATAAGTCAAGTTAAATATGTAAATGACATGATTAAAAAGTTCATTTTTGAGAACTTAAAATCATCCCTCACAACTATGAGTGTCACCACTAAACTAGATAAAGATGAAAATGGAAAAGGCTTTGACGATGCTTTATATAGGTCTATGATTGGTTCTTTGCTTTATCTTACCGCAAGTAGACCCGATATCATGTTTAGTGTATGTATGTGTGCATGTTTTCAAAGCCAACCTAAAGTGTCTCACTATAATGCTCTTAAAAGAATATTTTGACACATTAAGTACACCCCCACTTTACGAATTTGGTATGATAAAAATTGTGAATTTGACTTGCATGCTTATACCGATGCGGATTATGGTGGATGTAAAATAGATAGAAAAAGCACAAGTGGCACTTGTTAATTTATAGGAAATTTTTTAATTTCTTGGTTCTCGAAAAAGCAAGCAAGTGTGGCATTATCTACTACCGAGGCTGAATATATGGCACTTAGTCTTTGTTGCACACAATTACTATGGTTAAAACAACAACTTTCTCATTTTGGAATCACGGTAAATCCTATTCCAATTTTTTGTGATAGTATGAGTGCTATAAACTTGTCTAAGAATCCCGTATTACACTCTAAAGCAAAGCACATAGAAGTACGATATCATTTTCTTCATGATCACATGAATAATGGTGTATTGTTATAGACCATGTACGTACTGAAGCACAAGTAGCCAACATATTCACTAAGGCACTCAATCAAGCTATGTACGAAAATCTACGCTCAAAATTAGGCATAATTTCTGCTGATTTGATATAGCTTGATATGACTTTCCATCTTTACATGCACTTTTGATTTTATTTCCAAAATAAAGGGGGAGAGAGAGTGAATGATTTAAGGGGGAGAGAGAGTGATTGATTGCAAAAATCAAGGGGGAGAGAATTCAAAATTCGAAATTTGAAATTGGAAATTTGAATTTGTACACGATTGGAGGGGGATACACGATTAGAGGGGGAGCGATTAAATTTAAATCATGAACTAAGGTTATTCAAAAAGAGTTTGAGTGATTCACAAAATGCATGATTTAAATAACGTGTGTTCAAGAAATGCATGGCACAATTTATTACATGACACGTTTTTGCGGCAAACTTGCCTTTGAAAATATGTTTTGTGATCATTGTCAACTAGCAAAGCATGTGAAATCATCTGACTTTGCTAAATCTTATCTTGAACCACAACCTTTTAATTTAGTACATTCTGATATCTAGGGACCATCAAGAGTTGCTAACATTGATGGAGCCAAATGGTTTATAACATTTATTGATGATCATACCTGTGTTACATGGATATATCTTATGAAGCATAAAACTGAAGTAAATAATGTGATTATGCATTTCTTTGCATTGGTTCAAAATTAGTTTAATTCAAGTGTTAAGATATTTAGGACTGATAATGCAGCTGAATACCTAGATACTTCTGTTAAAGAATATATGGCTAGAATTGGCATTTATCATCAAACCTCCTGCACTTACACTCCTTAACAGAATGGAGTTGTAAAGAGGAAAAGCAGGCACCTCTTAGAAGTAGCTAGAACACTTATGTTTACAATGCAAGTTCCCAAAAAAAAACTGGGGAGAATCTGTCGTGAATGCAACCTATTTAATTAATAGATTGCCTTCAAGAGTCTTATCCTACAGAACTCCCAAATCTATTATGTGTGACACATTTTCCCTAACAAGATTATTGTCTGATCTTACTATTGAAAATATTTGGTTGTGTTGCTTATGTGCATGTTCAACCTCATTTGAGAAGTAACTTTGATCCTAGAGCTATTAAATGTATTTTCTTGGGATATTCTAGGACTCAAATGGGTTACAAGTGTTTCTGTCCTCAAACCAGAAAAGTATATGCGACCCTTGATGTAACATTTCAAGAAAATCAAACCTTTTATACTGACTTTGTGAATACACCAGAGGGAAGAATTCAGGAAGCCTAGACTATCATTGATATAGTTAGACCAGCTTCTAAATCACAGCCTCATGTTGAGTGGCACGAATCACTTTCATCTCAAAATAATACAACTAGGAACAAACCTGATGGCATTGAGACAAATACATTTGAAAAATCTCCCATTACTTAAGTATATACAAGAAGAAATGTTGCTACTCCTTCTGGCATAAATGAAGTGCTTGAAAATAGGGATGATAACTATGATGAAAGAAGTAGTCTAGATGATCAGCCCATTGCCTTGAGAAAAGGAACAAGGGATGGTAAGTTAAATAAATCCTTATGTAGTCTCAAACAGTCACCTAGAGCTTACTTTACAAAATTTTCTGATACCATTTAGAAATACAGGTTTAGACAATGTCATAGTGACCATACTATGTTTGTTAGATGTGTTGAGTCTGATTTAATTATTGTTTTTATAGTATACATCAATGATATTATTATTATTGGGAATGATGTACAAGGTATCTGTCATGTTAAGAGTCTACTTGCTTCTCAATTTGACATGAAAGATTTAGGCAGACTTAAATACTTTTTTGGTATAGAAATTGCTAAAAGTGAATCTGGTATATGTGTAAGTCAGAGAAAATATGTATTAGATCTTTTGACTGAAGTTGGCTTGTTAGGCTGTAAACCTGTTGTCTCCCCTGTTGAACCTGGTAATAAGCCTTGGCTCAGTGAGATATGACTCATGTAGATAAAGGCTAATATCAAAGACTTGTTAGGCGATTAATTTATTTGTCACATACTAGGCCTGACATTAGTTTTGCTGTTAGTATTGTAAGTGAGTATATGCACAGGCCTACCAATGACAATATGCAAGTTGTACTGAGAATTTGCTGGTACCTCAAAGGAACTCCAAGTCAGGTTTTATAGTTTGAAAAATCTGCTGACAGATCCATTGCTGTATACACTGATTCAGATTAGGGTGGTTCTAAAAGAGACATAAGGTCTATTATTGGTTATGCTACTTTTCTATGGGGTAATTTTGTAAGTTGGAGAAGTAAAAAAGCAATAGACAGTATCAAGGAGTAGTACATAAGCTGAATTAAGGGCATTGGCATTGGGGTTATGTGAAGGATTATAGATGAGAAGAGTCCTTACTAATATAGCTCAATATTTATTACTACTGATTCAAATTTTCTGTGATATTCAATCAGCCATCCGGCTAAAAATCCTAATTCATCATGATAAGACCAAGCATGTAGAGATTGGTAGACACTTTATAAGGGAAAGACTTAAATTAGCATTGTACAATTGCAGAACATTCCAACCATAGCTCAGCTTGCAGCCTGCTTACTAGGCCAGTCTCCCTTAAGGTATTCAAAGATCTGATCTCCAAGCTTAGCTATATCAACATTTATACACCTAAGTTTGAGGGGGGATGCGGAAATATTCAGGCTAAATGCAACACTTCAAGCCAACAAAATGAGGATCAGGCTAGAGATAAAGAAGCATGTATGGTTGCTGTTCTAAGTATCAGACAGGAAAAGCAGCAACACAGCGCCTGGCATTACGTCGAACATATTGCTCACTTTGTCAAACACCTCTATTATCCATTAATTTCTTACAAATAATTGTATTTAATTATGTGTAAATTGTATATTCAGATAGCTAAATATGTAGATTATAGAGTGTATAATTTTAGTCAGATGTGCAAAGATCATGTAAATATTTGTTGGGTAAAAGCATAGGTAAACTAGCCTTTGCAACGGCTACCTTTCATACTTGTATATATACGCACACTTCATTCCTTGATGAATGAGACTGAAAATTCAACCTTTCAAACGACTTCTTTTATTCCTTTCTATCTTAAATCAACTTCTTAACATTTCTATAATAATTACTAATTTTGTCAACATAGAGCTATTAACATGGAGGACGGTAAGGCAAATATCTAATGTTTTGACAGAAAACACTTCGTTTATTGAAAATTACAAATAACCGATATATTGTATGAAAATGAGTTATAATGTGATATTGGAGCACAAACCCGACACCATGGAGGACAGGGTGTCAAAGAAATTAGACCGTCGAGCGCTTGGACTCTCCCAACACCATCTCGATGGATGTGGCTTCGCACGTCGTCAACAAAACCATCACTATCGGTTTTATCAAGAGGCCAGACAACTTATCCAAAAATCCGTCAAGTTCCAATGAATTTCATCTTCTTCGAAGGTTGTTTCAACTTCAAACGGGCGAGGGCATTTCTTTGGATGACGAGTTGCTCGCACACTACTTGTTGATCTCTATGCTGGATAGTTGTTCAACTGCCATAGAGGTGATATCGAGTCAAGAAAGGGTGACCTCAACTATGTTTGTGACCACATCATCAACGAGGGAATTTGCCGGAATGATCGAGTCTATGGGGGTGGATCGACTTTAACTATCGAAAGAGGCTGAGACTCCCAACGAATAGATAGTTGAGAAAAAAATAAATCCAAGAGACACAAAAGTCTCAAAATAGAAGCGAGATGGAGTGTTAAACTGTGGAAAAAGAGGGTCACTTGAAGCGCGAGTGCAAGGCGCCCAAAAATATAAAGAAAAAGGAGGATATGCCTAGTTCAGTGAATGTGACGACAAAGGAAGTTCTGACGATTTCTATAGTCCTTTGTGTCGACAGCCCCATTGAATCATAGATTCTTGATTCCAGTGCATCGTTCCATTATAACTTTTTCAAGGAATTAATGAAAGATTTCATATCTGGAGAATATGGGAAGATGTTTTTAGAGGATGGAAAGCCGGTGGAGATTGCGGGCAAGGGCAATATCAACATCAAGTCGAGGATGTAGGACCTGTATAGCACCACTAGAAGGAGAGGTTGAATAGTGGGTGCAGAAAATTTGGTTTTTAAAAACTTTTTAACCAAAAACCTCACTTTTGAAAATAGTTTCTGTTTTTAGATTCTGATTTGAAACGATTTAAAGGCCTAGTTACATACCTCCAAAAATTATGAAATTTTGCAATATTTTACTCTCAGATGTTTTGATTATCTAATAAAAATTTGAAATTAAATATTCAACTCCTAACCCTTTGAAAATTCATTTTTTGGTCAGATTGCGCAAATTTGCTGGAAACACTACTCCGATTTGAACATTTTATTCCAATTAATTGGTGGCTCCAAATGGTCTGAAAATTTAATGACAAGACCCTCAATATATGTTTTTCAATGGGTTGAAATAGTTTTCAAAAATTTGCTTGGGAAGTATATCAATCATGTTTTTGTTCTCAACCTTTGCAATTATGAAAATCAGATTGCACTAGTCTCAGAACTATTCAAATTTGATTGACTTATACTTATCGAAATAAGTTGAAACTTGTGCCAAATGAAAGCTAAGAGATGTGGATATGTTTCTGCGAAATTTTATTATTTTGAAATTCGTTTGCTATTTTTACTCTTGCAATGAAGTTGACGCAAAATGCTGGAAAATAAAAGTAAAGTGCAGTAAAGTAAAGACACCAAGGATTTTATACTGGTTCGGTTAAATCAACCTACTTTAGTCTTCGAAGAAACCTTCTTTGGTAATCACTAAACACAATAAAACACCTCACCACAGGGGTTGCTGGAGTTACACACCAACTCCACCCTTTTACAAACGATACAATCAAGCAAACGGATCACGGACACCACCACCGAACGAATGAAGGTCTGATCACACCTTGATCAACCTTTTACAACAAATGAAACGTGTATGGTGGTATGTTCAAAGCCTATACAATATTTAGAATATATGAACAATAGGCTTGAGAGAAGAAGAAGAATAAGAAAGAAAGGTAGAAAAAGAGAATAGAAGATCCTTTTACACTTGAGAGAAATGTCAGAGTTGTCTTGGCCTTGTTTGCTCTACTTCTCTCCTTTTTAATCGTAAGTGGCCGCCCCCTTGGGGCTATTCCATTCTTGATAATTCTTCTTAATGCCCTTGGAAGATTGCCTTGTGTAGATATGATACCATCTTGCTCACTTGGCACATTATGATTGGAAGGATGACTTGGCCTTGCTTACTTGGCACTTGATGATTGGTCCAACTTGTCATCATTTTAATGAGCTGTAAAATATGTAAATAACTCATGAAACATGTGCCAAAAAGAATTCAAAATATTTCCAAGTAATCATCATTCAATCCCTTGAATTCTTGGATGCCAATTAACCACCATAACCAGCCCAAAATGGGCCAGCTATAGTAGCACATGCTAAATTTTCAGCATGTGTTACATTTTCAAAATTTTTGAATTGTTACCTTGTGTAGCTCCCTCTTTTATGTCACTAACCTTGTGTGGCATATTCTCCACCAATTAAGATGCCAACTAATCTCCAAATAGGCTCCATCAAGGCTTCAAATGGCGTGTGAGAGGACTTGTACATGTGCTGAATTTCATTTTAATAAACTTTGTCAAATAAGGCACAATAATCACACATATATGGTAAATTCCAATCAGCCCTGATTTGAATTTTCTAGAAGACTTCAACATGCCTTGAATGTGCAAAAAGTGTCTAGATACACGTTACAACTCATGCCAAAAATGTTCCATGTGTTGCGTTCATAGAAAATTGAATTTTCGACTTTTACCGATTACGTGATTTTTCTCCGATTAAATTCAAACTTTTTGCCCATGTCATATATATTATGTTACACATAATGTATACAAAATAAATTAGATATTCAGCTCTAATTTCTGATTAAGAGGCGCCAGCCATGTGCTAAAAAAATTGAATTTGAAATCTCCACAATTTGGCCTAAATTTTGGGTGATTTGTGTGTGCCAACATGGAATGATTTAGTGGATGAATTCGACATGTGAGCCACAAAAGTTTTGGCTTTTTTGAATTATATGGGCTGGCCAGCTTTATATGGTAAGTGCGTGACACGTTGGCGAAGTTTCGGTAGTCATCCGATACAACAATTTTTGGTTTACATCCTTGCAAAGTGTCATTATAATTTTCTCATCACCATGACTTATATCATATGATATAAGACCTGAATATACTCATAAATATGAGGTGTATATAGTGGTGTGACGTTGACGTATGTTTGTAATATATGTAACGTGTCGGTAGTATGTCGGAATATATGTGTATTGTGCATTTTTAGCAAAAATATATATATATATATATATATATATATATATATATATATATATATATATAATTATATATATAAACAGCCAATAATAATTATATATATATATATATATATATATATATATATATAATTATATATATATAATTATATATATAAACAGTATTAATAATAATTAGGCGGTATAAACCGACCCAATTATATAGATATATAATACATAAAACTAAGAAACAAAATTAAAAACAGTATTTAAAGAACTCAAAAAGTAAAATAATTCAAATCATACCATATATTTATTTCTTTTATTTCTTTTTGTAAATCTGGGATTGTTGCATTTTTATTCTTTGTATCTTTGTTTTTATTTAATATACTAGTTAAATCATAATAACTAGTTGAAACATTTGGTAATATAGTTGGTTTATTTGTCTCTTTTTGTTTTGAATTTATATCTATTATTCTATCTAAATATTCTTTTTGTAATTGAGGATTCTCTATATGTTTTAACATTTCTAATATTGTTTCTTGTTCTTTTGTTAGAACATAAAGATGTTTTTCTTCATCAGAGGTTTCTGAAGAAGATGTGTATATTTCATCAACTTGAAGATCTTCAGCAGACTCGAAAGATGTTTCCTCTGTCTCCGAAGAAGATTCTACAAGTAGATTTGAAATTTTTTCTAGTATAGATTCTTCTAGATTTAATTCTTGTAATTTTGTTTTTAATCTACAATAATTTGCAGTATGACCTTTCTTATGACATTTATAGCATTCAATATTTTTGTAATCTTTTGTATTTTTATTTTTCTTGTAATTTGTCTTTCTGTAAGGTTTTTTAGTATACTTATTGTTGTATTTATTTTTATAGAATTCATTAGAGGATTTTTGAAATCTTTTATTATATTTAATGTTTTTATTATATCGATTGTTATATTTATTATTGTATTGCTTTTATTCTTATTTCCAAAATGGTTTTTCTATAGTAGTAATATGTTTATTTAATTTTGTTTTACTTACTGTTTTTATATTTTGTTTTACTTACTGTTTTTATATTTTGTTTTACTTATAGTTTTACTTTGTTTATATTATTGCTTTGTTATATTGTTTATTATTATTATCTGTTAGTGTCGGTAGTTTATATTCCTGTTTGTGGTGTGGTATCAGAGCCAAACGGTTCAGCTCTACCGACAGCTCATTCAGTTTTATATATCTTTTAATTATATTTGTGTAAATCTTTGGTGAGTGTTTGCTTTGTACACGCTGGGTTATCAGTCTCATTTTGAAGAGCAATAAATCCTGTATGCGTCAAAGTGTTTGTAGCCAAAGATCCAAACAAATATAAAAGAAAGCATATATAAAAATGGAAGATATGTTCGAAGGATCTGGTTCGTGCAGCTCGGTAACATGTGCAAATAAGAATAAAATTGTCAACACTGAAGAAATAATAATAGAGAATTTTGACAAAGCAGTAAATAACTGGGTCATTCCAAAGATCAAGAAAAATGAAATATATGAGTCTTCAATATTCAATATGTTAAAATCAGATTATATAATTAAAACAGAGGAAAGAGATATTCCACTCTCTAAACCATTTGAAACAATACAACTTTTATCTTATAAATCACTAGAAAAACATAAAAAGAAAGGATATCAATATTTACATGTTGGTTTAATACAAGTAGGTATCAAACCTTTAACAAGAGAAGGTTTGGATACATCAATATTAGTTGTCTTAAGAGATATAAGACATAATAATTTTGAACAATCACTTCTTAGTTCTGTAGAATCTAGTCTATGTACAGGACCAATCTCTTTTGATTGTTATCCTAATTTTTCATGTTCTTTGAAAGATACACAAATATTGAAAACTTTAGTACTTCAAATCAAAACACATGGATATGATATGTTGCCAGGATCAATTCCATTGGCTTTAATATATCGGATTCATTACAAAGTAATGAGTTCCATGTTTATTGGTCCAAAACCCAAACACTCTTTAAAAAGAGGAGAAACAATGATTTTACATACAGATCTTACCAGATCTAATGCTGTAATTTCAAGATCTATAAAATGGAAGGATGTAAATCTTCCAGATGAATGGGTTTTGGAAGGAGCAGTTAAAGCTACAAATAAAATACATGAACCAAATACTGAGATCAACAAAATAAGACAATTAAATGATGGATCAGTTAAACTGAGTTTTGCTAGAAGTTTCTTCTCCGCTAGAGAAAGAGATAATGCATCTATTTCTAGTACAATAAATTTAGGAAGATTTTCACAGATACCATCTGTGATAGATGTTCCTTACCAAAAACAAAGATTATATTCAACATCAGATGTTGAATATGCAACCTCTTCATTTAGAAAAGCTGATTATTCTACGGAAATTCCTAGACCAGTTTATTCTAAAAAAGAGTATTATACTAAATCTGATATTAATGCACCCAGTACATCACAAAATATTTATAATAAATCAGACTTTAGTGAACCTAATAGTCCAACACAATCAGCAATAACAGATAATATTGCAAATGAATTAAATGTTATAGAAAAAGAATTTGAGGTAAATAAAATTATATTACACAATGATTTTTATAGCCAGGAAAATACTAGTAAAAGAGAATGGTTTTTTAAACATTATTGTAATATTAGAAAACAAATACAAAAAGATTATTATGAATTTATAAATACTCATAAAATAAATATATTTTTCTTTGATTGGTTTCAAATATATGCTTCACAAAATAATATAGAATTTCCTTTTAAAACTTTAAACCCAATAATTGAAAAACCAAAAGAATGGATAACCATCACAGCATCAAAAAAGATAGTGTCAAATCATCCACCTTTAGGAGGCATAAAGTTAGATGTATCAGGGAATCCAATAGAAGCTATTCCTTACAAAAATATGACAGAAGATTCTCTTACAAATACTAAACATATTATTCAACAAAATAATTATACAAATACACATCTACATACAATAGGAAAACAATTAGATAAGTTAGAAAAATATTATCAAACAACAACAATAAAATCTACAAGTGAAGAAATACCTAACCAAAAATTTAAACAACCATTATTCAAACCTTTTCAAATATCATCTTCTAGTATGCAAACTATATCTAATAAAGATGATTTCAATCAATTTATAAAACAACAATTAAATCGTATAGAAAAAAGTTTAGAAAATAGTAATTCTATAACAAATGAGGTAGTTGCAGATTCAAATGTTAATACTTCTATAGCTAGCAGAACTAGAAATAAAGAAAAAGAAGTTACTTCTTCTAAAATTAATAATTTAGAAGAAAATGAATCTTCAAATAATTCGGATAATTCTGATAGTTCAGATAATGAAATAAGCAAAGCATTTGAACAATTCCAGAATAACAATTCTAATAAAGTAGAAAAAATAGAATGGGATAAATCAATAATACCAGTACAAATGTCTACAGATCTAAAAATAAAACCTATTTCCCAATATCGTTTTAATGCACAATCAATATATTCTTGGAATATAGATGGTATGTCAGAATATCAAATAATAAATGTATTACAACAAATGACAATGGCAGCCAATGCTTATAGAACTCAGTTAACACCTGATGATAAAGCAATTGCTGAATATCTTATTTCTGGTTTCTCTGGACAACTTAAAGGTTGGTGGGATCATTATTTAACTCCCATACAGAGACAAGAAATATTAAATGCAATAAAAGTTGATGAAGAAAATAATCCTATAATTATAGATGAAGGAACAATATCTGATTCGGTTGCTACACTTATATTATGTATATCCTTACATTTTATAGGAGACCCATCACATATTAAAGATAAAAATGCTGAATTATTAGCAAATCTAAGATGTAGAAAACTTAGTGATTTTCAATGGTATAAAAATACTTTTCTAACCAGAGTCATGATTAGAGAAGATTCTAATCAGCCATTTTGGAAAGAAAAATTCCTTGCAGGATTACCAAATTTACTAGGGGAAAAGGTTAGAAATAAAATAAGAGAAAATTCAGGACAACAAATAATATCTTATTCAAACTATACATATGGAGAATTAATAAGTTTTATACAAAAAGAAGGATTAAGATTATGCCAAGACATAAGATTACAAAGTGGTTTAAAGAAAGAATTAAGACAGACTAAGTCTGAATTAGGAACTTTCTGCAAACAATTTGATAATGATCCATATAAACCTTATAATAAAGAATGTCAAGGAGAATGTTCTAGAAAACCTTATAATAGAAATATTAGAAAGCAATACAATAATAAATATAACAATCGATATAATAAAAACATTAAATATAATAAAAGATTTCAAAAATCCTCTAATGAATTCTATAAAAATAAATACAACAATAAGTATACTAAAAAACCTTACAGAAAGACAAATTACAAGAAAAATAAAAATACAAAAGATTACAAAAATATTGAATGCTATAAATGTCATAAGAAAGGTCATACTGCAAATTATTGTAGATTAAAAACAAAATTACAAGAATTAAATCTAGAAGAATCTATACTAGAAAAAATTTCAAATCTACTTGTAGAATCTTCTTCGGAGACAGAGGAAACATCTTTCGAGTCTGCTGAAGATCTTCAAGTTGATGAAATATACACATCTTCTTCAGAAACCTCTGATGAAGAAAAACATCTTTATGTTCTAACAAAAGAACAAGAAACAATATTAGAAATGTTAAAACATATAGAGAATCCTCAATTACAAAAAGAATATTTAGATAGAATAATAGATATAAATTCAAAACAAAAAGAGACAAATAAACCAACTATATTACCAAATGTTTCAACTAGTTATTATGATTTAACTAGTATATTAAATAAAAACAAAGATACAAAGAATAAAAATGCAACAATCCCAGATTTACAAAAAGAAATAAAAGAAATAAAAATTGAATTAAAAGAGTTAAAAAATAAACAAAAACAAGATTCAGAAGTTATGAAATTAATACTTACAAAATTACAGACTACAGAAGAGTCTGATCAATCTTCAGAAACAGAACCAGTAAATATAGATAACAATATCATAGAAAATATTTCTAATGTTCCAGAAGATTTTTTATTTGTTTTAAGAGAGATAACATCAAGAAAATATTTAATAAGAATAACAATAAAATTCTCAGAACAATATCAGTTAGATACAATTGCTCTATTTGATACAGGAGCAGATCTTAATTGTATTAAAACTAATTTGGTTCCAAAATCATATAGAGAATCTACAACTACTAGACTCTCTACAGCAAATAATACAAAATTACAAGTCAAAAGTAAAACTGAAGCTTATATTATAAAATCCAATACATCAATTAAAACAATGTTTTTAGTTGTAGATGATATTCATCATGCAGTTATACTAGGAACACCTTTTATGAATCTAATTACACCATATAAAGTAGGAATTAATTCTATTTCTTTTAAAATAAGAAATAAAAAATTACATTTTGAATTTTTAGAAAAACCTAAAACAAAAAATTTAGATTTAATAAAAGCTTGTTCTATTCATAAAGAACAAATAAATGCAATAATTAAAAGTAAAATTTTTCAATTACAATCATTAAAAGATACAGTAAATATAAATAAAATAGAACAATATTTAAAGGATCCAAAAATAATTACTAAAATACAAAATCTTAAATTATCATTTGAAAATGAACTTTGTTCAGATCTTCCAAATGCTTTCTGGTCAAGGAAACAACATATAGTTGATCTTCCATATACTCCAGAATTCAAAGAAGAAGATATACCTACAAAAGCAAGACCAATTCAGATGAATGCAGAATTAGAAAAACATTGCAAAAAAGAAATACAAGATCTAGAATCAAAAGGATTAATTCAAAAATCAAGGTCTCCTTGGAGTTGTGCTGCTTTTTATGTCAATAAAAATGCAGAAATAGAAAGAGGAACACCTAGATTGGTAATAAATTATAAACCACTAAATAAAGCGTTAAAATGGATAAGATACCCATTACCTAATAAGAAAGATTTATTAACACGATTACATTCTGTATGGATATATTCAAAATTTGATATGAAATCAGGATTTTGGCAAATACAAATATCTGAAAAAGATAGATACAAAACAGCATTCACAGTTCCATTTGGGCAATATGAATGGAAAGTAATGCCATTTGGATTAAAAAATGCACCTTCTGAATATCAAAGAATTATGAATAATATATTTATGGATTATTCTAATTTTTGCATTGTCTATATAGATGATGTATTGATATTTTCCAAATCAATAGAAGAACATTTTAAACATTTAAAAACCTTCTTCTATATAGCAAAGAAAAATGGTTTAGTATTATCTAAATCTAAAATGTCTTTATTTCAGACTAAAATAAGATTCCTAGGTCATCATCTGACTCAAGGAACAATTTTACCAATAGAAAGATCTTTAGAATTTGCATCCAAATTTCCAGATAAAATATTGGACAAAAATCAATTACAAAGATTTCTAGGATCTTTAAATTATGTTGTTGATTTTATTCCAAATATTATAATAATTGCAAAACCATTACATAATAGATTAAAGAAAAATCCACCAATATGGACTGAAGAACATACTTCAGTAGTTAAGAAAATAAAAAGTCTAGTATCTGATATACCCTGCTTATATATAGCAGATCCAGATTTATTTAAAATAGTTGAAACAGATGCTTCTGACATAGGATATGGTGGAATATTAAAACAATTACAAAATGGAAAAGAGTCTATAGTTCAATATACTTCTGGTCATTGGAATGATACCCAAAAATCATATTCTACTATTAAAAAAGAAATTTTGAGTATAGTATTATGTATTAATAAATTTCAAAGTGATTTATTAAATAAAAAATTTCTTTTACGTATTGATTGCAAATCTGCGAAAGAAATTTTGCAAAAAGATGTTAAAAACTTAGCTTCAAAACAAATATTTGCTAGATGGCAAGCTTTATTAAGTATTTATGATTTTGATATTGAATATATAAAAGGAGATACAAATTTTGTTCCAGACTTTCTGACCAGAGAATTCCTCCAAAACAGACATAATGCCGAGGAAGTCAAAAGACAAAGGAAAGCTACCGACGGATAATGACAATAATATCCCACGGAAAACGTGGGCAGATAAAGTTGAAGAAGAGGAAGAACTTCTTCAAAAAACCCCAATAGCCGCAGTTCCAATATCCCAAATATCTCCAAATAAAACACCAATATCCATTATTGAAAGCCTATCCAATAGTTCTGAATTTCAAGCATTGCTTGAAAGATTCAATATTCCAAAATCTACAGAAATAGCAGAGACTTCATCAGCAATATCAAAACAACAGCCAACTACTTCAATAACCCAAAAAAACCAATAAAGTTTTCAAACCCCAATCCACAGAAATTACCAGCAAAATGCCCACATATAAAAAAGCCGTGCAAACAACCCAGTTTGTGGAAAAGTCTTATTATCAATATATTACTACTATAGAAAAATCATATTATGATAAAAATCCATTAATTTCTTTACAAAATTATTTTGGAAAAGATTTTTTCTATAAATCATGGAATATTGCAAAAACTACAGAATATTATCAACATCTGTTGATAATGACCAATTCTGTTGAAATAAAACATCATTTTAATAAAGATAATATAGAGTATGCCTTCTCCAATTTTAAAATAGTGTCTATAATGACACCGGAGCAATGGCAAAAACAATTTGGATCTTTATCTGAGGAAATTGATTTTCCTGCAGGATATAATTCAAATTTATTTTCAAATGTCTCTTTTAATTATTGGGATTACCAACAAGCTTGGTATAATTCCCTATATTTTCAAAACTCCAGGGGTTCACACACCTGGTTAATATTTTTTGATACCAGAAGGATAACTACGAAGAATATTCCATATTGGTTCGCAGCATGGTGGGATCATTTTGGCTCCTGTGCAGAATATTTGAATGATGTAGTGAGACCATCACTACAAGTATTTACGAAGATGTATTCTCCCACAGATGAAGAGAAGATATTTTCGGAAATGATGATATTTCATATGAAGTTCTATTTACCATGGGTATTCCAATGGAGAGCAGAATATACTCCTGGTATAAAAGTACCCTTGATAAAAAGAAAATTTTATATCAAATGGTGGACAGCATTCAATATTCCAGAATCCATTTACCCTCACAAAGTAATGGAGCAAATAAAAATATGGAATGCGCAAAAACAAATTGCAGATAGCAGAAAAACAATAACAGCACCGGTGAAGCCCGGACATGAACAATTTTTATTACATAAATCAAGGATGCAATCTCAACTGGCAATGGCGAAAGACCCTGAAGAGATGCAAAATATTTTGATGAAATTTGCTCCTTTATTGCAAGAAGCAAAACCTTCATCATCTTCAGGATCGACAAATGCAGTGGATGAAGATGTTGATTTGATAGAATAAAATAATCATTTGTAATATTTGTAATAATTTTATATTTGTAAAATTTGAATTGATATTGTAATAGTTGATATTGTAATAGTTGATATAACATTCAAAAAAAAAAAAAAAAAAAGAAAAAAAAAATTCGAAATATCTACGCAAGTTTGTAAAAAAAAAAAAAAAAAAAAAAAAAAAATTTGCGAAAATGACAAACCAAATAATAGTAGAGGGACCCTTATTTTGGCCATATTCCTCTCAAAATTCCTATAAAAGGAGGGGGTATGCTCACTTGAAAGGACACAAGTTTTTTCTACCATTCTACTTACAATTTCTCTCTCATAATTCCCACTTTCCATTTCCATCCAAGATACTTCCAAGCTTTCTCCCATAATATCCCATACCAAGAACACTTTATTTGTTCTTGAATATCTTTCATTTAAACCTTTTGAAACCAATATCCTTGAAGATCTCCAATCTTCAAACAATAGTTGTATCTCCAATATTTTGAAGAAATAAATATATGGTATGATTTGAATTATTTTACTTTTTGAGTTCTTTAAATACTGTTTTTAATTTTTGTTTCTTAGTTTTATGTATTATATATCTATATAATTGGGTCGGTTTATACCGCCTAATTATTATTAATACTGTTTATATATATATAATTATATTATTATTATTGGCTGGAATTAGTTCCTGACCCAGTAATTGTTCTGAATGAGCTGTCGGTAGTCTGATCAATCTTCAGAAACAGAACCAGTAAATATAGATAACAATATCATAGAAAATATTTCTAATGTTCCAGAAGATTTTTTATTTGTTTTAAGAGAGATAACATCAAGAAAATATTTAATAAGAATAACAATAAAATTCTCAGAACAATATCAGTTAGATACAATTGCTCTATTTGATACAGGAGCAGATCTTAATTGTATTAAAACTAATTTGGTTCCAAAATCATATAGAGAATCTACAACTACTAGACTCTCTACAGCAAATAATACAAAATTACAAGTCAAAAGTAAAACTGAAGCTTATATTATAAAATCCAATACATCAATTAAAACAATGTTTTTAGTTGTAGATGATATTCATCATGCAGTTATACTAGGAACACCTTTATAAAATGTTCTAGAAAACCTTATAATAGAAATATTAGAAAGCAATACAATAATAAATATAACAATCGATATAATAAAAACATTAAATATAATAAAAGATTTCAAAAATCCTCTAATGAATTCTATAAAAATAAATACAACAATAAGTATACTAAAAAACCTTACAGAAAGACAAATTACAAGAAAAATAAAAATACAAAAGATTACAAAAATATTGAATGCTATAAATGTCATAAGAAAGGTCATACTGCAAATTATTGTAGATTAAAAACAAAATTACAAGAATTAAATCTAGAAGAATCTATACTAGAAAAAATTTCAAATCTACTTGTAGAATCTTCTTCGGAGACAGAGGAAACATCTTTCGAGTCTGCTGAAGATCTTCAAGTTGATGAAATATACACATCTTCTTCAGAAACCTCTGATGAAGAAAAACATCTTTATGTTCTAACAAAAGAACAAGAGTTCCATGTTTATTGGTCCAAAACCCAAACACTCTTTAAAAAGAGGAGAAACAATGATTTTACATACAGATCTTACCAGATCTAATGCTGTAATTTCAAGATCTATAAAATGGAAGGATGTAAATCTTCCAGATGAATGGGTTTTGGAAGGAGCAGTTAAAGCTACAAATAAAATACATGAACCAAATACTGAGATCAACAAAATAAGACAATTAAATGATGGATCAGTTAAACTGAGTTTTGCTAGAAGTTTCTCCGCTAGAGAAAGAGATAATGCATCTATTTCTAGTACAATAAATTTAGGAAGATTTTCACAGATACCATCTGTGATAGATGTTCCTTACCAAAAACAAAGATTATATTCAACATCAGATGTTGAATATGCAACCTCTTCATTTAGAAAAGCTGATTATTCTACGGAAATTCCTAGACCAGTTTATTCTAAAAAAGAGTATTATACTAAATCTGATATTAATGCACCCAGTACATCACAAAATATTTATAATAAATCAGACTTTAGTGAACCTAATAGTCCAACACAATCAGCAATAACAGATAATATTGCAAATGAATTAAATGTTATAGAAAAAGAATTTGAGGTAAATAAAATTATATTACACAATGATTTTTATAGCCAGGAAAATACTAGTAAAAGAGAATGGTTTTTTAAACATTATTGTAATATTAGAAAACAAATACAAAAAGATTATTATGAATTTATAAATACTCATAAAATAAATATATTTTTCTTTGATTGGTTTCAAATATATGCTTCAAATCTGCGAAAGAAATTTTGCAAAAAGATGTTAAAAACTTAGCTTCAAAACAAATATTTGCTAGATGGCAAGCTTTATTAAGTATTTATGATTTTGATATTGAATATATAAAAGGAGATACAAATTTTGTTCCAGACTTTCTGACCAGAGAATTCCTCCAAAACAGACATAATGCCGAGGAAGTCAAAAGACAAAGGAAAGCTACCGACGGATAATGACAATAATATCCCACGGAAAACGTGGGCAGATAAAGTTGAAGAAGAGGAAGAACTTCTTCAAAAAACCCCAATAGCCGCAGTTCCAATATCCCAAATATCTCCAAATAAAACACCAATATCCATTATTGAAAGCCTATCCAATAGTTCTGAATTTCAAGCATTGCTTGAAAGATTCAATATTCCAAAATCTACAGAAATAGCAGAGACTTCATCAGCAATATCAAAACAACAGCCAACTACTTCAATAACCCAAAAAACCAATAAAGTTTTCAAACCCCAATCCACAGAAATTACCAGCAAAATGCCCACATATAAAAAAGCCGTGCAAACAACCCAGTTTGTGGAAAAGTCTTATTATCAATATATTACTACTATAGAAAAATCATATTATGATAAAAATCCATTAATTTCTTTACAAAATTATTTTGGAAAAGATTTTTTCTATAAATCATGGAATATTGCAAAAACTACAGAATATTATCAACATCTGTTGATAATGACCAATTCTGTTGAAATAAAACATCATTTTAATAAAGATAATATAGAGTATGCCTTCTCCAATTTTAAAATAGTGTCTATAATGACACCGGAGCAATGGCAAAAACAATTTGGATCTTTATCTGAGGAAATTGATTTTCCTGCAGGATATAATTCAAATTTATTTTCAAATGTCTCTTTTAATTATTGGGATTACCAACAAGCTTGGTATAATTCCCTATATTTTCAAAACTCCAGGGGTTCACACACCTGGTTAATATTTTTTGATACCAGAAGGATAACTACGAAGAATATTCCATATTGGTTCGCAGCATGGTGGGATCATTTTGGCTCCTGTGCAGAATATTTGAATGATGTAGTGAGACCATCACTACAAGTATTTACGAAGATGTATTCTCCCACAGATGAAGAGAAGATATTTTCGGAAATGATGATATTTCATATGAAGTTCTATTTACCATGGGTATTCCAATGGAGAGCAGAATATACTCCTGGTATAAAAGTACCCTTGATAAAAAGAAAATTTTATATCAAATGGTGGACAGCATTCAATATTCCAGAATCCATTTACCCTCACAAAGTAATGGAGCAAATAAAAATATGGAATGCGCAAAAACAAATTGCAGATAGCAGAAAAACAATAACAGCACCGGTGAAGCCCGGACATGAACAATTTTTATTACATAAATCAAGGATGCAATCTCAAATGGCAATGGCGAAAGACCCTGAAGAGATGCAAAATATTTTGATGAAATTTGCTCCTTTATTGCAAGAAGCAAAACCTTCATCATCTTCAGGATCGACAAATGCAGTGGATGAAGATGTTGATTTGATAGAATAAAATAATCATTTGTAATATTTGTAATAATTTTATATTTGTAAAATTTGAATTGATATTGTAATAGTTGATATTGTAATAGTTGATATAACATTCAAAAAAAAAAAAAAAAAAAAAAAAAAAAAAAAACAGGAATTATATATTCCTGTCGGTAGTTTATATTCCTGTCGGTAGTTTATAAACAGCCAATAATAATAATATGATTTGTGGTGTGGTATCAGAGCCAAACGGTTCAGATCTACCGACAGCTCATTCAGTTTTATTTGTTCTTGAATATCTTTCATTTAAACCTTTTGAAACCAATATCCTTGAAGATCTCCAATCTTCAAACAATAGTTGTATCTCCAATATTTTGAAGAAATAAATATATGGTATGATTTGAATTATTTTACTTTTTGAGTTCTTTAAATACTGTTTTTAATTTTGTTTCTTAGTTTTATGTATTATATATCTATATAATTGGGTCGGTTTATACCGCCTAATTATTATTAATACTGTTTATATATATATAATTATATTATTATTATTGGCTGGAATTAGTTCCGCCTAACCTAATTCCCTCTCCCTTTTATTTACTGTTCTTTATATTATTATGACCGGCTGGAATTAGTTCCGCCTAATCCTATTCCCTTTCCTTTTTATTTTCTGTTTTTATTTTTATTATTGGGGAGTTTAATAACCCCCATTTAAATTCTGTTATTTAATTTTGTTTTACTTACTGTTTTTATATTTTGTTTTACTTACTGTTTTTATATTTTGTTTTACTTATAGTTTTACTTTGTTTATATTATTGCTTTGTTATATTGTTTATTATTATTATCTGTTAGTGTCGGTAGTTTATTAACACGATTACATTCTGTATGGATATATTCAAAATTTGATATGAAATCAGGATTTTGGCAAATACAAATATCTGAAAAAGATAGATACAAAACAGCATTCACAGTTCCATTTGGGCAATATGAATGGAAAGTAATGCCATTTGGATTAAAAAATGCACCTTCTGAATATCAAAGAATTATGAATAATATATTTATGGATTATTCTAATTTTTGCATTGTCTATATAGATGATGTATTGATATTTTCCAAATCAATAGAAGAACATTTTAAACATTTAAAAACCTTCTTCTATATAGCAAAGAAAAATGGTTTAGTATTATCTAAATCTAAAATGTCTTTATTTCAGACTAAAATAAGATTCCTAGGTCATCATCTGACTCAAGGAACAATTTTACCAATAGAAAGATCTTTAGAATTTGCATCCAAATTTCCAGATAAAATATTGGACAAAAATCAATTACAAAGATTTCTAGGATCTTTAAATTATGTTGTTGATTTTATTCCAAATATTATAATAATTGCAAAACCATTACATAATAGATTAAAGAAAAATCCACCAATATGGACTGAAGAACATACTTCAGTAGTTAAGAAAATAAAAAGTCTAGTATCTGATATACCCTGCTTATATATAGCAGATCCAGATTTATTTAAAATAGTTGAAACAGATGCTTCTGACATAGGATATGGTGGAATATTAAAACAATTACAAAATGGAAAAGAGTCTATAGTTCAATATACTTCTGGTCATTGGAATGATACCCAAAAATCATATTCTACTATTAAAAAAGAAATTTTGAGTATAGTATTATGTATTAATAAATTTCAAAGTGATTTATTAAATAAAAAATTTCTTTTACGTATTGATTGCAAATCTGCGAAAGAAATTTTGCAAAAAGATGTTAAAAACTTAGCTTCAAAACAAATATTTGCTAGATGGCAAGCTTTATTAAGTATTTATGATTTTGATATTGAATATATAAAAGGAGATACAAATTTTGTTCCAGACTTTCTGACCAGAGAATTCCTCCAAAACAGACATAATGCCGAGGAAGTCAAAAGACAAAGGAAAGCTACCGACGGATAATGACAATAATATCCCACGGAAAACGTGGGCAGATAAAGTTGAAGAAGAGGAAGAACTTCTTCAAAAAACCCCAATAGCCGCAGTTCCAATATCCCAAATATCTCCAAATAAAACACCAATATCCATTATTGAAAGCCTATCCAATAGTTCTGAATTTCAAGCATTGCTTGAAAGATTCAATATTCCAAAATCTACAGAAATAGCAGAGACTTCATCAGCAATATCAAAACAACAGCCAACTACTTCAATAACCCAAAAAACCAATAAAGTTTTCAAACCCCAATCCACAGAAATTACCAGCAAAATGCCCACATATAAAAAAGCCGTGCAAACAACCCAGTTTGTGGAAAAGTCTTATTATCAATATATTACTACTATAGAAAAATCATATTATGATAAAAATCCATTAATTTCTTTACAAAATTATTTTGGAAAAGATTTTTTCTATAAATCATGGAATATTGCAAAAACTACAGAATATTATCAACATCTGTTGATAATGACCAATTCTGTTGAAATAAAACATCATTTTAATAAAGATAATATAGAGTATGCCTTCTCCAATTTTAAAATAGTGTCTATAATGACACCGGAGCAATGGCAAAAACAATTTGGATCTTTATCTGAGGAAATTGATTTTCCTGCAGGATATAATTCAAATTTATTTTCAAATGTCTCTTTTAATTATTGGGATTACCAACAAGCTTGGTATAATTCCCTATATTTTCAAAACTCCAGGGGTTCACACACCTGGTTAATATTTTTTGATACCAGAAGGATAACTACGAAGAATATTCCATATTGGTTCGCAGCATGGTGGGATCATTTTGGCTCCTGTGCAGAATATTTGAATGATGTAGTGAGACCATCACTACAAGTATTTACGAAGATGTATTCTCCCACAGATGAAGAGAAGATATTTTCGGAAATGATGATATTTCATATGAAGTTCTATTTACCATGGGTATTCCAATGGAGAGCAGAATATACTCCTGGTATAAAAGTACCCTTGATAAAAAGAAAATTTTATATCAAATGGTGGACAGCATTCAATATTCCAGAATCCATTTACCCTCACAAAGTAATGGAGCAAATAAAAATATGGAATGCGCAAAAACAAATTGCAGATAGCAGAAAAACAATAACAGCACCGGTGAAGCCCGGACATGAACAATTTTTATTACATAAATCAAGGATGCAATCTCAACTGGCAATGGCGAAAGACCCTGAAGAGATGCAAAATATTTTGATGAAATTTGCTCCTTTATTGCAAGAAGCAAAACCTTCATCATCTTCAGGATCGACAAATGCAGTGGATGAAGATGTTGATTTGATAGAATAAAATAATCATTTGTAATATTTGTAATAATTTTATATTTGTAAAATTTGAATTGATATTGTAATAGTTGATATTGTAATAGTTGATATAACATTCAAAAAAAAAAAAAAAAAAAAAAAAAACAATATCATAGAAAATATTTCTAATGTTCCAGAAGATTTTTTATTTGTTTTAAGAGAGATAACATCAAGAAAATATTTAATAAGAATAACAATAAAATTCTCAGAACAATATCAGTTAGATACAATTGCTCTATTTGATACAGGAGCAGTTCAATATACTTCTGGTCATTGGAATGATACCCAAAAATCATATTCTACTATTAAAAAAGAAATTTTGAGTATAGTATTATGTATTAATAAATTTCAAAGTGATTTATTAAATAAAAAATTTCTTTTACGTATTGATTGCAAATCTGCGAAAGAAATTTTGCAAAAAGATGTTGAATATGCAACCTCTTCATTTAGAAAAGCTGATTATTCTACGGAAATTCCTAGACCAGTTTATTCTAAAAAAGAGTATTATACTAAATCTGATATTAATGCACCCAGTACATCACAAAATATTTATAATAAATCAGACTTTAGTGAACCTAATAGTCCAACACAATCAGCAATAACAGATAATATTGCAAATGAATTAAATGTTATAGAAAAAGAATTTGAGGTAAATAAAATTATATTACACAATGATTTTTATAGCCAGGAAAATACTAGTAAAAGAGAATGGTTTTTTAAACATTATTGTAATATTAGAAAACAAATACAAAAAGATTATTATGAATATAAATACTCATAAAATAAATATATTTTTCTTTGATTGGTTTCAAATATATGCTTCACAAAATAATATAGAATTTCCTTTTAAAACTTTAAACCCAATAATTGAAAAACCAAAAGAATGGATAACCATCACAGCATCAAAAAAGATAGTGTCAAATCATCCACCTTTAGGAGGCATAAAGTTAGATGTATCAGGGAATCCAATAGAAGCTATTCCTTACAAAAATATGACAGAAGATTCTCTTACAAATACTAAACATATTATTCAACAAAATAATTATACAAATACACATCTACATACAATAGGAAAACAATTAGATAAGTTAGAAAAATATTATCAAACAACAACAATAAAATCTACAAGTGAAGAAATACCTAACCAAAAATTTAAACAACCATTATTCAAACCTTTTCAAATATCATCTTCTAGTATGCAAACTATATCTAATAAAGATGATTTAACTAGTATATTAAATAAAAACAAAGATACAAAGAATAAAAATGCAACAATCCCAGATTTACAAAAAGAAATAAAAGAAATAAAAATTGAATTAAAAGAGTTAAAAAATAAACAAAAACAAGATTCAGAAGTTATGAAATTAATACTTACAAAATTACAGACTACAGAAGAGTCTGATCAATCTTCAGAAACAGAACCAGTAAATATAGATAACAATATCATAGAAAATATTTCTAATGTTCCAGAAGATTTTTTATTTGTTTTAAGAGAGATAACATCAAGAAAATATTTAATAAGAATAACAATAAAATTCTCAGAACAATATCAGTTAGATACAATTGCTCTATTTGATACAGGAGCAGATCTTAATTGTATTAAAACTAATTTGGTTCCAAAATCATATAGAGAATCTACAACTACTAGACTCTCTACAGCAAATAATACAAAATTACAAGTCAAAAGTAAAACTGAAGCTTATATTATAAAATCCAATACATCAATTAAAACAATGTTTTTAGTTGTAGATGATATTCATCATGCAGTTATACTAGGAACACCTTTTATGAATCTAATTACACCATATAAAGTAGGAATTAATTCTATTTCTTTTAAAATAAGAAATAAAAAATTACATTTTGAATTTTTAGAAAAACCTAAAACAAAAAATTTAGATTTAATAAAAGCTTGTTCTATTCATAAAGAACAAATAAATGCAATAATTAAAAGTAAAATTTTTCAATTACAATCATTAAAAGATACAGTAAATATAAATAAAATAGAACAATATTTAAAGGATCCAAAAATAATTACTAAAATACAAAATCTTAAATTATCATTTGAAAATGAACTTTGTTCAGATCTTCCAAATGCTTTCTGGTCAAGGAAACAACATATAGTTGATCTTCCATATACTCCAGAATTCAAAGAAGAAGATATACCTACAAAAGCAAGACCAATTCAGATGAATGCAGAATTAGAAAAACATTGCAAAAAAGAAATACAAGATCTAGAATCAAAAGGATTAATTCAAAAATCAAGGTCTCCTTGGAGTTGTGCTGCTTTTTATGTCAATAAAAATGCAGAAATAGAAAGAGGAACACCTAGATTGGTAATAAATTATAAACCACTAAATAAAGCGTTAAAATGGATAAGATACCCATTACCTAATAAGAAAGATTTATTAACACGATTACATTCTGTATGGATATATTCAAAATTTGATATGAAATCAGGATTTTGGCAAATACAAATATCTGAAAAAGATAGATACAAAACAGCATTCACAGTTCCATTTGGGCAATATGAATGGAAAGTAATGCCATTTGGATTAAAAAATGCACCTTCTGAATATCAAAGAATTATGAATAATATATTTATGGATTATTCTAATTTTTGCATTGTCTATATAGATGATGTATTGATATTTTCCAAATCAATAGAAGAACATTTTAAACATTTAAAAACCTTCTTCTATATAGCAAAGAAAAATGGTTTAGTATTATCTAAATCTAAAATGTCTTTATTTCAGACTAAAATAAGATTCCTAGGTCATCATCTGACTCAAGGAACAATTTTACCAATAGAAAGATCTTTAGAATTTGCATCCAAATTTCCAGATAAAATATTGGACAAAAATCAATTACAAAGATTTCTAGGATCTTTAAATTATGTTGTTGATTTTATTCCAAATATTATAATAATTGCAAAACCATTACATAATAGATTAAAGAAAAATCCACCAATATGGACTGAAGAACATACTTCAGTAGTTAAGAAAATAAAAAGTCTAGTATCTGATATACCCTGCTTATATATAGCAGATCCAGATTTATTTAAAATAGTTGAAACAGATGCTTCTGACATAGGATATGGTGGAATATTAAAACAATTACAAAATGGAAAAGAGTCTATAGTTCAATATACTTCTGGTCATTGGAATGATACCCAAAAATCATATTCTACTATTAAAAAAGAAATTTTGAGTATAGTATTATGTATTAATAAATTTCAAAGTGATTTATTAAATAAAAAATTTCTTTTACGTATTGATTGCAAATCTGCGAAAGAAATTTTGCAAAAAGATGTTAAAAACTTAGCTTCAAAACAAATATTTGCTAGATGGCAAGCTTTATTAAGTATTTATGATTTTGATATTGAATATATAAAAGGAGATACAAATTTTGTTCCAGACTTTCTGACCAGAGAATTCCTCCAAAACAGACATAATGCCGAGGAAGTCAAAAGACAAAGGAAAGCTACCGACGGATAATGACAATAATATCCCACGGAAAACGTGGGCAGATAAAGTTGAAGAAGAGGAAGAACTTCTTCAAAAAACCCCAATAGCCGCAGTTCCAATATCCCAAATATCTCCAAATAAACACCAATATCCATTATTGAAAGCCTATCCAATAGTTCTGAATTTCAAGCATTGCTTGAAAGATTCAATATTCCAAAATCTACAGAAATAGCAGAGACTTCATCAGCAATATCAAAAACAACAGCCAACTACTTCAATAACCCAAAAAAACCAATAAAGTTTTCAAACCCCAATCCACAGAAATTACCAGCAAAATGCCCACATATAAAAAAGCCGTGCAAACAACCCAGTTTGTGGAAAAGTCTTATTATCAATATATTACTACTATAGAAAAATCATATTATGATAAAAATCCATTAATTTCTTTACAAAATTATTTTGGAAAAGATTTTTTCTATAAATCATGGAATATTGCAAAAACTACAGAATATTATCAACATCTGTTGATAATGACCAATTCTGTTGAAATAAAACATCATTTTAATAAAGATAATATAGAGTATGCCTTCTCCAATTTTAAAATAGTGTCTATAATGACACCGGAGCAATGGCAAAAACAATTTGGATCTTTATCTGAGGAAATTGATTTTCCTGCAGGATATAATTCAAATTTATTTTCAAATGTCTCTTTTAATTATTGGGATTACCAACAAGCTTGGTATAATTCCCTATATTTTCAAAACTCCAGGGGTTCACACACCTGGTTAATATTTTTTGATACCAGAAGGATAACTACGAAGAATATTCCATATTGGTTCGCAGCATGGTGGGATCATTTTGGCTCCTGTGCAGAATATTTGAATGATGTAGTGAGACCATCACTACAAGTATTTACGAAGATGTATTCTCCCACAGATGAAGAGAAGATATTTTCGGAAATGATGATATTTCATATGAAGTTCTATTTACCATGGGTATTCCAATGGAGAGCAGAATATACTCCTGGTATAAAGTACCCTTGATAAAAAGAAAATTTTATATCAAATGGTGGACAGCATTCAATATTCCAGAATCCATTACCCTCACAAAGTAATGGAGCAAATAAAAATATGGAATGCGCAAAAACAAATTGCAGATAGCAGAAAAACAATAACAGCACCGGTGAAGCCCGGACATGAACAATTTTTATTACATAAATCAAGGATGCAATCTCAACTGGCAATGGCGAAAGACCCTGAAGAGATGCAAAATATTTTGATGAAATTTGCTCCTTTATTGCAAGAAGCAAAACCTTCATCATCTTCAGGATCGACAAATGCAGTGGATGAAGATGTTGATTTGATAGAATAAAATAATCATTTGTAATATTTGTAATAATTTTATATTTGTAAAATTTGAATTGATATTGTAATAGTTGATATTGTAATAGTTGATATAACATTCAAAAAAAAAAAAAAAAAAAAAAAA